>OW240920.1:45060752-45367542 GCA_933207985.1 Pelobates cultripes | reverse complement strand
AACATACACACAGTGCTCCCCATACAAACACTGCACCCCACATACACACAGTGCTCCCCATACAAACACTGCACCCCACATACACACAGTGCTCCCCATACAAACACTGCACCCCACATACACACTGCACACACTGCACCCTCACACACATTACACCCTCACACACTTCTCCCCCCACACACACTACACCCCCATACAAGCTCTGCACCCCCACACACGTCTCCCCCCACACACACTGCACCCACATACACACACTTCCAACTGGACTCCCATACACACACTGCCCCCACTACACCTTCATACACACACTGGCCCCATACACATAGTGATTCTACTGGACCCCACATATACACACTGCACTCCCATGCACACACTACACCCCTCACACAAACACACACTGCCCCTCCTACACACAGTGCTCCCACTGCACCCCTATACACACACTGGCCCACATGCACTGCCTCCCGTACACACACACTGCACCCCTCACACACTGTCTCCCATACCCAGAAAAAAAGAACAGATGAAATTACAAATCTCACTGTTCAGAGTAGGACCGAGATGGGTATAAATGGGCATGTACCCAGATAAATTAGGTATTAATTAGGATAAAATGCCTCAGGGTGCTCAAGAAAGTAATTGGCATAAAGCCCTTTCTTCTAAAGACACCTCTGAGGTATACCCACGACAAATGAAATTAACTCATAGCATCTGAGATAAGTGATAAGAAGTATAAATAGTGTGCAAGGCAACCACTACCAGATCTCCAGACGTAATTCCAACTATCCGGCACGGCAACTTTCTCTTACAGGCAATTGAGATCATGGGTACTTGCCCAACCAACACCACAAACATTACAACCACCAAACGCACATTGGACAACAGTAATCAAAATATGCACGAAGACAAAACTTGCAGCGAAAATAATCTCCACAATATACGCTTCAGAACACACGCAAACACTGACCAAACCACCCTCCTTTATAAAAGCGTGGGAACAGGACATAGGTCATCAGCTGACTGCAGAACAATGGCAAGCCATCTATTGTGCAAATAAACGAATGACTCTATCCACGACACATGTGGAGCTGTCCCGCAAGATACTGTACAGATGGTACCTGGTGCCCACAAGACTCAAACACAGCTTCCCGGACACCTCAGACTTATGCTGGAGATGCGCAGCGGACAGAGGAACCATGTTACATATTTGGTGGCATTGCCCAACACTCCGACACTTCTGGTCCCAAGTCATAGCAATAACGACACACTGAACAGGAGTGCACTTACCAAACACACCAGAAACGCTCCCACTTCTCCTATTCCCACAGATACAACACGCACACACACGGTACTTAGTGTACCACATTGTAATCGCAGCCCTCACCATTATCAGCAGACAATGGAAGCGAACTACCTCCCCCACAATTAACCAATGCATAGAAGCAATAGAATATACCAAAACTTACGAACTCATGGCAAGAAAAACAAAGCGAGGAAAGCCCTACTGGCTCGAAGCATGGAACCTATGGGACAAACGAAAGCACAAATATATGAACCCGACAGACAAACAAAACTAACAAATTATAATTAGCTAGATACTCCCCTGAGAGGAGGCATCTCACACCAGACAACATGACCACAGGGACCCATGTAAGATACTCATAAACACAACCACTGCAGCAACAGCTATACTCGCAGCACACCCCTTTACCCCTGCTCATGCCTTTCCTGATCCTTCCTTCCCCCATTCACCACATCCTACTAGGCAACCATAAACAAAAGATAACAGCTTGGACCATACCCACCCCAATACCAACCATATCCACCATTGCCGCACCTACATAGGTAGCACTCGCTAAATGACTCCAAAGGGTAGAGAGCATTAGGTCAAGACCACTACTACTGGATGGTTAAGCATACAAGTGTGGACCTGCATAGTTATGGATATGAGATACCCAATGTATGGCAACTGAATGTATTGTAAAACCTTGTAATGTATTGCGAAACTTGTACCAACTTGTATCAGGCAATTTCTCCCCCCTCTTCCCTTCTGTACCCCATCCCCATCTTTTTTGGAAACAGAATAAAAATTGTCAAATTCAAAAAAAAAAAAAAAAGTATAAATAGTGAAAGAATAAAAGAACGATCTTTATTACTTAAATATCTGTTCGAGTCATCTAGACTCCTTAGCAAAGAAAAATAGTAACCATAAAATCAAATTGTATAGGTGATTTAGAAAAGAAGAAAAAGGGGGTGATGAGGGAGTAGCTCATATACTGTATGCGCTAAATAGTGTCTGTAGAACGCTAGATGTAGCTTGTATGGGTGGGTGTTAGCTGGTGGTCACAGGTTAATAGAGGCTTATCAAATTGTGAAAGCCCAGGGTCAAAGTCCCAAATGAGATATAAGCAGAGGATAAAGGAACGTCAGGACTCGATACACGAAGGAAAGATATGGGCTAGACTACCTATATATGAAAATTCCCACTTGCTAACTACCCAGCCATGTGTAGCAGTAAATTGTGAGAGAGCTACCCCAAAGGATAAAAAAGCGTCAGGACTCGACGCGCGTTTCGGCGCTCGCGGGCGCCTTTTTCAAGAGTACAAAACTGTCTGGTAACCAAACCGCCCTTTAAAGGGAAAATAGGACACGCCCCCAGACAACACATCATGAGGGGGTGACGTCAGCTGGATGGTGGCTCGTCGGGCTAAGTCCGCAAAGCGGAAAAACAGTTACCGTTCAAAAGTGCCAGAAAGCCAATAGTTGCATGTATCTAACATACTAACGACCTTTTGATATATAGTAGCTAGAAGGTGTATTTATTAGATATGTAACGATGTGATATGGGTTAACTGGATGCACTGGAAAAACCTTTTGTTCAACATTAAGTAAATAGATACAAAACTTAGAAAAGTGGCTATAATCCAATAGGAATGTAACAGTGTATTGGAAATATAGTAAATGCAATTAATTAATTGTGATAACTGTTAGGTATCCAAGAAAGAGGGGTATATTCTCCTATCAGAGATCACATATTCATCAATAATATTGAAACATAGTAGTGAATGTAGCTGAGTTTGTATCTTTCAAAATTCAGGAGAGAACTTAGCACAACAAAAGTTGTGGGTTATAAAATACACAAATTTTTAATCTAAAAAGTAAATTCTCAGAAAATAATCATTTTGAGTTAAGTGGAGCTTATCCCATTGATGAATGGGACGAAGAAAATAAATGGGAGCGAATATATTTTTTATTGAAATGTTATTTGATTATTTGTATTCAATTATACTTGGTAAGAGAGATCTGACATAGAAAATTGTAGGAAAGGTGAAAAGGAGAATCCTTCATTGAGTCCCTTTGGGCTCAAAGTTTTTAATCTGTAAATCCAGAAGGATTCCCTTTGTCTTAAAAATTTATCATAGTCACCTCTCCTGGCATTTCTTTTCACGAGTTCCAAACCACAGAAACGTAGACCTTTTGGGTAACCATTGTGACATTCCGTTAGGTGTCTGAAAATCGGGGTATCCATTGGATTTTTAGGGGACCTTACGTGCTCCTGAGTACGTTTCTTGAAAGGCCTAAAGGTCTTACCGACGTATTTGAGATTACATTGGCAAGTGAGTAGGTATACCAGCCCGTTAGTATTACAGTTGAAGAAAGACGTGATCGTAAACTCCTCTTGATCTTCACTGTCTTTTACCTTTTTTGAATCTTTTTTGATATATTTGCAGGTGACACACCTACCACATCCAAAGCTACCCGTTACGGGGCTCTGAAGCCATGTAGTCTGTGATTTAAGTTGCAGATGACTAGGGGACAAGATATCCCGTAGGTTTCTCCCCCTACGTGCTGAAATAGTTGCGTTAGGGGTTAGTCTCTCTTTTAGGTGTTCATCGCCGGTAAGTAGTGGCCAGAAACGTTGGAGGGAGTCTTTAACCTTATCCCAGCCTGCATCATAGGTACCTATAAGACGGATAATCTTAGAATCCTTTTGTGTGATGCTATCGGATTCGTCTAGTAAGGTACGACGATCAGATGCTATTGCTCGCTGGTAGGCCTGTTTGAGATATTTATTAGGGTACCCCTTTTCCCTAAAATCCGCTCGAAGGATTTGGGCTTTTTGATTAAATTCCTCAACAGAGCTACAATTGTGTCTAACTCTGAGGTATTGGCCAATAGGGATACCTCTTCTGAGTGGTTTAGGGTGAAAGCTGTCCCATCTTAAAAGGTTGTTGGATGCTGATTGTTTCTTATATAGTGTGGTTTGTATGGTGTTCTGATCTGAAATGGAGATCTTAAATCAAGGAAATTCAGGTTTCGTCCCCGAATTCGCACGTGAATCTCAAGTTCTCATCATTAACATTAAGAATATTAACAAACTCAAAAAATTCTTCCTTATTTCCTTGCCAGATTATTAGGACGTCGTCAATGTAGCGACGCCATAAAAAAATGTAAGGGAGGTACTTAGCAATATCTCTAGATTGAATGAGCTGTTCCTCCCACCAACCAAGGTGGAGGTTAGCGTGTGAGGGGGCACAAGCCGTCCCCATCGCAGTACCTCTCACCTGGTGGTAGAATTTATTCTTGAAGATGAAAAAATTATGGGTCAGTATAAATTTGAGAAGTTTCAAACAAAATTTAGTATGAGGGTTATGTTGGTCACCTCTTTGTTCCAGAAAATGTTTTACATGTTTAAATCCATTTTCATAAGGGATAGAAGAATATAAAGCCTCGATATCCAAACTACATAGTTTAGCTGACACCGGAACTTCTAGATTAGTAAAAGGGCTAGAGTTTGTTTGGTATCTTTTAAGTAAGAGGGGAGGCCCTCAACAAAAGGTCTTAAAATTTGATCAATGTATATACTCCCATTTTGGGTCATATTTTCAATTCCTGATACAATGGGGCGTCCTGGGGGAGTTTGGAGGTTCTTATGCACCTTGGGCAGGCAGTAGAAGGTTGCTATCTTGGGGTGACGATTGAAAATATATTCGAACTCGTCCCCCGATAGCAACCCCTCGCTGCGGCCCTGATCTAAGATTTCTTTATATTCTCTAAGAAAAAAGTCAGTGGGGTCAGACTTGAGGATCTTATAGGTTGTGAGGTCTTCCAAGACCTTCATAACCATCTCAATATAATTATCCAGATCTATAACTACGATGTTACCCCCTTTGTCTGCCGGTTTAATGATTAGTTTGTCATTATCTTTTAGAGATTTCAAAGCTATCTTTTCTTGTTTAGACAGGTTCATATTTTGAACATATTCCAGAGATCTAATATTGATTTTATCAATCTCCTCTTTCATTATCTCTAGAAAAAGATCAATGTTTCTATAGTTACCAAGGTATGGGGTGAACCGGCTCCTTAGTTTAAGGTCCGTATAGGCAGGAAAATTGGCCTCATGATTCTCTTCCCATAGTTCCATCAAGGTGATAAGGCAATCATATTCAATAGTTGACATTCCATGTGCTTTAGCTTTTTTCTCATTATTCATCTGATGGAATTTATGGAGTGCCAGTTTACATGCAAATAGGTGCAGATCTTTTACCCATACAAATTTATTAAAAGGGGGTACCGGTACAAATGATAGACCCTTTTCTAGTAAGGAGAGATGAACCTGATTGAGAGTAACATGTGATAAATTGATCATTCTTAGACTGGTCTTGGCATTATCATTAGAACCTAGAACCTCCTTCTCCCTCTTTCTCTCGTACCCTTCCTGAATACCCCTCTGTTTTGTGTTAAATATCTGTTTCTGCGAGTTTGGATCCCCTCTTGGGGGTCTAGTTCTAAAAAATTAACCCCTTTCTTAAGGATCCCTTTAGGCTTGCTTGAGGATGGTAAAACATTAAGGGATAGTTCAGAAGTGGAGGGAAGATTAGTATGTCTATTTATTTCATCATTGTCTGTATCGGAAGATTCATAGTCCGAAGTGAGGTAATTCTCAGCATTGGTTCTAATCCTACGTGAAAAGTGTTTGTATACATTGTTTGTTTGATAATCTTTGCAATCTCTGACAAATTTCTGATGTTTGCGTATTTTAATACTATGTTGAAATTTGTCCAGGTTGTTTTCAAGTTTTATTTCTAGTTGAGCAAATTCTGGATTTGTTTGGTATTGTTGCACCTTCTCGATTTCTTTCTCAAGATTAGAGTTTGATTCTGAAATTTTTTCTTTTTCAGATTTAATCAAAATTTCCATAAAGCGCTTAGAACAGGAACCAGCTGCCGATTCCCATTCTTTAATCACTTCGGCATTATCCGTATAAGATGATGGAACATTCCGTACTCTCAAACCCCGTGGGATCATATCTAGTAAGGAGAGATGATCCTGATTGAGAGTAATATGTGATAAATTGATAATTCTTAGACTGGTCTTGGCATTATCATTAGATCCTAGAACCTCCTTCTCCCTCTTTCTCTCGTACCCTTCCTGAATACCCCTCTGTTTTGTGTTAAATATCTGTTTCTGCGAGTTTGGATTCCCTCTTGGGGGTCTAGTTCTAAAAAATTAACCCCTTTCTTAAGGATCCCTTTAGGCTTGCTTGAGGATGGTAAAACATTAAGGGATAATTCAGAAGTGGAGGGAAGATTAGTATGTCTATTTATTTCATCATTGTCTGTATCGGAAGATTCATAGTCCGAAGTGAGGTAATTCTCAGCATTGGTTCTAATCCTACGTGAAAAGTGTTTGTATACATTGTTTGTTTGATAATCTTTGCAATCTCTGACAAATTTCTGATGTTTGCGTATTTTAATACTATGTTGAAATTTGTCCAGGTTGTTTTCAAGTTTTATTTCTAGTTGAGCAAATTCTGGATTTGTTTGGTATTGTTGTACCTTCTCGATTTCTTTCTCAAGATTAGAGTTTGATTCTGAAAGTTTTTCTTTTTCAGATTTAATCAAAATTTCCATAAAGCGCTTAGAACAGGAACCAGCTGCCGATTCCCATTCTTTAATCACTTCGGCATTATCCGTATAAGATGATGGAACATTCCGTACTCTCAAACCCCGTGGGATCATATCTTTCTTGATATAATTTTCCAAGGAAGATATTTCCCAACTTGATTTATTTTCTTTTTTATCTAAGTTCTGTAGAGTATAGAATGATTGGTTAATGTCAGGAGGGGTTGTATCGGAATAGTCTAAATGGTCTGTTGAGAAAACATTGTCAGAATCTCTGTACCAGGAATTACTGTCGGGTTTGTTAGACAGGAACCCTGCCATAGTATATTGAAAACGTCCCCAGTGTTTTGTGAATAAAAAGTTAAGTGAAGCTCCAGAAGTCCAGATACTAAAACCTTATTGTTAAATATAGAGAAAAAAAGAACAGGTGAAATTACAAATCTCACTGTTCAGAGTAGGACCGAGATGGGTATAAATGGGCATGTACCCAGATAAATTAGAAACAGAAAAAAATGCCTCAGGGTGCTCAAGAAAGTAACGGGCATAAAGTCCTTTCTTCTAAAGACACCTCTGAGGTATACCCACGACAAATTAAATTAACTCATAGCATCTGAGATAAGTGATAAGAAGTATAAATAGTGAAAGAATAAAAGAACGATCTTTATTACTTAAATATCTGTTCGAGTCATCTAGACTCCTTAGCAAAGAAAAATAGTAACCATAAAATCAAATTGTATAGGTGATTTAGAAAAGAAGATAAAGGGGG
Organism: Pelobates cultripes; assembly: GCA_933207985.1. Classification (NCBI taxonomy): domain Eukaryota; kingdom Metazoa; phylum Chordata; class Amphibia; order Anura; family Pelobatidae; genus Pelobates; species Pelobates cultripes. The sequence goes on along the minus strand of OW240920.1, from coordinate 45,359,871 downwards.
TGAGGAGGAAGTAGCTCATATACTGTATGCGCTAAATACTGACTTTTTTCTTAGAGAATATAAAGAAATCTTAGATCAGGGCCGCAGCGAGGGGTTGCTATCGGGGGACGAGTTTGAATATATTTTCAATCGTCACCCCAAGATAGCAACCTTCTACTGCCTGCCCAAGGTGCATAAGAACCTCCAAACTCCCCCAGGATGCCCAATCGTATCAGGCATTGAAAATATGACCCAAAATGGGAGTATATACATTGATCAAATTTTAAGACCTTTTGTTGAGGGCCTCCCCTCTTACTTAAAAGATACCAAACAAACTCTAGCCCTTTTATCTAATCTAGAAGTTCCGGTGTCAGCTAAACTATGTAGTTTGGATATCGAGGCTTTATATTCTTCTATCCCTCATGAAAATGTAATCAAACATGTAAAACATTTTCTGGAACAAAGAGGTGACCAACATAACCCTCATACTAAATTTTGTTTGAAACTTCTCAAATTTATACTGACCCATAATTTTTTCATCTTCAAGAATAAATTCTACCACCAGGTGAGAGGTACTACGATGGGGACGGCTTGTGCCCCCTCATACACTAACCTCCACCTTGGTTGGTGGGAGGAACAGCTCATTCAATCTAGAGATATTGCTAAGTACCTCCCTTACATTTTTTTATGGCGTCGCTACATTAACGACATCCTAATAATCTGGCAAGGAAATAAGGAAGAATTTTTTGAGTTTGTTAATATTCTTAATGTTAATGATGAGAACTTGAGATTCACGTGCAAATTCGGGGGACGAAACCTGAATTTCCTTGATCTCAAGATCTCCATTTCAGATCAGAACACCATACAAACCACACTATATAAGAAACAATCAGCATCCAACAACCTTTTAAGATGGGACAGCTTTCACCCTAAACCACTCAGAAGAGGTGTCCCTATTGGCCAATACCTCAGAGTTAGACACAATTGTAGCTCTGTTGAGGAATTTAATCAAAAAGCCCAAATCCTTCGAGCGGATTTTAGGGAAAAGGGGTACCCTAATAAATATCTCAAACAGGCCTACCAGCAAGCAATAGCATCTGATCGTCGTACCTTACTAGACGAATCCGATAGCATCACACAAAAGGATTCTAAGATTATCCGTCTTATAGGTACCTATGATGCAGGCTGGGATAAGGTTAAAGACTCCCTCCAACGTTTCTGGCCACTACTTACCGGCGATGAACACCTAAAAGAGAGACTAACCCCTAACGCAACTATTACAGCACGTAGGGGGAGAAACCTACTGGATATCTTGTCCCCTAGTCATCTGCAACTTAAATCACAGACTACATGGCTTCAGAGCCCCGTAACGGGTAGCTTTGGATGTGGTAGGTGTGTCACCTGCAAATATATCAAAAAAGATTCAAAAAAGGTGAAAGACAGCGAAGATCAAGAGGAGTTTACGATCACGTCTTTCTTCAACTGTAATACTAACGGGCTGGTATACCTACTCACTTGCCAATGTAATCTCAAATACATCGGTAAGACCTTTAGGCCTTTCAAGAAACGTATTCAGGAGCACGTAAGGTCCCCTAAAAATCCAATGGATACCCAGATTTTCAGACACCTAACGGAATGTCACAATGGTGACCCCAAAGGTCTACGTTTCTGTGGTTTGGAACTCGTGAAAAGAAATGCCAGGAGAGGTGACTATGATAAATTTTTAAGACAAAGGGAATCCTTCTGGATTTACAGATTAAAAACTTTGAGCCCAAAGGGACTCAATGAAGGATTCTCCTTTTCACTTTTCTTACAATTTTCTATGTCAGATCTCTCTTACCAAGTATAATTGAATACAAATAATCAAATAACATTTCAATAAAAAATATATTCCCTCCCATTTATTTTCTTCATCCCATTCATTAATGGGATAAGCTCCACTTAACTCAAAATGATTATTTTCTGAGAATTTACTTTTTAGATTAAAAATTTGTGTATTTTATAACCCACAACTTTTGTTGAGCTAAGTTCTCTCCTGAATTTTGAAAGATACAAACTCAGCTACATTCACTACTATGTTTCAATATTATTGATGAATATGTGATCTCTGATAGGAGAATATACCCCTCTTTCTTGGATACCTAACAGTTATCACAATTAATTAATTGCATTTACTATATTTCCAATACACTGTTACATTCCTATTGGATTATAGCCACTTTTCTAAGTTTTGTATCTATTTACTTAATGTTGAACAAAAGGTTTTTCCAGTGCATCCAGTTAACCCATATCACATCGTTACATATTTAATAAATACACCTTCTAGCTACTATATATCAAAAGGTCGTTAGTATGTTAGATACATGCAACTATTGGCTTTCTGGCACTTTTGAACGGTAACTGTTTTTCCGCTTTGCGGACTTAGCCCGACGAGCCACCATCCAGCTGACGTCACCCCCTCATGACGTGTTGTCTGAGGGCGTGTCCTATTTTCCCTTTAAAAGGCGGTTTGGTTACCAGACAGTTTTGTACTCTTGAAAAAGGCGCCCGCGAGTGCCGAAACGCGCGTCGAGTCCTGGCGCTTTTTTATCCTTTGGGGTAGCTCTCTCACGATTTACTGCTACATATGGCTGGGTAGTTAGCAAGTGGGAATTTTCATATATAGGTAGTCTAGCCCATATCTTTCCTTCGTGTATCGAGTCCTGACGTTCCTTTATCCTTTGCTTATATCTCATTTGGGACTTTGACCCTGGGCTTTCACAATTTGATAAGCCTCTATTAACCTGTGACCACCAGCTGCCCCTCCCGAGATAAGACTCTGGATCCGCCAGTGTCGTGAGAACCCCCAGATCACATGGCTGGGGGAGGGGGGGGCAGATAAGGCAGAGGAGGTCTGTCTGAGCTCCCAAGCAGACCTCAGGTTTGCGACTGCAGTCTGGGGAACGGTGGGTACCCGGTAAGTACAAGAGACGGAGAAGTCGTTTTATGCCGCCCCTTTTGCGTTTAGGACCACCTACAAAAGGATGGCATAGAACGCCCACCGTCCGTAAGAGGTTAATGTTATGTCATATATTTCTCAATAAAGAAATAAAAAAACAAAAATCTTAATGCCTTAGAATGGAGGAACGATATAATAATTTAATTTGTAGTAATTACACTTGGAAACGTTTTGGGTCTCACCCCCAGTGCCTAAGTTTGCAGGATAATCATTGAGATGTACTTGGAAACTAGCAAAATTGTCAAATACTTCAATAATATTATTTAAACCAAAGATATAACAAAGATTTATATTCTGTAGAATGGGACTGTAAACGAAGAACATATGTAAAAATAATTTTACATAATAAAGAAAAGACACACACAAATTTTTTTTTTTTTTTAAAACACTAACATGCAACAACCAATGATGATATTAGTGGATTTTTTTATTTTTTTGTTTGAAGAACAGAGATGAAGACGTAATTTGTGTTTTTGGCAATTTCTGATTCATATTTACATTTATGCTGCTTTGCAATTTTCCTTAACATATGTATTTTTTTTATGAAGGGTTATATGAGCCAATTACTTCTGTTGTAATCTTGGTTGATGAATGCTTTAAACGCTGCGATGACTTGGCACTTGATTTTGTTTCAAAACGGCTAAATATATTTTCTTTTTGTTGAGTATATATAGTGTTTAATAAGAGATCTTACAACTTCCCTGTAGACCTTGCTGTATGGTGCAGTGCATCTAACAGGGAAGAAATTGCATTTTTGATCTGATTCTCTTTGCTGTTTGTGGCAGAATAAACAGTGAGTGGTTTTAATACTCTCTATGGATTCTTAGAACTGCTGGGTTTAATGTTTTCAGACTTAATTAACTCCTTTCCTACTGAAGAAGTAAAAGCATTGTTGGGAATTTGAAATTGCTAGAGGGAATCCTTTAAAACAGATCTTTCAGCAAAAAAGTCATACCCTCCGAAGAAACTAGTTGTGTCATTTGCAACTGAAATATCCCATTGACATGAATGGCTGATTGTGACTAAAACTGACATAAATTGATTTTTAGAGTAAACCGAAACTCATAACTTCATTACAAATGTGGATATTTCTCAAGCGCCTTGCTTAGGAGTTTCCAAAATATCTTCAGGTTGCAAGAATTAACCATCTCCTTTGCATTAAGCCAGATTCTAGGATTTTATGTCTGCCGGTCATGTTGGTTTATTTGCTCTGACTCTAAATCCCTAGTTTAGGATATATACTAATAAAATACAACAAATATTAGAGATTGGAATGTACTCATATTGGTTCGGCTACCTTGTGCTTTATACCCCTTTTACCTCCAGAAAAGTTGAATTCTTAGAGGAACGTTTTCAAGAAAATGCTGGAAAACCTCCTTGGGAATTTAGGTCCATGCTGACGTGATACCATTACTCACATCATGCTGTGAATCTCCAAATTCTATTCATCCCAAAGGTGCTCTATCGCATGGAGAAGTGCGGACGGTGCAGGTCGTTAGAGTGAATAGAAGCCACTGTCATATTTTTGGACTCAGCTTGGAATGATGTGTGCTTTGTGACATGAAACATAATCTCTCTTGACATAACTGTTTGCAAATGAGCAGAATGGGATCATAAAGGAACACACATGGTCCACAACACTGCTTAGACTCATTTAGGAATTGAAATGATGCTCATCTGGTATTAAAGGACTCGCTGTGTGCCAGGAACTATTTCCCACACCATTACACCACTAGAAGCAGCTTGTTCAATTGGCACAGAGCAAAATGTATCCATTTATTCAAGAACGTTACCCCAAATCCTGATATCATCATCTGCATGCTGCTGTAGTCAGATTTTTCATACTATGTAAACGTCTTTATTTGAGTAGTTTGGTGATCACTGTATTCTCTCTGTAGATTGCACTTCCTATTCATAGCTGAAGGAGGTGAATCTGCAAGGTCTTTCGCTGAAACCACCCATCTAATCTAATCATTCACACATGCCCCTATGCACACCACTATCGGATTTATAAAGGAGCTAATTTTCATATTACATACGCTGGAACATAATTGGCAGTTCATCTTTGACCTCTGTCACACAACATGTTTTCACCAGGGCCCTGCTGTTCATTTGATGTTTTTGTGTATGAAATCACTCTCTGTAAACTTCAAAGACTGTATTGTATGCGAAATCCCAATGGGCATCTGCAATCCCAACCATGATCAGTTACTTAGAGCATGTGTCTCCCTATTTTAATATATGTTTAAGCAACTAGTAAATTTTTTGACAATGTCCTCTTGCGTTACGTATTGCAATGCAGCCTTGATTCACAGTTAAAGGAACACTATCGGGTTGGGAATACAAATGTGTATTCCTGACCATTATAGTGTTAAAAACACTTTCTCCCCTTAAATAAATAGTTTACTTAACTTTATTTCAGTGCCACACGGCTCCGTCGACGCTGGCTCCACCACAGATCCACCTCCTTGGCTGAGATCATCAGAGGTGAGGTGGGGCCAAATGCCATGCTGGCCAATCAGCATCCCCTCATACAGATGTATTGAATCAATGAAAGTATAGCATGGAGGTACTGAAAGTCAGTGCTGTACATCTAGTGGCCGTCTGAGTATCTGTCACTGCAGGTGTCCCTAAGCAGCCATGGAAACACTGCCTTTTCTCTGAGACCATTCTCTGAAAAGGCAGTTTTTACATTAAAAAGCCTGCAGGGATTTGCTATAGACGCCATAACAACTACAGTAAGCCATAGCTGTTCAGGTGGCTATAGTGTCCCTTTAAGCTATTTACTTTAATGAGCAATCTCTCCAGAAAGTGAGTCACCTGCTCTTTACATAAAAATAGTGAAGATTTGAATCCAGATGATCACTTACTGATGTAACCTGTTAAATCAATATCAATGCCTGTAAATGAATTGAAAGAGTTTTTTTTTATTAAAAAATTGATTGTTTTAGATGCCATTAACAGCTGCCAAAACAAAACATGGAGGTGACTTGGAACAGGTCATTTGAAGTAGATGTCAGGTATCAGATTAAATGTGTTATGTACTATTCTGTGTTTATTATGCTTAGAATTTCCACCATACATACCATAGTAGGTCTGTCCTCAAACACACAACGTGTGCAGCCAGTGGAATCACACAATTCCCAAATTGCTCTGCCATCTATTTGTGCGGAGGAAGAGGTGATCTTTAGTTATTCAACTTGAATGAACAAGAAAACACAGGCCCTGAAAGATGTGTGAAAAATGCAGAACTTGATTTAGATGAGCCTCTCTCAACAAAACACAAGAAATTTTGATTGCAGTGAACTTAATAATAAACGCATTGTAAAATGGTACATTAAAACTTCATTGTCAGATCTAATGATTAATGTAGGAGAAAATTATAAGATGGGAATGTTGCTGTGATGTAATCAGTGCATGTGTACACAACTTATTTCTTCTTTGAGACAGAGTTACAACAACTTGTAAATATATTATTGAACTTATTCCCTGACGTCATTTGCTCTGACTTGATTTCTCTCAGAAGAATAGGTAAGTGCTTATTTGATGTGCAATAAATGTCTTCAATAAAGAGATTTGGAGAAAAAAAACCTACTAGAATGTATCTATAATGACAGTCCAAATTGCAGGCTGAAGCTAGAGTGCTTTAATGGTCCTCAGTGAGTCCCTCGATGAAATCCGTTAAACAAAATCACAGAAAAACTGGACACATTGAAATCAGTTAGATCCTGTCACGACAACAGTGTAACCGTCTGCTAATGTATATTTATTAAGAGTATAATGCCTTGTTTCACACAGATAGTTCACTGTTAGTAAGCGATATATTTGTGAAATGTTCTTTTATGAACATGCATAAAAGTTATAATATAATTGACAAACATGTGGCCAAGCCTTTTCATCACCAACATGACCATACAATTCCCACGCTGAACCTAGATCACACGCACCCTGATCATAGAAGAAATTCATTTAAAACTAATGTGGTTGGCTTTAGTGTTTTAGAAATAGTTGACTCTTGGGGATTTCCATGGTATTATGGCTCTAGAGTTTAGAGAGAATGGTCTCATAATAAAAATGTCTGGTGAGCAGCAATTCTGTGGGCAAAAATCCACTGTTAATGATAGAGTAGAATGACTGAAAAGTTCATGGTGGCTGAAATTCCACAAATACACGTATAAACAAGCAGTCTTTACAAGAGTGGTATACAGAATGGCATCTCGAAATGTAATAACATACATTGTTATTCGTGTTTTAGGAAGGAATGCTACATTTCAGTGCCATTTTTAGAAAACGTGATTTACATTTAGAAATTTTTTTGGGTGGTTTCACTTAATCAAGAATTGTAAAGAATTGTAAATATTCTCCAAGTGAATTCCCCTGTCACTATTCCATAATGTCCGACTCAGGGAACTTTTTAACTAAGGAAGGAATTGTTAAAAACTGAAACCCAAATTGGAAAATTTTAGTAAAATATCTAATTTAAAAATAATTTCTTCTACTCACTTATAACAAACGCTTGTTTATTCTAGACATAATTTTTCAATACAATTTTAAATTCATTTTAAATCACTGTTTAGCGATTAAACCCTTAAGTGTTATTCCATGTTTTTCTTTAAAAAAAAATTTAGGTCCTCAAAAATGTCCCTATGAAACACAAAGCAAAACAGATTTCTTTGTTTATTACCTTTTATTCCTCTGTGATTCAAAGCATTTAAAATGACTAAAGAACAAGACCAATAATTATCAGTCTGGAGTGATTCAGATGAAGAAGATAGAAGAGCAATTATGTATTTCAAACGTCGCAGTCAGTGTAACATGAGGTTCTGAGGATTACCACTCACATATAGCTAACTCTCTACTCGGAGAGGGTTAAGACTGAGACCCAGGGAAGAAAAAAAAATAATAATACCTTCTTTTTGTTGTTTGGTTGCCTCTTTGTCTAGACTGGAATTCCCAATATAAAAGTGTATACCTTTATTTAAAAACAGACATGTCTAATGTTTCCCAAATCTCAATGGTTCATAAACACGGCAGTGAATAGTCTGGACTGAAGTGTGATCAGAATAATTCTGGGAAATTGATTTAAATTGAAGTGGCATAGGGACACAAAGTGGCAAGCCAGATTTATTAATATTTAAAAACAATAAAACAAAACCAGTGTATAATCCTAGTGCCAAATAATCTGGAACAATTATGCGTGTGCCAATACAATAGCATGACTAGGGGATTATTCACAATGAGTGGTTTGGTTTGCTTTGCTTTGGCAACAAACTTACATGATTTCAACCAAAATTACCATGTCTCTCGCTGAAAGAGCAATGGGAAAACATGCATGTCTGAACTGAGGTTAATTGGGTAAGAGACTTGTGATTCAGTGCCACATATATACAGTAGCATAGTGTAAAAAGTTGTGTGCCCTTTTAATACCATTCAGACTGTTTACCTGTTGTATCGGTCTGTTCTTATTGTATTGTCTTTTTCCTAATTCTACAGCGCTGCAGAATATGTTTGGCTTTTTATAAATACCATTAATAAATAAAAATAAATAAATAGAAAACGTACTAAATGTTTAACCCCTTAAGGACGGGTGATGGACGAGGTCCGTCACAGAGGGGAGACCCTTAGTGACGAGTGACGGACCTTGTCCGTCACGCAGTAAAATTAACTTGAATGGCTGTGTCCCAAATGTGCCCCTCCGATGTCCACACATACCAGGCAAAGGTACATACGGGGTTATTGCTGTACTCAGCCGACATAGCTGAGCAACATATGAAGTATTATACAGTTGTAGCACACATAAGGTTTGCAAAATATACTGTGCAAACTAACTTTGTATGTCAAAAAGGCAGAAAAAACGCTTATTACCACTACATCTGGTACAAGCTAGCGGAAAAATGATCCCACGCTAAGGTTCAAAATATACCTTTTGAAACACCCTGGGGTGTCTACTTTAAGAAATGATAAGCCATTGTGGGGTAGTTTGAATTTAAAACCTGCGAAGATGCTTGGAAATTGCACATAGGCCCAGCGTCAAAATTCAAAGTTCGGTAAAAACGGATATGGCTTGGTCTCCTTTATAGCACTGTAGCTTCACAAAATAGTGCCAAAGACATTCATTGGGGGTGTCTTTTTACTCAGAAGACTTAGCGGAGGTTTGAACTTAGTGGCAAATATGAAATATACAAAACGCCCAGCAAAAATGCAATCCGTATGTAAAAAATGCACAAAATTATTTTTTACCACATACTTTGGCATATATTGGTGAAAAAATGGGGGCATGTTAAGGCACAATATGCACCTTATGAGATACCCTGGAGTGTCTACTTTTACAAGTCTACTTTTGTCATTTTGCTCAGCAGATGTAACTGAACACAAAATAAAACTTTGTACAGGAATAGCACACACCAACTTTACAAAATATACATGAGAATTTCTTTGTTATAAGTTTGTGTGCCAAAAACCAAAAAAAACACAATTTTACTCCAATATTTAGCAGAGGTTGGCGGTGAAATGGCTATGTAGAAAGTGTCAAAACAACCTTAGGTAAATAGCCCGTGATGTCTACTTTATATAAATATATACTTTTGTGTAGCAATTTTGTTTTCTTTTATGGCTATTAAGCTTACAAGACAAACATACCAAATTCTAAGATCGCTCCACATTAAAAGTCTATTTTACTCCTTGTACTTTGTGACCTGTAACTACCAAAAAAAACTTAAAATCCCAGACACATTATATATTCTGTAAATCAGAACAACTAAATTAATTTATTTTTAATTACTTTTCTTAACCTGCACTAATTATGCACACATTATTATTGCAAAAACTGTAAAAAAAAAAACATAAAATTTTCATTTCTTTTACATTTTTCTGTATTTTTTATAATAAATAACCATTTATATATATATATATATGTGTGTGTTACATCAAATTAAAGCCCTTTCTGTCCTTTAAAAAACAATGTATAATATGTGTTGGTGCAACAAATCAGTAAAATGCAAATTGCAGTTGAACGCAAACAGCAAAAAATGAAAAAAATGCCGTTGTCATTAAGTGAAAGACAAGCTTTTGAAGCTCTGTCCTTAAGGGGTTAAATGATTTATCTGCTAAAGTTACCACAGACTTTAATGGAGACGTCTGTAGATAAATCATTTGTAAAGTTATTCTCACAGTATTTAATTAGTTATTTGAAAAAAGGTTGCTAGGTTGTGGCTAAAGCTTGAGAATATTTAATTTTTTAGGTCAGACTCTGCCATTATACGACCAACTGCTGCTCAAACTCACTTGCCTGCTGCTGTGATTGCTATGTGTGAACCTGCAGCCGCAGTTGGCAAGTTAGGTTGAACAGCAGTAGTTGCTCAGATAACAGTAGAGTAGGGCCAATATGGCTGCTCAACCAGATTAAAAAAAAAGTTAAATTTTATCAGAAAATCAATATACATCATTTAAAAAAAAAATCAAGTTTCATTAACAGTAATAAATGTTTTTTTTTTTAAAGAATTTAAAATTTGATGACAGTTGTCCTTTCAAGTAATACTAAATTGATATGTTATCGAGAAAGCCTTAGTTATTTCTTACAGGATGGTTTATCTACCACAAACAATTAAGAAGTTTTAATATGCTGAATATACTTTCTCAAAGTAAGTGTAAAGTCACTCTACAACATAAAGCAGCCAGCTCCAGATCGTGCGCCCATCGAAACTTCCCCTTTTACCTTGAAATTTTATATGAAGTAAAAACACATTGAAGAGTGTCTGGTAGGACCATTGGATAAACCTAATATAGGTGTGTGGCCTTTTTTTATTCAGAAAGTTAATTCTGCTATTTTTGGCACTCTGTCACAAAATTAAAAAAATATTGGTGTTATTCAAAAAACTGTGAATAATGGTAAACTGACAAAAAAAATTGCAAATGTTGTCAGTTCTTCGAAAATAACCCTATAGATGATTATAATTTAAGGATTTAATCTGAAGTGGAACCTACTAGAGTTAAACTAAATAAGTAGAAGCTATTATTTGTATTTATTTATTTATTTATTTATTTAAGTTAAAGGGACATTATAGCCCCCAAAACAACTTTAGGTTAATGAAGCAGTTTGGGTGTATAGATCATACCCCAGCAGTCTCACTGCTCAATTCTCTGCCATTTGGGAGTTTAATCACTTTGTTTATACAACTCTAGTCACATCTTAATGCAAATGACTTACACAGCGTTCCTAAACACTTCCTGTAAAGAGTCATATAATGTGTACATTTCCTTTATTGCAAATTTTGTTTAATTTAGAATTTCTAATCTAAAAACCTCCTGTATGAAATTAAAGTTCAATTTACAGAGCAGGAGATAAATACTTTTAAAGTAAGTTACATCTGATAGAAAAATGAAAACATTTTGTTTTCTTGCTGGCTGAGTCAGTCACAGCCAGGGGATGTGTAGCTAGGGCTGCAAAAACAGAAACAAAAGTGATTTAACTCCTAAATGACAGTAAATTGAGCAGTAAACCATCAGAGGCATGATTAATAAAACACAAAAACTGCTTTGTTGAGCTATAGTTGTTTTGGTGACTATAGTGTCCCTTTAAGTTATATGCTAGATCAGCTTAACTCCACTCCAGCAGAACATTAGGGGCATGTTGATCACCCTGTAAGGATTGCCTCATTTACACTATTGGTCTAGAGAGTCTAGAGTCTAACCCATAGGTTCTCCAATAGTGTCTAACGACTAGAAGAAAAGTAGAATTGTCATAAAAAAGTACAGTTCTCCTTTAAATAAGGAAATATTTATTTTAAATGTGGTTGCACTTCATATTGTGACTTGATTTTAAAAGCCTACACACATTGAAACTGACTCTCCAGAAGGAGAATACATTCATAACCATTAGGAGTTATGTTTTTATTACAAACTTTAATTTTATCTGTATTTTCAGTAGTGCCATAATCTTATAAAATGTCACGCTAGATAACAACCCTGCAGGTTTATAGTTCTGGTGTGCACTTTTCCTAGCATGGTTTGTGGTATGATACATTTTGTTCATTAAGCAGTAAATTGCACACAGGAGATGACAGGAAGAGTCGAGCCAATTGAGGACAAAGCTTCAACAAGACCTGCTCACAGAGAGAAAATAATGCAAGGTCAGGTGGAAAAAAGAGATAAATAGAGAGATGGAAAAACTGATAAATAGTTAAGAGGCAAGCATACCAAAGCAGGGAGATATGGATGGTAACATTATTTACTATATCAGTGCTGTTCTAACGGGGGGGCAGTGAAGGTGGTCTGTCTTAGGTGACAGGTGGAAAGAGGGAGCATTAATTCTACAAAGGGAGGTGACTGTGTGTGTCTGGAGGTGACAGTGTGTGTCGGGGGGCGGCAGTGTATGTGGGAGGGGTGACAGTGTGTGTAGGGGGAGGTAAAAGTGTGTGTGGGTGTGACAGTGTCTGTGTGGGGGGTGACAGTGTATGTATGGGGGATGACAGTGTATGTATAGGGGGTGACAGTGTGTGGGGGGGGGGATGACAGTGTGTAGGGGGTGACAGTGTGTGGTGAGGCTTTGTATTAGTGACCAGCCTCCCTACACTAAAATACCTTTTTTTTATCTAGTAAATATTGTTTTCACCCAAGCTCTATAAATCATACACTTATTCTTTTCAAATATATTTTATTGAAAAGTTTTATATTTTATAAGAATACAACAAGGGAATAAGACAATAAGGGAAAAAACAGGGGTTAAAAGAAAACCCATCTCAAAATAAATGTTTACAAGATATACAAGGACTACACTTTGTGACAGAACGCCTGGCACCCCGACTGGGTGCCTCTGCCAATCATTGCTTCCTAGCTGTCGCCGAGTACCATAAGCACCACACTGGACACCATTAGCACCGTAGCCCCTTAGCCACCGCAGCTTGACTGGGGTCTCGCCATCCCTTCTCACCCTGGACCAAACTCATGGATCCAGCTCCCAGAAGACCTCTTTCCCAAGAGAGTATAGCAGGTATAGCAGTGTAGCTCTTACAAGAGCCAGTAATTATTGTCCAGGGGAGTATTGTGATATAGCAATTCCCAGAGCAGATACAGCTTTTTGCCCCCACACATAAGATGGGATGTTTAGGGTAGGCAGGAACTCGTTTATTGGTAGCCACAACTGGCCTTATATGCAAGTTTCCATGCAAGGGGCACTCCCCCTGGACCTGAGAGTAAACCACAGCAGAAACAAACACACGATTACATTGGCTCTCAGATCCAGGACACTCTCATACATAATGAGACAATCCCTCCCCTGTGCCTGGGAGATAATTGAGTCATGGACTGTACTAACTCAATTATCCCAGGCAGAAAACACACATTTCAGCAATACCCCAAAAGTACCCCTAAAGCCCATGGAAATCCCATAAAAGTTACATCCCCTGATATCCTCGATCTGGGTGACCAACATATCCCAAAATCACCCAGATCAGCTCAGAGGTTCAGGATCTCCATGGAAGTCATATTTTGACCGACCGCACACATGGTCCAATGCCCAAATAGTTCCAGAGAATCAGGGCTTGTGGTCTCTCTAGTTCGGTAGTTTCCAAACAAACAAAATACCGAACGCAGTCAATATTCATACCGTGGAGCTTGTTCATCTCATTCAGATGAACAATTCCACCGAACAGCGCTCTTCGAGGATGTAAAGTACCAAACGTAGGCTATGATGGAAATCCAGCTGTGTCAACCATTCCTGCTGATCCTGGGCACTTGCCCTCCCCTCTCGTCCCATACACCAACCGGCCTCACAACTGGCCTAACATTAACTCCATGCTAACCACACGCCTGCCTCTGGCTCAGTGGGCAAATACATTACCCATAAACATAACTGATGTTAGAGGAGGGATCAGCTCCAATCATCTTTTCCACTGGACCGCTGGTCCAACCCTGATTGGCAAGGGACCTTTTCCGCTGAACGCTGTGACAAGAAAACACATGTTAGAAACAAACACAAACCATAAACCATAACACAAAGGGAGGTAGGGAGGGAATCTATTCCAAGCTGGGATAATTAAGATGGCTGAGCCCCTTACAGAAAATGGACACCCAGATATATAAAATCAATCCTGCGAATGGCCATATCCGAGAGCCCTAAGTGCGTTGGGTCTGTTGCCACCCCAATCCTAAAAGAGTGGCCCTCGAATTCCTGACTCCGGATGCCCAATGCATCCAGTGACATCTTGAATACCTTGATGAACAGAAATCGGGACTACAGCCCCTTGTCTTGGTGGACAAACAGTGGCCTGGATACCGACGGCCGAATCACGCCAAACAGCAAAAACAAGAGACCGGGCAAACTACCAAACCCAGGATCTCCCAAAGAGAGACCCATACGCATCTCCCGCGAGTATCTGTTTTGGAGCACCGCAACAAAAAACGCACCAAATCCACAGCGCAGTCCACATCACCCCACAGTACCACTCCAGAGACATTATCACTAGGACTAACGAGCTCCCCCACTCTCATCTCCCAGAAAAATGCAAAAGAGAACGCCACACTGAACAGCACTACCTCAAAATTCGGGGCCCCCGAGACCGGTTTGCGGCGCCAATCCTCATTACCATAGAAATGACAGACGAGCAGGACACGTGCTGGGCATCTTGGAGCACAGCGCGGGACGCCGCTGCCCTCCTGGCGACCCGCGGTGGAGAGACATGTACGGTGGGGGCCGCATCTAGCCTCACACCCGTGTCCTGTGGCTTCTATTAGGCTAAGACAGCCGTCTGGAATCAAAGGCCCACCGGCCGAATCTGGGCTGCTGCAACCCTCCCTGAAGCCCTGGAGGGTCATGGGCTGCCTAGGTCGCGAGGCCGGACTTGGGCTCCGGCGCCTGGGGGACACCAGGCCACCCAGAGAGGGGCTAAAATGTGCGGGAGGTCGAGCCTGCCATCATGGGCCACAGTAACCAGTGGCGGCCACTGCGGCAGCAGCCTGCAGGCGAATGACCTGCCAGTACCTTATCGATATCTGAAAACAAGCTCTGGCAACAGTACAGGTAAGCTGCTCCAAGCCAGATTGAGATGGCTGAACCCCTTACAGAAAATGGACACCTAGATATATTATACCTAACCCCTACCCAGGGCTCCACCCCTGATGCTCACTCAAAATCTCCCCTGCCCTGAGTCTACACTCACTCACACATGTCCCTTTTCCTGGCTAGCCTTTGGCCTGCCTTATCAGGGTTTTGTATATAATCCAGTGGACTGCGTAGTGCAGCTCTTGGCAAATCGACAGTCTGCAGCTTGGCTGTGTCACCTAGGAGGAGACTGAGCACAATCATCCAAGTTGTGTGTGCTCTGTTCAGGTATTTAAAAATTAAAGGGACACTGTAGGCGCCCAGACCACTTGAAGTGGTCTGGGTGCACTGTCTCTATCCCATTTAACCGTGCAATGTAAATAACTGCAGTTTTTGAGAAACATAAGTGATTACCTTATAGGACTTAGACTGCCTCTAGTGGCTGTCAATCAGACAGCCACTAGGAGCACCTCCTGGATCCTAACTAACCTAAATGACGCTGGATGTCCAGCGTATAGGAAATGCATGAGAATGTCCAGCGTATAGAAAATGCTCATAGGTAAGCACTGATTCAATGCCTTCCTGTGGGGAGGGCCTAATGCGCTTATGTCGTTCACCATGCATGCACATTAGGCCCCCATTGTCGGATGACATCGGAGGGCGAAGCTCTGACCTAACGCCAAGGACATCGTCTCTGGAATCCGGTGAGTAAATAAAGCGTTTTTTTACCCTTTACATGCCGGAGGGGTGCGAGAGAGGGGGGATGAGAGGGCACTATAGTGTTAGGAATACAGATTTGTATTTCTAACACTAAAGAATCCCTTTAACATAGCTCAAAAGGCAGGTTTAGAGCTGCAGCGATTTTTACAAATAATTGTACGTGACTCTCAGATCTGTGACAGATTCAAGTAATTATGCAAAGTCGTGATTGTGTTTATAGTGACCCTTTAAACGCCATTGTACATTTATTTAAACATCCTTAAACATCCTTAAATGTAGACTCTTAAATTAATTTCTACTGTACCCCTGTTTTAAACATTTTTGTAACTCTTTCACAGATACAAATTATTTTTCCCTACTCTATTAATGATTTCCCATTCTCACTATGGGACTCCGCCCATTAGCAACATTAGCACTGGTAATATTTGGATTTAATCCAATAAATAAATCTGATGGAAAAATAAGCATGGTGTCAAAGAACCCCCCGAGGTATATATTTTCACGTCCTTTATTCTCCAATTCAACAGAATGGATTTGTATCACACTTGGCAAGTTTGTCGGGGCTGGCAACAGGACCTGGAAACCAAAATATCTGAACACTTGTTAATTCCTTTACAAAGTCACAAAACAAGTAAAACTGCAGCCTATAATGGAATAAGATTTTGGAATCAAGTACATATACACACAGTCATTTACACATTCTAACAAATACACAAACATATACACACAGTCAATTACACATTCTAACAAATACACAAACATATACACACAGTCAATTACACATTCTAACAAATACACAAACATATACACTCATTTACACATTCTAACAAACACACAAACATATACACACAGTCATTTACACATTCTAACAAATACACAAACATATACACACAGTCAATTACACATTCTAACAAATACACAAACATATACACTCATTTACACATTCTAACAAACACACAAACATATACAATCATTTACACATTGTTACAAATACACAAACATATACACTCATTTACACATTCTAACAAATACACATACAAATACACAAACATATACACTCATTTACACATTCTAACAAATACAAATACAAATACACAAACATATACAATCATTTACACATTCTAACAAATACACAAATATATACACTCATCCACACATTCTAACAAATATGCAAACATCTCAGGCAATCAAGAACATGTTTGTCCAAGTTCTGCCCTAGATTAGGGCCACCAGGCTGCAAAGAGTTGATCTGTGCATGATTATCCATTCATTACGGCAATAAATTGCACAGATGACATGTAATATATGATTTTTTTTTTAAATTATGTACCCTTTACAGCTCCTTATATATTTATGTACACACAAAAACATATCAAAGAGCACTCTCAGGTCTTCCTTGTTTCAGTTTTATGTAGGTTTAGAAACCCGTTTACAAAAAGTACATGTTACTGTGATCCTGAGAAATACATATAATTATTGAAGATAATAATATGTCACAGATCTTTTAGAGAAACAGCGACATTTGCACACACAAAGTATATACACAAACACATGAACACGCACGATAGTAACACATTTATTGTAATGGCAGATTGTTGGTTTAAATCTGTATTTTTCCAGATCTTTAATTAAGCCCCTTCTGATATAAAACATGTCATGTATTAGGCAGCTAACTGACTTGACCTTCTTCAAAGGGGGGGGGGCTGTGCCAGCTAAAGCAGATTATTCTGTCTGGTACTGCAGAGACTGTGTGTTAATAAAATTTATTTCTGCAGTCTTGCCCAACTCCCTATTGTGTACTCATGAAATGTGCAGGCTCCTAGCCAGCCATCACAAAGCAAGAACTACGAAAAGCTCAAAAGACTACTTTTCTACCTAGCATTCTGCTCGTGAGTCTACAGAACACAGAGCGCTGTGTTGGCAACACTCGTTTCCCAACAATTCATTTTTACAGTAAGTGAGAGAAATGAATCTCTGTTTGGAATAACACACAGCTTTTATTCTTAAGAACTGATTTTTACTTCGATATTTTACTCCCTTTTTAAAACTGATTTGAGCCACTTAGCCCTGTGGTTTCGCTGCTTATCTTTCTCATTAAGTTTATTTTATTATTTTACTAGTTTTGTATTTTTTTTTTTTTAAGAAATAGTAAAGTTAAAAAAAAAATTCACTTGCAACTAAAGGTGAAAAATTTCAAAGATTTAATCAAGAAAATATTTGACATTCGTATTCGGAAAATTGTGTGATTAGCTGTTTTGAAAGTTATTGTCACTTCATGTTGAATAAAACAGACATAATTATTATTCTATATAGAAATGTCTGGCATATATCACAAAGAGACAAAGCATTTAAGAATTTGTTACAAATGTAAGCATCGACAGAAGGGACACCTTCCAAAGCTCAAATTTACATATCATGTTCTATGAGCCAAAAATGTTTCTCACTTTGGCACCAAATGCCTTTGCATTTCAACAAAGCTGTTTAAATTTTAATGTCTTTTTAGGACAGGATAACAATATCGCCATCTAATATATTTCTCCAAATATCTCAAATAACCAGACTGATAATGCTACTTTAGGGGTAGTGCCTGAGTGTCGGGTCAGGGAAATTTGAAATATTTCCCATCAGTTAGAGACATCTTTTACAACGTACATACACCAACATGCATTCAACTTTGGGTTGCATTTTAACACAAAAAGCCTTGAAGTATGCAATTTTACATAAGCATAATCTGGCCACAAAAAGTCAGGGCATTAAGAAGGATTAGGTGACTTAAAAGGTTACTAAACAAAAAAACAGCCACAAGTGTTGATTTATTGATATAGTGTATTTTTTTATATTTATGTAATACTTTTTATACAATAAATTATATATATATATTTTATCACACTTACGGCTTTTATTCTTACCTGCTATTATAAAGAAGGATTGTGGTCCTTAACCACATACATCTTATGAAGCGAGCCGATACATTGGCTCAGGGTTTGTGAGTATATTGGTATTATTTATTTAATATACCTTATATACATCAGACTGTACTACGCTATTCTCTCCTCCTATACCTATTACCTAGGACTATATACCTGGAGACTATTTGGACGAAAAGGAGGGGAAGGGTCGCCTCTACGGACCCTAAGGCGCATATACCTGAGCTAGTACATTAGCTCAGAAAAGTGTGAGTGAGTTACTTATGCACTTTATTTTTATTTACATTTTGTATACAGGTTACACTATGTTCTGTATATTTGTGTTTTGTATTTAAGGTATACCTGACTACTCTGGATTATCCATTAGTATATATTATTCATCAAGGTACAGCAAGGTTTTCCTTTATTCGTTTTCTTTTCACATCCACTAGTATAGAGCGTACATACACCAACATGCATTCAACTTTGGGTTGCATTTTAATCCAAAAAGCCTTGAAGTATGCAATTTTACATAAGCATAATCTGGCCACAAAAAGTCAGGGCATTAAGAAGGATTAGGTGACTTAAAAGGTTACTAAACAAAAAAACAATTTAGCATAATTGCAGCATTAATGGTGCAGAGAGTGTACTGCACCCACTCTGAGCACTGAGAGAGACATCAATCAAACAGTCAGAAGTCTCAGTACCAACTGGATGATATCCAATATGTGGATAAGTTGTGTATGCAGGCTATGTGCAATCGGTGAGTATCTACAGTATTGCTACCGTCATCCGATATGATGAGTACAACTGCTTTGGGTGGATGAATGAATTAAAATTTATATTACTAAATATATTAAATAAATATATAATATACAATATATAAATATAGGTTTTTAATGCTACTCTTTTTTTCCCTTGATTGGCCACTTCTTCTCACTTGATGTGTGAACCAAATAACCGAAAAACGTATTTATATATTTCGTATATATTCTGCAGTTCACAGATTTGCACATTTTTGCACCCTCTACTTTCATCTAAATAATTTTTCCATAAATGATCACATGGTCCAAATTTGTCTAAACCAGAAAGCAATAAATCTAATACATTTTTGTATTCCTGGCCCTATAGTGTTAAATCCACCATTTAGGTGGCTTGCCCCCCCCTTGCCTCCTCACAAAGGGTCATAACTTACCTATTTTCCAGCACCATGATGGCCTGGCCCCTATCCACCTCCAATCAGCCTCTCTGACTGACAGGGAAAGCATTGGATTGGCTGGCATCACCAAGGAGGCGGGGTGGGATGAGGTGTGGCTAAATGGCGGCCAGGTCAATCAGCACCTCCTCAAAGAGATGCATTGCATCAATGAATCTCTATTAGAAAAGTTTGGCTTCTCCATGCAGAGCGTGGAGATGCAGAACGGCAGTGCAGCATTGCCCCAGGAAGGACCTCTATTAGGCATCTCAGGAGTGGCGGTGTCGGTAAGCTTTAATGTAAACACTGCCTTTTCTCTGGAAAAAAAACAGTGTTTACTGCAAAAAGCCTGCAGGGACTGTCTATACTCGCCAGAACAAATACAAGTTGTTCTAGTGACTATAGTGTCCCTTTAACTATTAATACAGTATTGCAAAATGATGGCTGCTGTAGAACTCTGTGATGCACTGAAAACTATTCAACCTCACCTTGCGACATCGATAGTGATTGCCTTGCCAACAAGTGCGGTAGTGCCGTTCAGCGGCCATGCGTCAATACGTCTGACTCCTGCAGCATGTTGATGGACACCAATTTGTAGCCCCACGTCCGCCCACAGCATGGACGATGTCGACGTGTGCGGATCCACAGGAGGGGTATTTAAACTCATCTATTTCTTCAGCTCATTGCCCTGTCGTGGTTGACCTTAGTGGTTGTCCGAGAGTGCATTCCTGATAGTTTGTTTCTGGGTATTAACTTTGGCTTTGTTTTGACCTTTCTGTATTCTGGTATCCTTGACTTTTGTCTTTCCCTCATCGTTGTGTCCCCTTTTGTGTCCCTGACCTCGGCAAGTATTCTGATTATTCTCTGGTACGTTAAGTCCGGCCATTCACCAGCACATGGAGGCACACAGCGCGGGTTGCGGGGATTAGAGTGTGCCCAGGCACATCCAGCACCCCCCATCCCCATGCATGCCTATGGTCCCGAATTTCTCATGTTATTCATTATTTCTCTTGTGCGATAAACTATGATCAGATTGTGCTGAAGTGAAGACATTACCTTTTAGTCCCAGTTGTGATACAGTTCTACGTGCTGGATCTACTAGTAATCCTGACGTGCACTTAGTTATACAAGAGCACAGGATAGAATTATTTTGCTTCTAAAAAGGGACTGTCCCTCCAAACAAGACACAGACTAAAAATATCTATTATGTCATTTTATTGCAAGTCTAGTTAAAGTCACAAAGTATCAACGTAAATCTGAGAAAATGTTT
Source organism: Pelobates cultripes (assembly GCA_933207985.1). Lineage (NCBI taxonomy): Eukaryota > Metazoa > Chordata > Amphibia > Anura > Pelobatidae > Pelobates > Pelobates cultripes. The sequence continues at coordinate 45,338,766 of OW240920.1, read as the reverse complement.
CAAATTCACTTTAGCTCCTAATTACTTAGAGACCCTTACATCTACAATGTTCTATGGGGCATAGAAATATAATCCAGTATTTGTTTTGCACACTGAAGCTTGCAATCTAGAGGGAATGCTGGTAAACATAAAAGGAAAAGGAAAACGTAAAATAGATTTTTATCTCTAAAAATATCACCCCCTATCTGCCAGAGGGGCAAAATATCCATATTTTGCATAATACTTAGTGATAATGAATATATCAGTTACAATCAAGGCAGCACAGTTTGTGTTTGGCTTTCTATAATCATTTGCATACCCTGACTGATTGTGGCTGAAGGCAGAAGTGATGATATCTTCATAGTTAATGATCTTACAGAGCAGCACATTAAAAGAACTGACTATATAAAATAAAGTGTGTCGCTGTATTGGACTTTAACCTCGGCAATACAGTTTTGCTTAACAATTCAACTTGTTGACACTGTTTACATTGAAGGGCTAGTTATACATTTTAAATAAGAAATTGTAAAATGTATATAATACTTAACTATGTACCGAACATAGGCGTGCGCAGCCTATTGCATAAGGGTGTGCAACCTAAAGCACAAACACACACGCCGCGTGTATATGTATGTATGTGTGTGTGTGTGTGTGTGTGTGTATATATATATATATATATATATACCGTAATAGAAATCCAGGATTTCTATTATATACAATACAATTTGGACGCAATTGGATTGCACCCAGGCAGTTGGATATCAAGTCCTGGTAAGGAGAGTGCCAAGCTTTCTATTTGTTTTTTTATATATATATATATATATATATATATATATATACACACACACACATACATACAGTACTGTGTGTGTGTGAGGGTGCCGTGTGTGTGTGAGGGTTCTGTTAGTGTGCTGTATGTGTGTGAGGGTGCCGTGTGTGTGAGGGTGCTGTGTGTGTATGTAAGGGTGTTGTGTGTGTGTGTGTGTGTGAATTTGTTTGGAGGGATTGTGTGTGGGGGTAGGGGGACAGATTAAGAAATCGGCCCCCTCCCTTCTTACCTTTTGCATAGGAGGGGGGATCCTTGCTGCCATCCCTGATATGGTGGTCCTAGTGGTGAGTGAACTCTAGCCTGCAGGGAGAGTGTGGCGAAAGGAACCTCGCCACTGGTTTTTGCAAAGGCCTGCCTGCCAGCCTCTTGCCTTGTGACTATGGCCCCTGGGAAGTATTGCCATTTAAAAAGTCTGTTTGGGCTTATTGGATTTTGGGACACTTTTTTTGCCCCTTTGAATCAATGGGAAGGTGTGCCTCTTTCCCTCCCCCGTTTCCTGTCCCATTGTTCTCCAGCAGGGCGTTGTCCCAGGGACACTGCCATACCAGTTGGAACTGGCTGCTTTGTCCCTCCTCGGTGTCTCAACAGCCCTTGCTATTGTTTAACCACATGGCGATTTGACTGCGTTCGTGGGATCTAAGCGCTGTTCGGCTATATTGAGCGCTCAGATGCAAGCTATCTGGGGAGAGGTCAAATGTGGGGGTTTAGTTCTATAGAATATTAGTTATGTATTTTAATGTGTTTTGTTGCAGTTGTGACTTGCAGTGATATTTTCTTTACCTGTAGCTAATTGAGTTTACTACAGTTGCTTAAGCCAGCTGCACAGCCCAAATCTATGGAACTTTTTTGGGCAGGAAGGCCATGCTTGTGGTCGGTCAAAAGGGACTTCCAACTAACTTTTAAACCACTGGAGGGAATTGTCTGATTTTTGAGTATGTTTGTATTTGAAGTATACTGATTAATAATATGTATGGAGATTAGATGTATATTTTAGGAGTTATAAGAATTGTATAAAAACTGTATTTTCCTGCCTGTGATAATTACATTAACCCATTGTGTGCAGTAATCATATCACAGGCAGAGGGGAGCATTTTGCTGGAATGAATGGGAGTGTTTAACTGTATTGTACGTGTTTGATAAGCTGTTCTACAAAACCATGTGGGTGGTAACATTGTGTAAAAACCTGTATAAAAGAAGCAATTAAACCACAGCTGAGTCTGTTCCTGATTACACTCCAAACTGTGCCGTCCAGTTATTGGAGGGAAGAATATTTGCTCCTGTGTCTGCTGTTCCAGCTTGCAGGAGATTCAACGGGGAAAGTCCTTGTAAGGACTAGAGCTAATTCCCCATTCGGTTCCAGAGTTCCCAGGACTGAGTAGCGTCCAGTGCCTGGAGGTGTCTGCTGGAGTGCTTGGAGCCCTCAGGAAGCGCTAGGAGCATCCTTCAATGGAGGTACCCAGTCGGGGTGCCAGGTGATCCGTTACAGAGAGGAACCCCAGGGAGCTGCTGGCTAGAGCTCCCAGAGTCCTCTCCTGCCTCCGCCCTGCCTGTGGACCGGTCTTTGATCTCCCTCACCAGCACATGGAGGCACACAGCGCGGGTTGCGGGGATTAGAGTGTGCCCAGGCACATCCAGCACCCCCCATCCCCATGCATGCCTATGGTCCCGAATTTCTCATGTTATTCATTATTTCTCTTGTGCGATAAACTATGATCAGATTGTGCTGAAGTGAAGGTTGAGCATTCAGTTAGTCAGAAATATGTCCTTAGTGGGACGGACAATTCACGTGTTTTGAATTGACGGACCCTTAAAATGTACTTGTAGCAAAAACGACAAAAATTCTTGACAGGCAGGCCCACAAAAAGTTAATGAAGCAGCTGCTTAATAATATCCAATTTGCTGACAAATTAAGTTAAAAATACAAGTTTTCCTAACCACAATATCTGACAGTTATATGAGACAGGACAAATTAAACAAACCGACAGCAATGAAAAAAGTTATTTTAAGTCATGCTTGGTGCTTTTCATACTGTCTGGTAACATTCGACTCTGTCTGGTAAATTCTCTCTCTTAAACAACAAATAGACTCCAAATTGACGCAGAGGATTCTTGTGGATGAGATTTCTTTTCTGAGGTCTGCTGGAGAGCCAGGATCTCTGAAGATAAAGCTTCCATTAGCTCTCGTGAGCTAAGCCGGGCAGTACAAGGCTAGCTTATTGGTTGAGACTGTCTGCTGATATGTAGGCATAAACAAACCACTGGTACGAAATCATTCATGTCAATCCTTTGGCTTTCTCCTACCTCTCCTCCTGACTGAGCTTTGGCTGAGCAGCAGACTAGGGTAAAACCTCTGATGTCATCAGGGTACATGTTTGAAGTCTGCAGCCAATCAAAGTGCTTGTAAGAATTGTGCGGGTATGTCAATGCTGCTGGAGACTGCAACTACCCTATCGTAAGTTAGGAAAACATCTATTGCACATTTACACACTACAACTGCACGTACCCTCAACATACCTCACATTATATCAAATGGACAAAGAGTGGCACTTTAAATTTAGGGGTGTGAATAGAGGTGTGGCTAGGGATGGGATTGTGCTGAAAACTTATAGATGACTTTTAATAATAATTTATAAAACTAAAATGTAATTCAGAACAAGAAAAATGCATCTTATCTGTTCTGTGCAGACTAATTTGGAAACACATTTATTGTACTTTAAAGACACATTACTGTTGGTATTATTGCTGTGGAGCTCTGTTATACACTCAGACATACCTATAGCATGGAGCTCTTGCAAAAATGGAACATAAAGATAGAAAAGAGGTACAGAGGGATTTGGGCCTGAAATAGTGTCTGTCCTTCCTAAATAGGACACTTGAGAGGAATGCAGCCTTTTTCTAACCTGCAATTAGACAATTGAGGCTAAAGTAGCCAAGCTGTGACTATAATAGATTTGGAGTGATCAGCTCACCCTCTCAGCCAATGCTATAACAATGCACTGCCGGGTTTAGCACAGGAGAACTAACGGAAGCTCCTAAAGAAGACCTTCTGGCTGTCTGGCTAGAGTAGTAGAGGCAACGAGAGGTGCCTCGTGGACCCCAGTTAAGAAATCATACTGTTCTAAAAAGAGTTGGCTACTTACCATTGAGGAGTGCCAGAGCACTCCAGGCACCATAACCGCTATAACACTTTGTACTATAAATATGTAAATAAATACTACATTTTTCTGAACATTAGATTCACTATTTAAAAGATGAATTGCATTGCAATAGGTTCGTGTCTTATACTCCAAATATTTTCAAATATAGGGCAGCAATCTCTTATGTCATGATTGCTATTTGTAACCGCTCTAGAACACCCGCTGGTGCTCTACAATTATAATTATACAGAATATACATATGTGATTTATTTTCTAATTTTGCTATAAAAAAATTCTGATGAATCCTGTTTTCAAAATACAGAAGATAGTTTTATTTATTTGCATCCTGTAGCTTATAAACTACGGATATTTCTTTTTCATATCAGTAGTAAATAGATGAGTCATCAACTGAGATAAATCGTACATGATAATGGAAAACCCACCAACGTGCAAATTCTAAACCTTTTGAAAAGCGTCTATCTTTGAAATTAGCATATATATGTATTTATATATTTATATATTACATGTAGTTGATATGTCATATTATTTTCTCTTGTTTCATTATGATTCTATTATTACATTAGTATTGAAATGATAACTGTAATCAAGTTTTTACATTTTATTTTGTCGCAATTTTTTTCTCGATTATGACATTAATCTTTGCTAGAATCTTATTTTGACCAACAATCTTTTGAGTTCCTATTTTCCTTCTCTATGTAATCTAAATCATTTAAAAAGAGCTGAATCACTTTATGTTCCTTTTACCCAGTAATGTAACTCAACAATACTACCGATAAGCTAACTGTTTGAGCATAATTGCAAACTATGCTCTTTTGCATAACTCACATGCCATCTCCAAATCTGGCAGTGTGCTTTGACTATTTCTAAAAAAAGATCTAACCACTTGTTTAGGTGCATATTATCTCCTGTATTGAATATGATAATCCAGTCTTAAATATCTTAATACTAGGGGGGTGGAACTGGACACCACACCGAGCGGATGCACATTCCCGGAGCTCCTGCAAAGACAGCCCAAATCCGACCACATCGGGGGTATCCAGCACCAATTTTGGTCACGGACACCGATGCTGATTCCAGGGCAGTCAGCCGACATTGCCAATGCCATTCTTTTTCACGCCCGGCTCCAAAACTCGATGCCGAGGCAGCAAGACCTACCACTCAGGCGAACGGCAACAAGCCACAGCAGAGGGAATCTGGCCCTGGGGCAACCTGACCTGGAAGACTGGTATCACAACAATACAAAGAAGTGTGCAGCGCATATAATAGATTGACAAAGATATATATAAGTGGTGCTTCCACCTTAAAATTAAATAAAATTAAGGATAAATACCACCTGAGGAAGACGTATTTTAGCGTCGAAACGCGTTGTGCTCCTTGCTGGCATCCCAGAATTCTAAATGTAAGATTTTATATATTTTTTAATAAATGATACTATTGTTATACTTCTAACTGGTGTCTGCCTATCCTGTTCCTCCTATATATTGAGGGCCAAGCCTTATCCTTTTGGAATTCACCTGAGAACGTTTCTTAAAGTGATACTACCTGAGCCAGTTTTCCAGCTTATTTGCCAGCTTATTTACTTTCAGTTTATCATTTTGTTGCAAAACCCAAGTGATAGTTCCTAGATGTGATAGGGCCCTGACTTTGTTAGGACCTGCGTGTCCCATTTTGTTCTTGTTAAAATCTCAATAACCTGAGTTACAAAATATATATATATATGTATATGTATAGAGTAGACCTCCAATGGCTCAGGTAGTAACAGGCTCCACCATATGTGAGTTGGACTATATAGACTACTATATTAGATCTACTCACTATTGCAGTATCATGCTATGATTCTTCTGTTTTTTATGTACAGGGCTAATACCTACTGACAACTATTATATTGGGGTATTTATCCTTAATTTTATTTTGATTTACACATTCACCTAAAGTGGAAGCACCACTGATATATACAGGGAGTGCAGAATTATTAGGCAAGTTGTATTTTTGAGGATTAATTTTATTATTGAACAACAACCATGTTCTCAATGAACCCAAAAAACTCATTAATATCAAAGCTGAATATTTTTGGAAGTAGTTTTTAGTTTGTTTTTAGTTTTAGCTATGTTAGGGGGATATCTGTGTGTGCAGGTGACTATTACTGTGCATAATTATTAGGCAACTTAACAAAAAACAAATATATACCCATTTCAATTATTTATTATTACCAGTGAAACCAATATAACATCTCAACATTCACAAATATACATTTCTGACATTCAAAAACAAAACAAAAACAAATCAGTGACCAATATAGCCACCTTTCTTTGCAAGGACACTCAAAAGCCTGCCATCCATGGATTCTGTCAGTGTTTTGATCTGTTCACCATCAACATTGCGTGCAGCAGCAACCACAGCCTCCCAGACACTGTTCAGAGAGGTGTACTGTTTTCCCTCCTTGTAAATCTCACATTTGATGATGGACCACAGGTTCTCAATGGGGTTCAGATCAGGTGAACAAGGAGGCCATGTCATTAGATTTTCTTCTTTTATACCCTTTCTTGCCAGCCACGCTGTGGAGTACTTGGACGCGTGTGATGGAGCATTGTCCTGCATGAAAATCATGTTTTTCTTGAAGGATGCAGACTTCTTCCTGTACCACTGCTTGAAGAAGGTGTCTTCCAGGAACTGGCAGTAGGACTGGGAGTTGAGCTTGACTCCATCCTCAACCCGAAAAGGCCCCACAAGCTCATCTTTGATGATACCAGCCCAAACCAGTACTCCACCTCCACCTTGCTGGCGTCTGAGTCGGACTGGAGCTCTCTGCCCTTTACCAATCCAGCCACGGGCCCATCCATCTGGCCCATCAAGACTCACTCTCATTTCATCAGTCCATAAAACCTTAGAAAAATCAGTCTTGAGATATTTCTTGGCCCAGTCTTGACGTTTCAGCTTGTGTGTCTTGTTCAGTGGTGGTCGTCTTTCAGCCTTTCTTACCTTGGCCATGTCTCTGAGTATTGCACACCTTGTGCTTTTGGGCACTCCAGTGATGTTGCAGCTCTGAAATATGGCCAAACTGGTGGCAAGTGGCATCGTGGCAGCTGCACGCTTGACTTTTCTCAGTTCATGGGCAGTTATTTTGCGCCTTGGTTTTTCCACACGCTTCTTGCGACCCTGTTGACTATTTTGAATGAAACGCTTGATTGTTCGATGATCACGCTTCAGAAGCTTTGCAATTTTAAGAGTGCTGCATCCCTCTGCAAGATATCTCACTATTTTTGACTTTTCTGAGCCTGTCAAGTCCTTCTTTTGACCCATTTTGCCAAAGGAAAGGAAGTTGCCTAATAATTATGCACACCTGATATAGGGTGTTGATGTCATTAGACCACACCCCTTCTCATTACAGAGATGCACATCACCTAATATGCTTAATTGGTAGTAGGCTTTCGAGCCTATACAGCTTGGAGTAAGACAACATGCATAAAGAGGATGATGTGGTCAAAATACTCATTTGCCTAATAATTCTGCACTCCCTGTATCTTTGTGAATCTATTATATGAGCTTCTTTGTATTGTTGTGTTTTGGTTTCTGTGGGATTTTTGTGATTAGACCCCACTAGTGTGTTCTAGCAGCTGTTCTCTAGTGCCACAAACTGTACCTCTTCTTTTGGTTTTAGACTGGTATCACAGCCTACCAAACACAGGTGAGATGGGGCGCAGGTCTCAGAAACCGCTAACACACATCCCAAAACCACAGTGCGACATAGGCCAAATGCTGCAGGCCCCAGGCGCAGCGCGGACCACGTTCCCACCACGACGCCTCCCCACTGCCCTCAGAGGAAGGGGAACCACCAGACAGCCCATCACTCAGTCCCCGTCACCCAGCTCCTTCACGGGTAACAGAGGACAGTGCCCAACTTTCAAAGAGTGACATACAGGCCATGCGGACAGGCCTACAGCAGAACCTCAGGCAAATGTGGAAGGCTGATTTGGCAGTGATACAAGTTGATGTACAAGCAGTGACAGCACATACACAAGCAACAGAGAACAAAGTTGAGAGCCTCAAACAAGGCCTACAAGCGCTGGGGGAGAAGGTACAACAACTACACACCACACAGACAACCCCGTCCAGACAAGTCAACCTACTGGATGACAGGGGGAGAGGCAAAAACGTCAAAATCAGAGGGGTACAGAAATTCATGCTGCTAGAAGAATTACCACACTTCATCAGGCGCCTTGTGACCGTACTACTACCAGCCAGACAAGCCAAAACCTTCCTATTGGACGGAGTCTATAAAATTGCTAAATCCCCCACAAGCACCCAACGCAGCTCTGCGAGACATTATACTACGTTGCCAATCCATGTCAGACAAATTAGGACTCTTAGCAGCGCTACAAGGAAAGACTCCTTTAGAGTTCGAGGACTGTCAGGACTTTTTTCAGGACTTTTTCCAGGACTACTCTGGCGCAAACAAGTGCAGCCACTAACTAAACCACTCCAAGCAGCTGGCATTGCCTACAAGTGGTCGACTCCAGGGACCCTATGGATTACCAAAGATGACAAGCACTACAAGGCCACGGATCACTCAGAGGGCCTAGCACTAATGGCAGCACTGGGACTCCCGACTCTGATGACAGCCTCAACGACACAGCCAGGCAACCAACCTGGGAATGCAGAAGCAGCCATAGCCGGTGCACCTTGATACCATAGAGGCATCACGATCTGAACCAATGCTCATGGCCTTAGACCTTTAATAAGCTATTATGTTTAGCATCGTTTGCCAGCTTATTTACTTTTAGTTTATCATTTTGTTGCAAAACCCAAGTGATAGTTCCTAGATGTGATAGGGCCCTGACTTTGTTAGGACCTGCGTGACCCATTTTGTTCTTGTTAAAATCTCAATAACCTGAGTTATATATATATGTATATGTATAGAGTAGACCTCCAATGTTATCTCATCATAAGCCTTCTCCTTTGTACTGCTCAGGCTAACGATGAAACAATAGCTTGAGCAACAAAGGGTGGTGGTGATTGGATGAGATTGTCAGCTGACTGCTTTTAACCTATTACAGCCAGCCCCTTAGCTTGTATGTATTGGAATGATTAACAGTGCCCTGCCTTAGCCCTAGTGGTCTGTCTGTCGACGACAAAGGACCCTTTAAAAAGCATTTGCATATGAAAGCTACTAAATTTTAAACTGATTTTCCTTTGAAATAACTCAATTTTAACCAGATTTGCTTTTGGCAAAGATGAAAATTGGAAACCCAGTTGGCATTCTCTTATTTTAACCAAATTTTGTCAAACATTGTCCAGATTCAGTCCTAAGTAAAAAAAAAAAACCTGTTACACATTACTTTCAAGAGCACAGAAAATATAATATTCCTGCTGTTTTGTTTTTCATTGCTATGCTAAAACCTTAGTAATATATATGTTTTAATTGTGTTCTTTGTCAAAATAAAACAAGCTTCTCTTAAAGGGATCTTACCATCTAAACTGTGGATCTCTGCACTTAAGCAACAAAATAATGTCAATACACTGTACCAGCAAAAGTGCAATGAAATGTATAGAAAGTTAAAGAACATACTCTGACGTGTCAGTTGGTTCCGTTGTAATATGCAGTCTCATATGTAAATCAGCTGCTACAAAGAAAATTCATGGATTCGCCTCATCGTGATATCACAATATTGAAGACTTCTCATTTTATTAATGTACATATTTGCATGCAAATTTTCTAGAACAACTTACAGGTCATTTTTAAATCTAGTTCTAACTTAATTGTGGGAAATGATTTAATTACCGAATGATAAACATGGCTATTTTTATTCATTTATTGTACCTTTTATTCAGTCTTTGTTGTTCTGCGACATGTCCACATTTTGTTTTGTCTCTAGAATAATTTAGCATGCCCACTGATTGCATGTTGTGGACCCCAGCTATATCACTGGAGGGTGTTATTGAAAACATTCTGCTCGTGTTCACTGTAACAGAATGAAAATAAAATTAAATATTAATGTTTTAGAATATTTATTTTGCAGCGGTAAATGCTGCAATCTAGCCATAAGAAATAAATCAAAACGAATATGATGATTGAGGATTAGAATCAACTGAAGGTAAACGAAATGCATTATTACTTAATAAATACATATCTATAAAATAAGCCATAAAGTATTTATGTATGAGCTCAGCACACAATACAAGAAAAGAATGTGAAATAAAGGGAAATTGTGAGAATAAATTTACAGAAAATGGAATAAACACAACATAAGCTCTACGTTAAGTGGAACAATTTGTGAATCTATAACCAGATATGATCATTAATACGACACTGTGTCAATACCACAGAAAATGTAATTGTGTCATTCCTGGGTCACCCTACAAAAAGAATACTGGATATCAATATTAACAATAGGTGCCATGTTAGTGCAATCCATCTGTTTTCTGAAATCTTAAAGGAATATTATGGGCACCATAACAACTTCATTAAAATGATGCCACGATGTCGCCTGGCACTTTCTTTCTTGAAGAGGTTAAACCAGCAGCTGAACTCTAAAGGTTGTCTCAAACACCAGATCTCTGATTTACCCAGCTGACAGCCCTAGCCAATCAGTTGCGACCATGCCCTGCGATACTTAGAGTTTCCTGAAAGCCAATGCTGCTGGGAAATTAGGGATCTGGCGCTCGAGGCAATCTTTGGGGTTAAACCATTCCAGAACAGCTTAACTTCTTCAGGTAGGAAAGTGTCCTGTGACCTCATGGTACCATAACAACGGAAATCTGATGAAGTTGATATGGTGCCATTTTAAGTAATAATGGCTATCTTAGAGAGTTGCTGAGTTGAGCTGCCGTGACGTCAGTTTCGACCTGCGGCAGAGTAGCATGGTGATATAACCACGCCAAAAGCAAATTCCAGAACTGATTGCTGAGTTCAGGATTACCATATTACCATATACCCAGCAGAATTTTCAGGTGCATAACTACGGTAAGTTGCCAGAAAGGTCCGCTAATTCTAGATTGGCTACTCACTATAGTAGGAACAATAGTGTTTGCTTCCTAAGAACATTCCCTGAATGCTGATATATTAGCAAATTCTTCTAATATATCAGTAACAGTTTTATTACATATTTTCATTTCATGTTTATTTATTGCAACGTGATAACACATCTATAGACTGTGCTAGACAAACTGCTAGAAAATAAAGCAATGTTTTAATTGCTATATTTAGTTTATAGTCTTACTCTATGCTGCTCGCAGAAGAGTTAACCACTATAAGTACGACCACCAAACTGGTTGCGCACAATTTTTCTGTCCCCAATCCTGTGTGTGGCACTCCCATGCCACTCAGTAGGCACTGTGAGACTATTACAGGTGGGTATATGAGTTCCTATTCACTGCTGCAACATTAGAGGTGAGTAGAAAGTTTCAAATAAATATCTTCTAATGGTTGCATTTGCTGGAGATCTTGTCAGTGCAACGTATGTATGACATATTAGATTGTAGATTCACATCAGTAACATAGCGCTAACCTTTCTTTGTCAAATGTTTCTGATTTAAATGCTTCATTAGTATGGACTAACCATTACTGGCAGACAGCATATCTAGTAGTTTCATTTGTAGATTCGACATTGAAACATCTCTAAATTTTATTGATACTTGGAAAAAAATGACTTGTACATTTAGATCAATATCTTCCAATCTCATCAATGCAAAATTCTGCAGCAGCGTTTCTCATGTCTCAGTACATTTAATTGTATATTAACCGATTTGGTACCGAATTCTTTGCTTGGAAAAAAATGTGCAACATTTACTTATAGGATAGTGTTTGTAGCTTTATAATAAATAGTATATTTATTTTATAATGAATAGTATATTTTGCTTATAGAATATTGTTCAAAGATATCTGGAAAATGTAAAAGCCATACACTTACATCATTTGAACCAAAGATTATATATGTTTTCTTTTTTCACAATCCTTTCTAATAGGATCAGAATAATTAGTAAATGTTTTCATTTAACAGTAAATACAGTTAACTTGTTAAACTCAGGCATCTGCATTATATAGATCCCAAAAATAAACACTTATACTTTGTGGTGAATTTGCCCTTGCCACGAGCTCCTGGAGGAGCCTGCTTGCTAGCCTCCTGCCTCAGGACTATGGGCCATGCTAAAAGGCTATTGAAAGACTGGGTTTGTGGGATTCCCTTGGACTCTTCGGGAACTGAACTAACCTATGAACTGTGGACCGCCTCTGAGCTTATTGACCTTGTTAATCTCTCCTGACAGTTCTATCAGTGTGGATTATAATTGTGCGGTGGCAATCTTATTCGCAGGAATGCAGACAGCGGTGTTTGGGCGTCGATCGCGTGGAACTAAAATCGGACACTAAAACTCCCGAACACTGCTGAACTTAAATGCCTGCTCCTTCCCCACATACATCAGGAGAGTGCCATTCAGTAGGTTTGTTCGTATGGTTCATACGAACAAGCTCTACCAAGAAGCCAGAGTATGCATTCAGTATTTCTTTCACATGGAACTTCCAAAGTTGACCGGCCAAAAGCACAAAATACCCTGAACTGTTTTGAGCATAGGACCATGTGTGCGGCCAGTCAGAACTTCCACACGGTGGCGTTAGGGCTCTTTTCATGGGATCTGAGTGCTTTTCGGATATGTTGGGGGCTCAGATCCAGTCTATCCGGGGATGTATAGACTGTGGGGGTTCCTATGTGGGAAATATGTGTTTTTATGGTTTTTCATATGTGCTACTGTTTTTGCTGAGTCACGATGACAAGGAATTTTGTGGGTGTGTTTATGGGCGTGTTTTGGTGAGTGTCTACTGTACCGGAATCTGTATAAATGTGAGCCATTTGGCTGGGAATAAACAGATCTACTTCACCCTTCACTCAGTCTCGACTAGTGTTTGGGTGATACTATGGTTACCCTTCGACAGTAACTATAATCACTACTCCGCAGCTATACTCAATCTGGAGCTGATCACAACTCATCTACCCATCTTCAGGAGGGTATACCGCCACATACTTATCCATTAAGTTTTCCCCTCCTTGTTCTACATTAGTTTAGTTTAGCATTTAGTTTTTTATGGGTACAGGTTCTATTTTTTTATAATTTTTTTACTCTTGAAAGTTAGATTTGTCTTTTAGTCGTGTACACACATACAGATCTTTTGTGGTTCTTTTTTTCCCCTTTCTAGGCCCCCCATTGCATTATACACACATTTTAAAAGATTCTCTAAAGAACTGAACTTTTTTACTCTCATTAAGAGCTAAATTCTTTCATAAGAGATAAGCTTATCTCTTGTAACTGAATAGCAGTTGTTCCAGAGAAGTCAATAGAGAACTTTCATTTAGTTACCAGAGTTAGATTTATCTCTTACAATAGAATCCATCCCACAGTTTGCTTCCTATCATGTGAGCAGGAGACACAGTCCATAAAGTGCAGTCATAGTCTGATTGATTTGCCATTATTTCTTACAGAGAAAGAAGTCTATTCATTCAAAGATGAGACTCCCATTTACTTTTTTCCCAATATCTTTATTAAAGACATTTCAACAATGAGCTGTATATATGATAACATAAGAGAGTAAAAATAGCTATGGCATCATAAAAAAATAACCTACAAATCAGATTCTGATTAATTTTACTTCCTATTGGAAAATCTTGCCATTTTGTACAGAGAGATTTGTATACTGCAAATCAGGACAGAGTTACAAAACTGTTTCTTTTTATTTTATTTATGTTTGTTTTATTATGCAAAAGTTTTTTATATAATATTCTCGTTTAAGCAAAGTTCTTAAATTTCTGGGAACTGCTTCAATAAAATTACAGATTCCCCAAACTCTTAATCGATCAAAGGGATAGAGATCCCTGCTTTATAGTCAACATGAGTGCGTCAGAGGCCAAATTGTCACCATTGTCATTTTCAGAAGTTGGGTCAGTAGACTCTTGTTCTTGTTGTTTTTGTTTTGTTAATTTCTGTTTTTACCATGTTGCTACCCATAACAGGATTAACTTACTAGTTTTGGGCAGTCCTTCATTTGTTACATAGGGATGTTTAGTAGGGCCATGCAAATTCATGTTCCAGGGCCTTTGTCTAACCCCATGGCGCTAGGCATCTACCTAACATCACTTTATAGTTAATCCTGTTCTATCAGGTTTATTTTATCATTTTTCCTGTATAGATCTTAGCTGTCTAGTTATTTTCCTTCAGTAAATCACTCCCACAAGTGACAGTATTATTATGTAAAATCTCAGAGCTTGCTCAGTCAGACTATGGTCAATAAAAAAGTAATCGTAGTGAACAGATGGATAGCCCTGGACATTCCTGTGCTGTCAGACAGCTACAGTTTATAAAAAAAAAACAAAAAAAATAATAATCTTTGAAACAAAAATGATAGAAGAAATTATAGATTCATCTGATTTATCCACGGTGTAATTAAATTTGAATTTCAATAGCCAGAACCATCTGGAGATTTATCCTTGTATATAGCACAAGTGTTTTGTTCCATTATATTTATATACTTTTATATCTGTTGAAGGAGTAAGGGTTGAGGAAGATTGCATAGCAGATTGAGCATCCATCAGGCACTAAAGCGTTAACATTTTAAATGCGAAATTGAAAAATATGAAAGACCAGACTCACACATGCCAGTTGTTTCATATGTAGCATCGTATGTTGTTCTTTAATTTGAGGGTCATTGTACAAACTTCCACAGCTTCCTGTAATTTGGACATTTTTTTCAGTGTAAATACATGGTGTATCTGTGTGTGTGTGTGTGTATGTTAGTATATATGCATGTGTGTGTGCAAATAGTGCTTGAGAAATGGAAAAATGCTGGCCATGTGTTGCCTCCCCTGACCAGTCCTTAGAGAATGCCTGCAGCATTAGCTCAGCTGTTCCAGAGACAGGCATGGTGTAATACACTTCCATTAGCAAATTCGCACTGACATAAAGAACGACAGCAGAGCACGATATAGCCTCTAAAATAAAAAAAAGGGAAACGCAGCATGCACACATTTTAATGGCAATCCAGCTAGTTGTAAATCTTAAAACCATTGGACTGCTTTCTAAAAATATTAAATACAGAACCCAGCGCACTTACTCACTAAACACCAGCTTCAAAGCTCACAAAATGTAATTTTTAAAAAAGTGTAAAAATAATGGGGATTTAGTTACTGTAAATTATCATACATTGCATAAGCCTGCCGCAACGTCAATGTACCGCATTTTCGGCAGGTCCTATTCTAGCAACCTTATGTCTGCTCTTATGAGATTGACCCATGTATTCAGTGAAATCCATCCTCTGGGGCTCTCTGCAGTGAAAGGTTAAATAGCCCTGGACAGGGAGGGATGCAAAACCCAAGGAATTGACCTTGGCTCCCAAAAAAACATATATGAAACTCGGAAGCACTACCCAAAATATGCATATATTATAAAGGAAACCAACAAAACGGGTGATACTGAAAAAACATAATTTAATAATAATAGGGTATTAACCATTAAAATAGACACCAACTACTTATGAAATGCTCTAGATGGAAGACAAAACTCAAAAGGTATATCACAGCCTCTCATTATGGGCAGCATTATTTTTTGTAGTATCAAGGTGAAGATATATCTCCGAAATCACCTCAAATGTTGAAAACAGCACTTTTCGTGCACTTGTGGAATCATATAAAATCTTTGATTTCCACCAGTTCAGACCTGATAATATAAAAGGAAGAATAAAGCCCCAGTAGTGAGATTTTGTTATTGCATTTTAGAAGGTTTATTCAAACTGCACTTACAAATTCATTCAGGGATCCTTGGGGATCAAGCTTTCAACTTCTTAGTAAATATTTTGGTGATGAAGCCAGTGGAGATCCAGAGGCCTCCAGATCCAATATAAAGTCTTGTGTCCCTTCCCATGTGGCATCGCAAGTCACCAACTGATATTTACACACTACCTGACATTGAGCTAAAAGTGCTTGTAAACAAACTACTTTCAAAAGAAGATGTCGCACCTATGCTCACTACTCTGAATAAGTTCATATAATCATAGATCACAAAACTGGGCTCCAACCTGAAGGCCTTCAGAGCATGGGTGCAAGGCCTGGAGGACCGAATGGAGAAACAGGAGTCCCAAATTTCAGCATTAAACTCACAAGTAAGGGAGCAGCAATAATATAGTATAGGGAATTCCTGAACCCACAAGTGGGCCTGAAGATAGCAATCTGGTCCTGACTTCCTTTTTACTCAATCCTGGAGTGCCACAAAATACATTTATTAAATTTGACTGGTTCCATGGGACCTTAAAACCTTAAAACAGGGATGGGGATACACCTCGCGATATCATATGCTGCATATACGACTTTCTCTAAACTATCCTATTTTAAGGAAAGCACGTGACTCTCTAGTACTACGCTCCATGGTCCCACAAATTTTTATTATTCCAGGATCTTTCATGGACCACTATCCAAAGAAGAAGAGCTCTGGCACCTATAACTGGACAACTCTGATTAAAACAAATCAAGTACCATTGGGGAAACAGATGAAGTACCTTTTCCCTCATCCCTTCACACAACAAAGTTACCTCTGGGATCACCACATCAGAGAACATTCCTATCTTTATTCAAGCTATGCGTCAACAAGACGTCACCATTAAAAAACTGGTATGGAGACCTTAATATCCTGGCAACACCCTGATAACCACAGAGGCACAGATGGCAATTGCCCACTAAGAATTATAAAGCACCTCAGAGATCGACACCTAATGCAAGGAAAGATGACCACCCTACAAGAGTAGACTGGACCTGAACTCTGAGATTTTTACTCTTTTAGCTTTTCTACCTTTAACCTTTTACATTTTCTTGTTATCTTTACCTTTTTCTATCCACGATAAGACCTGTCCATTGCCCAAATCGCTTATGGCACTCAACTGGATTTATCTTAGCCCATCTCATTCTGGGTAAGTTTAACAGCTCATTGTTCATATAGAATTATCTATTAGTTAATGTTCAGACAAAGTGTAGTCACTGACTTAATAATATGCTACAAAATGATGTTAGTGGTGGGGAGCTTGGAGTAACGGGGTGCCAGCTTATTTTTCCAACCAACATTATTAATATTATTTACCCAGTTAAAGTAAAGTTGGCAGACATACACCTGCTACATTTGATAATTTAAAGGGGAAAAATAATTATAGTTTATTTTTTTCTTGGGCTTATTTATTATACTAGCATGCAATTAAAATGTCATGGTTTACGGTCTTCACAACATCATTGAATATATACAATTCAAGCTTTATTGTGACTTTTCTAGTTGTGATATACATTAATTACACATGAGAAATGTGAACCCTAGTAAGATACCACCCCAAAATATTTCATAGAAAGTGGAAGATAAGCTACATAACTAGCTCATTTAATATTGACTACTCATGAGGTCATTTCATTCTATATAGATTCATTTTTTTATACTATGGCACCAGGTTACCCCCCTTCCATGGGACAGTGTCATGAATTTCTTATTCTCAGGGTCTTTGACTCCAGTCCTCTACTCCTGGAATTGACACCAATCTCTCTAAATCTAATTTACTAAATCTAATTTCTCCCAACGTTATCTTCAGTTAAATATGTTTTTATTTTTTATTGTTTATAATATTGTTCTCAAGATTCAATGACTGCATTCACAAGACCTCACTACAAATAAAGACAATGCTTCTGATAAGTAATCCCAAAAATTACACATATTATGACAGCTAATAAATATATCCCTTAATGTCTGGGTGCTTAATATATCAGAGAGGACACGTAAACTTCTGTCATATTTAAAGAGAATGGGTGCAGAGATCTTAATGTTACAGGAAATCCATTTACCCTCAAGGAGTGCACACTGCTAAAATAGGCTATTTTAGTGACTAGGAAGGGGGCAGTGAAAGAGGGGTTGAAATTTTATTTGCATCTCACAGAGCATTGATGCTGTATGACCGGGTGAATGATCCCCACGGCAGATTTTTGTTCATCATTTAAAAGATTTGCTCCTGAGACTACACATTTGCAAACATATATGTCCCCAACACTAAGCAAGGCTTCTTTATAAAGAAAATACTGTCAACATTTTGCTAATGCCATTACATTATGTGGAGGCAATTTCAACATCACCAAGAAAAAGCTAACGAGACAATATGATCTTGATCCCAGCTGCTTATGCCCCCAAACAAATGTGCTTAAAAAGTATTCACTGGCACCAATTAGTAGACTGCTGGAAAGTGCTGAATAAAAATAATTTTAAATTTTTTATCTTATCCCAGGAATTTGTACTCCAGATTAGGCACCGTTTTTATTAACCATAGATTCCTCTACCTACTACAAAAGTCACAAATTGGTCTTATAACATGAACTGATCATGCCCCTGTATCTGTCATCTTACTCCTACCTACAATATCCCGCAAAAATTGTGTGGAACTGGAAGCTTAATGATACAATTTATCATGCTCCAGATCACAAACGACAAGATAAAGAAACAATAAAAAATTTCTTCCATGATATTCCAGCCTCCGATACCTCACCTTTAAATACATGGGAAACACATAAATGTGTACTAAGGGGTTTCTTTATACAGTTGGGCTTCAAGATTAAGAAAGACAGAGAAAAGAAAGTAGTATCTCTTCTTGCTAGCATTCATGACCAAGAAACATGACATAAAATAGACCAGTGCATAGACCTTTGAAGACAACTGACCATATTGAGAACTGAACTCTCTCAATTGCTAGGCCATTAAGTTAAAAAAAAAAAAAACATATTACTGACTCAACACCAACACATGGTAATGGAAAATGAAATATTTTAGCTAAAGCCCTTAAACAGAGGTCACAACATTTTTAAATATACAAAATTAAAGACAAACAAGGCAAAGAGTACATCTTATGTCAGACATTGTCAAAGCATTCAAAGAATGCTATGGTTCTTTTCATGGTTTACCCACACACCCTCCTCTCTGCTCATGCCATCCTAATCCAGCAAATTTCTCTTATATCATTCTCTCCTTTTCTCTATTCCTCTCATCCACGTCTTCTCCCTAGTTCCCCCATCCTTATATATATATAAAGAAAGAGATGTTCTATAATTCGTATGGTATTTTCAACATTGTTGGCACAAAATGCAGACATTTTCTTGATGGAGGACTTTGCAATAGGCCATGAGGCAAACTTAATTGTAAGTGACATATTTCTACATTCACATATTATATCATTCCCCTTGTCACAGTGCCACTTGGCACCAACCAGTTCATAATCCACCCAGGCCGTTATAGGGCTAAACAACTGGTGAGTTTGCCGATATTCTCAATGACGTGTTGGGATTCAATCAAGTTGTATCCAGATGGCCAGAGTTTTTGTTGTTAAAATCTGGGCTTGAATTGTTCCCAAAGTGATTTCAGATTAATGAGAAAAAAAACATTGGCTGTTAGATTGGATTTACCATTTACGCTTTTTGCTCCATACAAATTGGAAAACATATAGCAAGAAATCTAAACCGTGCATTTTCTCCTTGTGTATAAAATACATAAAATAACAAAATTAAATGAGATTCTACCACAATATGTCACATTATGCATAATAAAAGTTCTGAAAACATGTCATTTGCGTGCCAAGCTTGACATCTTTGTCTTGAAATCTTAGTGAAGAATTTTATCCAAAATATTCTTTGTATAACTCTAGGGGGAGGTGATTTGGCAACACATGAAATAATCTTTTCTGGGTACTTTTGTATCCAGAAAGGCCTGATTCAATGATACAATTGCACATTTAGTATGCTCAAAGTGTAAGAAAAGTTAATGTATAATGAGCTCATATACAAATTTAAACAGTGTGACAAAACCAAGTAGCCATATTTATCAAAGTCAAACTGGGGCAACTGGGTGCTTAGTGTGGGAGAAGTAATTATTATTATTGGTATTTATATAGCGCCAACTAGTTTCGTAGCGCTTAACAATATTATGAACGGGGATGGGAGAATTTACAATAAATAACAGTGACACAGGAACAATAGGTAGATAAGGACCCTGCTCAAACAAGCTTACAGTCTAGCTGAGGTGGGGTACAAAAACATAATAGGGCAGTAAGGGTGACAGCCACCAAACAAGATGGAAAAGTAGCAGAACTGGAAGTGAGATTGGAGTGTGAAATGTAACAGGGGCTAGAGTTGTTTAAAACTTTCTAGGTAAGGGTTAGTATTTTGAATTGACACCTATAGGATACAGGAAGTCTGTGTAAGGATCGACAGAGGGAGAGGTATTGGAGGAGAGACGGGTAAAAAAGATCAGCCTGGTGGCAGCATTCATCACAGATTGTAGCGGGGCTGTTCTGCTTCTGGGGAGACCAACTAGGAGAGAATTAAAGTAATCCATGCAAGAGATTTCTAGAGCATGAACAAGCTCCTTGGCAGCATCTAGCGTGAGAAAGGGGCAGAAATGGGCAATGTTTTAAGGTGGAATCAACAGGTTTTAGCAACATACTGGATATGAGGCGCAAAGTTGAGGCCAGGATCAAAGATTACACCAAGACAACAAGCTTGCAAGGACAGACTGATGCAAGTACCATTAACTTGCAGGGAAAGTGAAGGAGGAGCATCAGCATTATGAGGAGGAAAAATAAGAAGCTCAGTTTTAGAGAGATTGAGTTTTAGAAAGCGGGATGACATCCAATCAGAGATTGAAGAAAGGCAAGCAATGACATGTTGTAGGACCATAGGGGAGAGATCAGGGGATCTGGGTGTCATCAGCATACAGATGGTAGCGGAATCCAAAGGATTTAATGAGTTTGCCAAGTGAGGCAGTACAAAAAGAAAACAGAAGGGGACCAAGAACAGATCCTTGGGGGACTTCAACTGAGACAGCACGACAAGAGGAGGTGTCATTGCAAAAGTAGATACTGAACAAACATTGGAAAAGATAGGAGGAGAACCCGAAAGGACATGATCAACAGCATCAAAGGCAGCAGAGAGGTCAAGAAGAATTAGTATGGAGTAGTGCCCTTTGGATTTTGCTGTGATTAGATCATTTGTAACTTTAAGAAGAGCAGTTTCAGTAAAATGGAGGGGGTGGAAGTCAGATTGAAGAGGATCGGGGAGGGAGTTGGAATTTAGGAAGTGAGTCATACGAGTAAAGATGTCTTTCTAGGAGCTTTGAGGAAAAAGGAAGCACTGATATGGGACAATAGCTGGAAGGAGAAGATGGATCTAGGGATGGCTTTTTTAGGATGGGTACAACAGTAGCATGCTTAAGGAGAGCAGGAACAATATCAAATGAAAAAAATCAGTTGAGGATGTGTGTTAAGGATGGTACAAGACAAAGGGGGAGAGATATGATAAAGTGGAAAGGGATGGAATCAAGTGGACAGGTGGTATGATGAGAGGAGAGGAGAAGCGCAGCCACCCTCTGTTCTCTAGCTGGGAAGAAGGCCTGAAGGGTAGGAAATGTATGCTCTTGGTGTGGTTGCGAGAGAGAGGAGCAAAGGAGGGAGAATTATTTCCTTAGCTGTTCAATGTTGTCAATAACGTAGCATGCACGGCTATTGGCTGAAAGGTTAGTTTGGGCGGTGGCTTGAGGTGGGCGAAGGAGCGAGTTCAAGAGACCCTGGGATTGCGTGAGCATTAACTAACGAGAGAGGAAAAGTAGGATTGTTTAGCAAGGGTGAGGGCTGTGCTCTATGAACACAAACTTATAATAGAGGAAGGTTGACAAAGTGCAGGACTTCCTTCAGCAGAATTCAACTGAACGGGAATCTCTCTGTAGGTAGCAGGTTGACTTAGTGTGCCACGGTTGGAGGCTCGTCTTACTTGAGGTGCGTGTTTGGAGTAGGGCTGAACCATTCAGGGCAGAGGTGAGGGTTGCATTCTATGAGGAGATAGCCAGAGAGGGACATGAGAAGGTAGAGTTGGATGAGAGTTTGGAATGGACATTAGCTGAGAGTTACTGGAGGTCAATAGAATTCAGGTTTCTTCTGAGTTGAGGGGCGATAGTACATGCATTGGAAAAAATAAGATTGAGGGTACTGCCAGCTACATGTTTGGGAATATTAGCTCACTGTGATAGGCCAAGGGAGGAGGTAATAGAAAGGAGTTTGGAAGCTAGTGAGGTCAAGGATGAGTTGATAAGATTAAAAAATATTTTGCCCTCACTAAACTGCAAAAAGCATGTACTATATATTACAATGTAGTGGGTCACATACCAATAAAAATTTCTATTTTGTTGCTGGACTCCTAAGGTGGCTAAATTGTTGGGAGGGATTTTGGGTGATTTGTGTATGGTATTGGTACATTTTAATCATTTTAGAACCAACATGTGGAATATCACATAAAATAACCTGCAATAGTATTTATATAGTCTACCTACTTATATACAAATGTCAGTTTAATAATTTAGGGGAAGTATTTAAAGTATTTATGGTGAGATTTAGAGAACATTGTAGATCCATTAAAACAAGTAAATGACCTTAGCAACACATTTCCATGCATATCATGGAACCAAACAGAAAAGCTCGAAGGTAAGTGGGATAGAGTAGAATCCAATGGGAATCCAATGGGAATGCCATATTTAAAAGACAGCTAATTGCAAGTAGAATACAAATGGGTTAATCAACTCGACCTCTAGAAGTTAAAATTAATCATTGGATCTACAGTATTACAAATAATCTAAAAAATCAATTATAAGACACAGCTAGTTATTTCCCCTATAATTTTATTATTTATATTTTATTACTTTATTGATCAATAAACATGTGCTAGATTTATACAGGGTGGGCTAAAATTCAGAGCAGGGTATGAGGAGTCAATAACTTTTTTTAATGAAATGATTGCCATGATATTACATACAAGGATTGCTTCACATTTCGAAATGTGTTTGACTAGGTACGGAAGATGCCATGCTTTAAATTAGCTCCATTTGCTGCCTTGCAAAGTTGGGCTCTTTCAATTGCATTGTTTATAACATTAGTTAATGCTTAAGGCTCTAGCGCTTTAGTTTTTTTGCACAAATATTCTCCTTGAGCTGCACATGTGTATGCAGTTTGTTCACGTACACCCGCTCCTTCAGATATCCTCATAGGAAGTATTCGGGAAATGAAAGCTTGGGCGAACAAGGCGGCCAATTAATCTGGAAATTTCTTGAACTTAGCCGCTCGCCAAACAGTTGTCTCAGGAGGTGCATTGTGGCCGTGGCTGTATGGGCAATAGTCCCATTCTGTTAAAACTACATTTCAGGAAAATTCTCTCTTTGTGTCAAAATAATGGACCTGCCTTTTGAAAATAAAATTCTGTATTTTTATTCATTGTTTCATCGTGAAATTACCCATGATGAATCTCCTAAGACTCAGTTATAATATGTACCTGCAACAAAAAATTGAACTACTAACAAATAAGTTATTTACCTGTCAAATTCTACTCAGAATTTTGGCCCGCCCTGTAGTTAGCGTCAATTATATTGTCAGAGACAACAAACCTTGTTTGATCTGTAATTCATTTGGTTCTCTTTTGAGAATAAATGACAAACACTAAGCGCTGTATAACGTTTACATTTTATATTATTACAGGTATTGAAGGGCCAATCTAAACACCACAACAAGTAGCTATGGTTCCATTAATCTGCGAGCAACACTCCCCAGTTATGATTGCCATTTATATAGCACCAACAGATTCCGTAGTGCTTTACAATATTATGAGACGGGGGATTTAACTATAAATAGGACAATTACAAGAAAACTTATAGGAACGATAGGTTGAAGAGGACCCTGCTCAAACGAGCTTACAGTGTATAGATCTATGTAAAACCATTTTTACATGATATGATTAAATGTCATAATTAAGAAGACTTACGATTATGATTATTTTTTTATTTTTTTTCAAATGCCATTCATAGTGAAAAATAATGTTTGCTCTTAGAATAGGAAGGATTTCAATTTATTTAGAGATTGTTACAATCTGCACATTTATAAAATATTTTTTATATTATAGGATATTGATTTTCAAACAAAATTTTTACTGTTTCTTTACAGTTCAAATTGGAAAACTATTAGCAATTTAATACCTTTTTGTTTAAGCCTGGTGTTATTTTGATCAGAATGGACTTTTTATAATGACACATTTTATTTTTGCAAAACTTTATATTTACTTTGATTTATTAAATGCCATGCTTGTAACATACTCAGAGGATTATTTTCACATATAATAATGGTACAGAGATCAGTTGAAAACCAGCGAGATTTACTCTACGAAGAAAAGCACGTTATTGATTCTACAAACTACAATTTTCTATGCCCTAATGTATGACTACAATACCCTTTGAAACCTACACCATATTCTATGTGATTCATTTCTCAACAATATCTACTTCTTAAACTTAGAACATATATTTAACAAAAAACAGATGCCATTCCATTAGATTGTAAAGATGCGTTTGCTGATCAACAGAAAGGTATGGGTCCTCCAGAATGTTAACATTCTAAGGGTGGGAGGTAAAATATTGTTTGAAGTTCAATGTGATTAGCTCACAATTGCTTTATCATGAACTCAGTAAAACATTTCTGTACCTTGTTTCTTTATCAGGATTTCACCAAAAACCTATAGCATCAGGTCTGCAGATTTCTTGCCTGCTGACTTTGCCGGCCCTCCCAGTCTAACCCTGCCCAGACTTTCTATGGCTGTCCAATCACAGACCTCCCAACGCAGCTCAATGGGAAGTCTTTGCAAGGGGGTGCTCTGTGCAATTGCTGCCTCTTAAGTTCAGTGCAAACAAGCTATCCAAAACCAGGAAGTAACAGGACCTGTTGTCTGCTTGAAAAGCCAGGGAGGTGTAACAAAGTTAATTTCTAAAAGTCTCAATTTCTATTGAAATCTGCACTTTTTCTAAAATGAAAAAAAGAGGACACACTCTTTGTACATAAAGCTTCACAGCAACCTAAAGTAATTTAGGGGTCTGGACTAGTGATGTCGCGAACCGTTCAACATGCTGTCCAGGAGGTGGGAGGTTCTGGGAGGGAGGGTCTGCTGGAGATTGGCCGGGATGTGTCAGCTGACCGGAGTTCGTCGTGAACGGTTCGTGGCGAACCGCGGCGAGCCGTTCGCGGGAAGTTCGAGAACGGTTCGCGACATCACTAGTCTGGACTAGTGTCCCTTTAAGCTAAGACACATATAATAATATTTTTCTGTTATAATAGACTCTGCAGGCAATAGCAATTATTGTGACCCAGATTACTTGTGGTACTCAGGAAAGTCTACAACGCAATGTACTGCACTGTAAAGGATTAAAGGAACACTCCTAGCACCAGGGATGTATCTACCACAAGGCAAACAAGGTATTTTCCTTGGGCGGCACTTTCCAGGGAGCGGCAAAAAATGCTGCCCCCAAATGCCCAGGCTACTGCCTTTTCTGGCCACCTTTAGGCCCCCCGGGACAGGCAGCAATTTGTTTTCCGAGCGGGCAGCGAGGGAGCACTTTCCCTTGAGTTCTCCTGCTCAGCTCCCTTGCACAACCTGCAGTGATGCCGGGAGCCGGAATATGACGTCAGTCCAGCTCCTGGGATAATTCTGCAGCACACGAGGGAGCTGAGCAGGGAGATCACAGTTCCCTCACTGATAGTGTGGTCGCCTGCCAGCCTGCCTGCACATCCGCCCACCTTCCTACCTTTCTGGCCAGCAGCTCCACTGGACCAAAAGTAGGGAGACTGGGTGGAATTAATTAAAAAAATAATAATAATTGTGAGTGTTGGGGAAAATGTATGTGTTTGTCAGTAAATGTGAGTGTGTGTGTGTGTGTGTGTCAGTGAATGTGAGTGAGTGTGTCTGAATTTGAGTGTGTGTGTGTATGTGTGTGTTTGTGTGTGTCAGTGAATGTGTGTGTGTTTGTCAGTGAGTGTGTATGTCTGTCAGTGAGTGTGTGTGTGTGTGTCAGTTATTGTGTGTGTGTGTGTGTGTGTGTGTGTGTGTGTGTGTGTCAGTGATTGTGAGTGTGTGTCAGTGAATGTGTGTGTGTCATTGTGTGAGTATGTGTGTCTGTCAGTGAGTTTGTGTCTGTCTGTCAGTGAATGTGTGTGTCTGAGTGATTGTGCATGTCTGTCAGTAATTGGGTGCGTCTGTCAGTGCTTATGTGTATCTGAATGATTGTATGTGTCTGTCAGATTGTGTCAAATCAGTGAGTGTATGTGTGTGTATATGTTAGTGTATCTGAGAGTGTGTGCTGGTCCGTGAGTGTGTGTCTGTCAGTCAAAATGTGTGTTAATTAACAGGAAAGGTGTGGCCTTGCAGGAAGGGGCGTGTACATTTAAATTAGGGCGTGACCGAGATCTGTCATGCCTTGGGCCGCCCCATTTTAAAATACACCACTGCCTGGCACCATAACAATTTAATCTAAAGGAAGTTGCTCTGGTTCATGGAGATTCTAGACACTTTCTTACCTGAAGGGTTTACTCCAAACTCTGCAAGCTGGATCCTGATTGGACCAGCTCCTCATCCTATCAGTAGCTCCCCATTGAGAAACGTGAGTGAGAAAGATATGTATCTTATTGCAGTCACTTTTCTGAAAGGGGAGCTATTGACAGACTGCGAGTGTCAGCTGACTGTAGCTTTAGACATTCAGAGGAAGTGCAGATGCAGAGCGTTGGCCGCCGACTTGCAGACTTGGTGGTTAAACAACTCATTAATGCTTTAACAACCTTCAGGTAAGACGACACTCAAGGACCTCTTCATACTATTTTGTGGTGTCCAGAGTGCCCCTTTAATATCAGAAGAATTAAACGTTTGATTGGCATTTATTTCCAAGTTAGAGACAGACACTGTCTGTGATGTTTGGTGATTTTTGCTAAAACTCCCATCACTCTTAGTCACACATGCATGAAAGCATTACACTACAACAATAAGGGATGCATACACATGTTTCTTTCACAATCTAAGGTTAGTAAACTAAATTTATGAAGAATCAGCCTATACATATTACTAATTAATCATTTAATCTTTTCTTTTCTTTTTTAGAATATAAGGTATACAACATTTATCATTGTCTAAAGAGAGCAACAAAGAGACCAAATTGAATTTAGTCACACATCAGTGATATAACACATTTGGGGTATCATTTTCAGTGACAGATCCTTTTCAATAACCGAGCAGAGGAAGAAAAAAAAAAAACCCACTAATTAGCAAATGCATTAGTATCTCTATAAATCAAAACTATGACCAGACAGGATTTTCTAACTGCCTATTGTATTCTGAACTGGCAGCATCCTATCTAATTCCCTGATGGTTACAGCTTCAGTAATCCATTTACATACATGTTCATCGGCTCTCTTTGGTTACTGAATGCACATTTTCAGCATTAATTTGACATTCATTTATCCTTAGAAATCAAACCTCAGACATAGCAGCACGCACATGTCGTAACAGACATTGACAAATAACAGTGGAATCTTACGAATGTATAAAGTCAATATTGTGTTTACGTTGTTAACATCTAAAGGGAGTATATGATTGTCCCTAAATTGATAACTTGGGAAAAATATTTAATTTAAGTAATTAAAGGCAATGGTGTTACAAGCCTGTTTGGTCATATGCTTGGCAACTGCAATCTCTATCTAATCTCTATTTATTGATTAGACCAGTGGTTTTCAACCTATTGTTATCAATGTTTTCAGAAGAGCTGCATTAGATAGTCCCTAATTTCTGAACCGTGGAGCTTCCTAGGGAATTATTTTTTAAGCACTGATGCTAGATCCTTTTACACCACATAATAAATTAAAATTTTCACACAGACAAGAATAAACAAAAGTCTTTAACAGTGGATCCCAACACAGTCCCCAAGACACACCCAGGGAAAGGGTGGTAAAAGGGGCAAGTGGGCATTTGCCCCCCAGAAATTATTATAGAGAGATTTGAGGGCTGCTACCTCACAGCGCAATACCAAATATATTATGTAACTAAAGAAATACAAGTTACCTGCGCTCTCTCCTTAAACCCTATGTATTTTTAAACAAATGGAGTTTTTTTAGTTACCTCCAATGGCCATGAGAGGATAAGCCCACCTGCCAATGTCAAGGCAGATCTCCCCCCAGGTGGGTCCTAACTCTAACCATTCACGTTGCTTCCTTGAACTTCTGGCAAAGATCTCTAATGAGACAGAAAGGGGTATTTTTTATATACACCCCTATATATTATTAACCCTTAATAGGGAACACATGGGATGGGCGGCTGCATTGTAACAAGGATGAGTGATACAAAAAATGGATACAAATGCAGAAAGATAAGTCATGCACTCACTCCCATCACTGGGCGGCAGCAATGACTACAGTACACATCAGCCCCAATATATAGTAAAAACCAAAGAAAAACAAGTTACCTGCATTCTCTCCTTAATCCCTATGTATTTTTAAACAAATGGAGGTTTTTTTAGTTACCTTCAATGGCAATGAGAGGATAAGCCCACCTGCCAACGTCAAGGCAGACCCCCCCAGGTGGGTCCTAACCATGGTCTCCCCCCCTAGAGCAGGGTGTTCTGCCCATGTCTGCCGTAAATGTGGTAATGTAGATTAGCGTGGTGTTATGAAGTATGGAGTACCATATTGGTGAGGGGTGAGTGGTGTCGTCAGACCAAGTGCCGATGACCTCCGTCCCTCCCCTCCACTTCTGCCCCTTTCCTCCTCCAGCAATGAACACCTCCACATCTCGGTATGTCTATCGCTCCGTCCCATCAAGGATGCCCTCACAGTCTCCGCGGAGTAGATTTCCTCCACCCGTTTGTACCATTGTGCTAGTGTCGGGGTCTGCGATTGTTTCCATAGAGCGGGTATGAGCGCTTTAGCTGCGTCGAGCAAGTGTCGTAGAATGGATTTTTTGTAGTACGAGATTGATCTCCCAGGATCTTTGCAATTTTGGTGTTGATCAAGTCCCAGAATGGCTTGATGCCATTGCAATCCCACCAAATGTGTTGCAAGGTCCCTTCCTCCTAGCATGTTTCCGAGACAGTCAGAAAGATCCTGTGTAAGCGTGACAGAGTTTTGTACCATTGTGACAGGAGTTTGTAATTGACTTCTTGATACCGGGAACTTACTGAGGATTTGTGGTGTAAGATGAGTATCTTTGCCCATTGGTTCGGGGTAAATGTGTGTCACGTGATGAGTTCCCATTGCTTTTTGAATGTAAGTATTTCTGAGCGGTCTCCTATAAGGGTGTATTGGTAGAGGTACAAGATTGTCTTGGACAGGCAGAGAGTCTCGAATGGTGTGAGGCCCTACGTGTGGCTGATTTGTTGTTGAGTGAGTTGTAAAAGTATTGAAATTGAGTGTATCGGAATGAGTGCAGTAGTCTCGGGGTTCGATTATTGGTAAGATCCAGTAGTGGTTTTAGTCCGTTGTCATCCAGAACGTTGTGTATAGGGGTGAATTCCTGGTCGCCAAGGAAGCCCCAAGTTTTAACAGTTACTCCTTCACTGATTGAGCGCTTGTTGGTTAACGGGATCATTGGGCTCGGGACTGGGGAGAGTTGCGGGGCCCTACGCATGGTGTTCCATGTTTTTAGGGTGTGTCCTGCTGGGGACATCCAGTCTGGATCTCTCTGGGTGGTGGGTTGAATCATCCAGACTGCTTCGAGTAGATGTGCGATTCCGCTGGCCTCCGCTAGTGTGATCCACTGCTTGTGGCGTGGGCGGGAGTGCCACTCCAGTATGCATTGTAACGTGGAGGTATGGTGGTATTTCTTTATGTCTGGGAGTGCAAGGCCATCCCAGTGTCTTGATAGGCACAGGGTTTTGTGTCTTATTCGCGGTCGATTGCCTTTCCAGACATATTTTATGATTGCGGATGTCAGGGAGGAGAAGAATACAGTAGGTGGCGTCATCAGCAGTGATTGAAAAAGATATAAAAGTCGGGGTAGGATATTCATTACAGATATTATATTTACCACTTTATCATTAACCTCCAATGCTAAAGTTCTTTGTAGTGCTCAATAATGCACTGATTGTATGGAATTACTTATGGAACTTTATGTTTTTTTAAATAATATTGCCATAACCCATTCTTTAGTATTTGAACTGTGATGGATTGCCTGATTTGTTTGGCGCAAGCCACAAGCTTGCAACGCCATTTTTATGACTGTTTTCCATGTATCTAGATATTGCTGTATTATTGTCACGGTTCTCGCCGCAGCAAACAAACGGCCAGACGTGGTCACCCGTGGAGATTCCAACAAGGGACTTGAACCAGGGAACTTCGCAGTCCTGGTCCTGCTTCCTACCTCTGAGCCACAGCAGCTTTTGTATTCTGCAAGTCATTCCGGTCCTGTTCATCCTGGCTTGTCTATCACTCTGGGGGCTGTACCTTGAATTTGGCTGTGCTGCACCTGAACCTGATCAGACATTAGCAGGGTATTTAAACTCAGCCTCGCCCTGTGATCAGGATCAAGTCTTTGATCCTGTTGTGTGCTTTGTACCAGTGTTCCTGTTGTTTGAACTGCTACTTGTTATTGACCCCGGCTTCTGACTACGTTTACTCTGACCTCTGGCATCCCTTGACTTCGGCTACTCCTCGTTGTTCCTGTCTTCTGGCATCCTTTGACCTCGGCTATCCTTTGACGATCCTGCTGTTTGAGTCCTTGCCTGTCCTGCGACTTGGTACTTCATCCTGCACAGCCCCCGTGCACAGACCCACAGGCCGGGTGAATTCTTACCTGACCACCTTGGCCTGTGGCTATCTGCAAGGGTGAGCAACATATCTGCGCTACAGACTCCCAACCCAGGTAAGACCCTGACAAAAGAC
Source organism: Pelobates cultripes (assembly GCA_933207985.1). Classification (NCBI taxonomy): domain Eukaryota; kingdom Metazoa; phylum Chordata; class Amphibia; order Anura; family Pelobatidae; genus Pelobates; species Pelobates cultripes. Next base: position 45,308,037 of record OW240920.1, on the reverse strand, counting down.
TTGATCAATATGGAGTCCGCAGAGATGTGCTCACCCCTGTCCCAACCAGTGTCCAGCCTGGCCCAGACTGTTTTGGAGTTGCAGCAAGAAATTTTATTTCTTAAAGGCGCAGTACGTCCAGCCTCGGAACCAGCTTATCCTGAACCGTTTGTCATCATGCCCGACCGTTTTGATGGTAGCCGCACGTCCTTTCAGTCCTTTAAGATGGATTGTGAGGTGTTGTTTTCTTTAAAGCCTCGAACATATGCCACAGAATTCATCAAGGTCCGAGCGGCTATCAACCTGTTGTCTGGACGCATCAAAGTATGGGCTCACCAAATGTTGCAGACAAAGAGTCCTGTCCTTGTCAGCTGGGAATCCTTCAGTACCGCTATGGACTCACAATGCAAGACCACTGTGACCAAGCCAGCTCCACGTACCAAAAAATCTCAGATTCTTCGTAACCAAGAAACCCAGTACCACCACTACACCCCAGTGATGTCTCCTTCTGATCCTGTTCCTAGGAAAACTCCTGAGGTATCCTGTGTTCCACTCGACCCTGAGGAACCTATGCAATTAGGACTTGTTCACTGCAAATTGACACCTGAGGAAAGAGACCGAAGGAGAAGCCATGGCCTATGTTACTACTGTGGAGAAAGAGGGCATTTCATCACACTTTGCCCTGTTCGTCCTCCTAGACCTCCAGCTCTCCGACTGGGTACTACTTTCCTCCACCCTGTGTACACTGCATGCCAGCTGTGTCCCCGTCTTGTGACACAAAAGGGTACCCAAACTACTACAGTCAATGTTACCAGTGTCCCTCAAGAACCTGCAACCAGTACCCCTGTGGAATCTCCACCTCCTGCTCCAGAAACATCTAGACCTCTTCCTGATGACACTTCTGCTCAAGCAAGCACCATTACCACTTCCTGCCTTGCCAAAAAGGTTCTGCCACCTGACTGCACGTATGCCTCAAATGGCACAGTTGTATGCAAACAGGATCTAGAAATATTTGAAAAAGCATTGAAAGCTGCAAATACCTCCCCTGTGAGAACTACTAGAGCAGAGGCTACAGTAGGTGCTGTGTTTCCCTCTAATCTGGAAGAAAGCCGTACGTATGGCATGGATGCCTATGGAAAAACATACCTCCTGCCAGATGATGTATTTGATCTCTCAGAGGAGGAAGGTAATGATGAGCAACTAAATCACACCCGGAGGGTGTTCTTGAAGGGGGGGTACTGTCACGGTTCTCGCCGCAGCAAACAGACGGCCAGACGTGGTCACCCGTGGAGATCCCAACAAGGGACTTGAACCGGGGAACTTTGCAGTCCTGGTCCTGCTTCCTACCTCTGAGCCACAGCAGCTTTTGTATTCTGCAAGTCATTCCAGTCCTGTTCATCCTGGCTTGTCTATCACTCTGGGGGCTGTACCTTGAATTTGGCTGTGCTGCACCTGAACCTGATCAGACATTAGCAGGGTATTTAAACTCAGCCTCGCCCTGTGATCAGGATCAAGTCTTTGATCCTGTTGTGTGCTTTGTACCAGTGTTCCTGTTTGAACTGCTACTTGTTATTGACCCCGGCTTCTGACTACGTTTACTCTGACCTCTGGCATCCCTTGACTTCGGCTACTCCTCGTTGTTCCTGTCTTCTGGCATCCTTTGACCTCGGCTATCCTTTGATGATCCTGCTGTTTGAGTCCTTGCCTGTCCTGCGACTTGGTACTTCATCCTGCACAGCCCCCGTGCACAGACCCACAGGCGAGGTGAATTCTTACCTGACCACCTTGGCCTGTGGCTATCTGCAAGGGTGAGCAACATATCTGCGCTACAGACTCCCAACCCAGGTAAGACCCTGACAATTATACATAGAGCGGTGTGTCTGTATATGCAGATGTGGGTTAACAAAGGGGGAAGCGGGGCAGCAGCTATATAAACTATAAAGTATAGTTAGGGATGAAATTTATTCCGTAGACTAATCAAGTTAAATGCTGCACTGTGAGTGACCACCTGCTGTGGGAGCCAAAAAATCTATCTACTACAGCAAAAGGATTGCTCTGAAGGGACAGTGGGTCCAATCAAGATAACCTTTTGTTGTCATGGTGTATTGGCACAGGGGGAGGTGGTAACTAGTGTAAAGAATCACTTTGTTGCATTGTAGTTCTTTCCCTGTGATCTGTTTTGTATTCCCATTGGTGAATGTTTTGTGTAATGTTTATTTTACTGTATGCTGTGATCTTTGTAAGCTGGAACTGGATACAATAAACAGCCAGAGAGTGAGTCTGAGTTCTGTAGAGTTGCCAAGGAAGAAGCTGGTGTTGTCTCTTCCTTGAGGTCTCACAAGATATGGCTATTCATTGTCCTCTATAGAGTAATTACTAATAAGGGTATTGCCAGGAGACTGGATGGATAGAATATCATATAGTAACCAGATATCAGCTCAGTATATCCTGCATACGCTACCAAAGAGGAGTCCTAGCATTTAGTGTAGCAGTTTAATGCAGCAAGTTATGTAAGAAGAATATCCACGGACGATATATTAAGGCTGTATCGTCACATGAACATTTTAGCATTTTCTGTAAAGTGGCAGTCTTGGTACCATAAACAACATAGCACACAGTAGTGATAATGGTTCCAAGAGTGCCCTGACACTGCCCCACGGTAAATAGTCAATAGTTCCCCTTCTCTGTCTTCCCCTATTAGATATATCAATTTCACACTGACTGAGAATTGAATTTATGTCACTGCTATTGAAGTGGGAACCTCTGCAAAAGTAATTCTAGAAGATGGGGTAAGGTAGACGCACCCGGGGCACCTAGGTAAGTATCAAAAATATTTTGACTACTTACCATGGGGTGGTGTCAGGTGACGGATACTGTCACCATAATCACTACTGCTTATTGTATTATTGACCCTTTAATATTTTTATGAAAATACACAGAAAAGTAATTTTTGAGGAAGTATATTTCTTGATTGAATACTATTGATATTAATAGTTGACCCATATCGCTTCATGACAGAATATTTCTTTCAGCATTTGAAAGCATCATTCATACCTCACATTTGTAAATATAAATACAATAAGTTTGTCTGTCTGTCACTAAGTTTAAAGTTACCATGCTCAGAAAATTGATTTGTATATAGTTAATATTAAGTGATAATAACTTATTTTATACATTGTTATTATAACATTAACATGTTTTAACTGTGCTGCCTGTCATTACTGGTGTTTTGAAATACATCTCCCATGATGTCTTTTATTCCAAATAAAAAAAGATTTTTAGTAGTGAATGGAGAGTCCTGACTATGAATACATATCATGGATTAAATAAGGTTAAAAGCTTTATAGAAGATTAGGAAAAATGGCCCGACTGGATAAAACCGTGGTCATTATCTGCTGACACATCGTGTGCTTTTATATTTAGATTATTTTATTGAGTGATGACTGTAATATCGACTGAATAAACTGGTAGGGATAACACGATTGCTAAAACTTCTCACTATATGTTCAGACTTACAGAATTAATATTATATGCAATATTTTAGAATACTGTATGAAGCTACATTTGCTCTGCTGGTCTTTAAGCATTTGTATATACTTCAATGTAATAAAAAAGAAGAAGAATTGGGGGGGAGTCTGGCAGCAGAGCTGCACAGACGTGTGCTGCATGAGCTCCTGCGGCTGGCACACTAAACTCGAGAAATTTATAGAGCCAAATACCGACCGGGCTGCAAAGCAAAACTAAACTTGATCCTGACCCGCCGGTGGTTCTGGGGATGCCTTTTGCAGGACTCTCCTCCACTGGCAAATCCAACTCGAAGTTTGCGGCCTACCAGTGACCGGCCAAGGAGAGACAGCCGCTCTCCGGCAGCTTTAACTGGCGGTAACAATCGACAAATGTTGTCCACCCCCCATGGACCGGCAGGCGTTATCCCGGTCCTCCCTGGCATGCACGACACAACCGTGCGGCTGACAACTGCCACAGGGAGCACCCAGCAGGTATATCCCACCAGCAGCCTCAGTTCCCCAGGGCTTTCAAGATGGCGGATGCACACAGCTCACACGCTACAACGCACTTCATGGAGCGGACACTCCAATGAATAGACGAGCTGTTTGACTGATTCTTGGCCACGCTATAAAAGAGGGCAACAATCACACAGCGACCAACTCCAGGGGGAACCCAGAAGGGCGCAAGTCCAGCAAAGCATGGCCTCCAAATGGGCGCGGAACTTACACGACACATGTCACATAACCGCATACCATCGCACACAAAATCCACACAATCAGTTAGCTGTGCAGCTCACCAGCTTATTAGTCTATCTCACAAATACACCACGCTTATCTCCTAGTGAATTTGCCTATACAGTCAGCCGGTATGGCTTGAACTCACACCACATGTTGTGTCGTCGCACCACTGACAATCACTCAGTTTTTTTCTTGACAAATTTATACAAAAAATTTGCAATTATTTCCTATGCCACAACTGTTATCTCTTGTTTATATCGGTACATGCTACTGCTGTTGGGGCAAGGCATGAAAGCTTGTTATATTAACTCATGCACGAAAAATAAAGAATTTTAAAAAAAAAAAGAAAAATTTGCAGAAGTTGCAAACTCTTACATAAGTGGGTTAAACAGGAAGTTGGAACTGTGTCTCTCCTTAATTCTACGAGACTCGAACGACAATATAACATTCAGATTCTATACACATCAAATGTAAACCATCTTGAAAAAAGGCTGAAGCAGGCCCAACAATCTAAACAGCAATGTGATCTAAAATAGGGCAAAACACGAAACAGATGAAAGACCCATAATGCACAGTTTTAAAATGCAATTAGTGGTAGTTAAAATATAAATTCACAGCCCTGCCTCACCTGACCGAACCCACAACGCAATGCAGGGGTCTGCTGCTGAAGCACTGTTCCACGTTTAACCACAGCAAGGCAAAATTCAGTCAAGACATCTTGGGTGAGACCCTAATGCAGTGCCGACCGTGGGAGCATGGAGGCGGGTGCCTCGAAAACAGCATCAACGCAGAAGGGCTGGTACTCCCGTGAGCTGCTATCTGTCTGGGCCAGGAGAGGTCCCCATATACTCAACTTACAATCCCAGATGGCACTTACCCTGTGTGACATGAACACGCCTAGTTGCAGACTCCGGAATCAGGTCCTGTATGAGGCTCGATGAAAAATGTGTGAGGCGGTTAGGTGGGGCTGTGCTCCGGCCCAAGGTTGGTGGCTAGCAGTTAAGTGGGCCACTTGTAAACACTTGTCTTGGACAATGGGACATTATTTGTTGGGCATAGGCTGAACTAGCAGTTACAATAATGCAACTTTTCAGTCACTGTGATGCAAGTTATATATGTTTTACTATTCATTTTCTTACCCAGTGGTTTTTGTTTCTCACTACCAAGGGCTATGTGTAGCAATGTTAAAATATTTCATAACTCAGTGGTTTTGCATTACTCATCATAGCCCTTACAGGCATAGCTAGTTTCTATAATTATGTATTAACTCATAAAAATGTGCACTGTTAGTAAGCCATACGAATCTTTTTCTAACTTTACTGTAAAGCCTGCACCAGCTGTTGTGACAATGCAAACATACCTGTATATTCTATGCACAACCAAAATAAAGAATTAAAAAAACATATATATATATATATATATATATATATATATATATATATATATATACACATATATTAACAATATAACAAAATATTCTGTGTTAACAGTCGCTTAAAACAAATTACAAGTGCTTTTTTGATGCAGCAGCTCTCACACAAAAAATATGAATTCTCCAATCCTATTGTGATCAAATGTGAAAAAATACACTATTTACATAACCAGTATGTAATAGTGGAAGTGTGTAGCGCTATAGTATTCACTTACTCCCCAGAATTCTTTAGGGGTACAGGAGGTATTGTGTAACTAGAAAAAATAAATATATAGTGTACTCTGTACAGAAGGAAGTGGTTGTACACCATATAATAGGAAGCACTCACGTGGTTCAGAGCCTATTGGGGATTGGCTCTAATCACTCTTGCCTTGTGTCCTTAAGGTGACACACACCTTTTGAATCCAAATAAGATATACTCCTCAAGGGGAGAGGGAGAACAGGGAAACTCGCCCTGGTGTTAAAATCTTTAAGATAGCAATACACAAAATTGCATATAAAGGTGAAGATTGATTCTTACCTGCATCAGAGCCTGTGACCTGGCTTTAAGTAAATAGGCATGAGTCCTTTTGGGATGACTCCTTCCCTCTTTAACAGGATAGAAGATGCACCAAATATATGTATACTGATCTGTTGGCTGATTACAGGCTGGAATATATATATTCACTGTATTCCTAGGGGCTAAGGCTCATCTACATCCCATAAACGATGTCTGTCAGCTGAATTGCAGGGAAGAGGGACACTATAGGCACCCAGACCACTTCAGCTTATTGAAGTGGTCTGGGTGCTGTGTCCCTGTCCCCTTAACCCTGCAAATGTAATTATTGCAGTTATTGAGAAACTACAATAATTACTTTGCAGGATTAACTCCACCTATAAGTGAGGACATCCACTGTCAGCTAAAAGCCCATAGGAAAGCATTGATTCAATGCTTTTCTATTGTGTTGTCCTAATGCGATTGCGACGCTTGCCGCACCTGGGCATTAGGTCCATGATGGGGAGAAGTAGCAGAGGTAGAGAATGACCCAGCACCAGGGGACATCGGCGCTGGATTCAGGTAAGTGAATTAAGAGTTTTCAGCCCTTTTTGCGCTCCGGGGGATTGCTGAAGTGAGGAAGGCACTATAGGGTGCTATACTGCTAGGAATAAAATCTTGTGTTACTAGCCTATAGTTTCCCTTTAACATGCCCGATTGTCAATTCAGCAAATTCAGCATGGCTTGAGACTTCTAGTTCAACAATTTGCAATATTTGAACATGAAAACAGTAAAAATATATTGAGACCCCTGAACAATTTTCTCATATCACTAAAGTAAATGTACTGCTTTTTTCGGCACCTGTATATCATGTCAGACCATAGGAAAAGTTTCTTAGGCACAGCATTCTGAGAAATCGAGTTTCCACAATTCTCCGAGAATACCCTGCTCGATATGCAAATGAGCATAGACAAGCATAATTTTTAGACTTAAATCTGCATATCTACAAGTAGCCTTCACAAACTGGCCTTGTTTGGATCACATCCCATGTTTAAGTTTAAAAACCTAGGGATGGATATAACCTTTCTCTTGTTTAGTTCTCGATTTGTTCTCTATATTCTGTTCCTTTATAATATTTGGCTATCTAGCCATAATTTAATTCAAACACAGGCTGGAAACGCTAACAGATAAAACCCTGAGCCAGATCAAAAGCACTCGGACTACCCCAACACAGATATAAAGCTCACGAGATGTGCTAACTATATGAATAACCATGGAATTATTCTTCCACTCTCTGTATTCGAATAATTGTTGATTCATCTTACAGAATGGGTTAGTGCATTTACAGTTGTAACAATTACTTTGAAACACAGAATGTTTAAAAAAAATAAAAAAAAATAAGGATGAAACATTGCCCTATTGGAGAGGGTGTCTGCTGAAATGCAGAGTGAAAAAATCCTTACTGTCTGTGCACATTGGCATATGCAACATTGCATTCTGGGAGAATGTGGAATCTTAATATTTCAGAAATGCTATGTCTACCAGATATTTTTAAAAGTCTGAATTTGCATCAATCAGTGGAGAGTTGTATCATGTTTAGCTCTTAGAACTTTCTCACTAAATTACAAATAGTGTCATGAAATGTGATTCTGTATGCTATTTTACCACGCTGAAACTAAGAACTGGTCATTTGAAGGTCATTGGTTTTATGCTAGAAGTGTTTAAAAATGTGCTTTTACCTCAACGTGTAACATGGACCTAGAATAGCACCACTGAATATATATTTTTTTTTAAAAGCAACGAAAATAACTTACATTTTATATTTAAAATCAAAATAATGGGAAAAGTGGGATAATCAGTTCGCATTACTTCCTACTGCAGTGTAAGAGCTGCATGTTCATACAAATATGCTACTATGTACTTAATTATGGCCTCCCCTGGCAATTCCATGTACGTGATTGATTATTGGCATTGTGGCAGCCTGCATGCTACATCCTGAAGGCCCTTTACGTCATATAAAATGGTATAAGTCAATAAAGGTACATTCCATTTTATTCTTGAGCTATTTGAAATTTGCTTTGTTCAAAAAAAAATTAAATAGTGGCACCTTTTTAATTAATTAGTTAAATACAGCACAAATAGGTATAAACATCTTTGTAAAATGCCTGTAATTGTTGGGTTTGGTTTTGTCAGTATCAGTGTTCAGAAGGCCAACCGATGATAAATCTGCTTATATACACAGACAATGTATGGGTTTACTTTGTGTTGAGATCAATAAAGTACCACGCATCTTTCAGAATTATCTATGTCAATAAATAGTCATATAGGGGTAAAAATATAAAACCAAAACTGTAATATCACAGATAGTCTTATTAGTAGAACTTAAGTAATGATAACCAAAAATTTGTCAATTAGAGGCACTTCTAGGGAAGGTGGTCTAGATCTTGTACACATCAATGTTGAACCAGGTAGTATGCTGGGTATACCTTAAAGCAAGAAAATAAAATATAGTGTGACACTGTATAAGATAACACCATTATGTTTAATACCCCAGTACAAAAAAACAAAAACAAATAAGGAACTCTTACAGGATAAAAATGTGGTACTTATCTCTAAGAGCCACAGTAGTAGTTCAATACACAACAGCTTCTCCTCGGATAGGAGCACCCGGTTCTCCAGAAGAGACAGTGTCTACCTCGTGCACTAAGGCAAGCTGTCCACAATCTAAGGTGGAAGAACGTTGGAGGTGAGTCCTGTTGAACACTGGAGCCCCTTCAGGGGTAGCAAGTTGCAGAGCTTGAGAGCGAGCACCTTCAACACATTTCTCCCTTCTTCTGAGGGCTTTATCAAGATCTTGATACCCAGCACACTATGTGGTTCAACATTGATGTATGCAAGATCTAGACCACCTTCCCTACAAGTGACTCTAATTGACTAATTTTTGGTTATCATTACTTAAGTTCTACAAATAAGACTATTTGTGATATTACAGTTTGGGGTTTATACCCCTATATGACTTTAAAAGGGGTTAGCTACTAAGCGCTGAAATTACCTATTGACATTGTATCTAAAGAATTTGGGAAATTTTCTGTCTGTTTCAGCTGCTGGTATTTATTGTGTACCTTAGTTACAATTTTCTGCACTTAGTCACTTTTTAGATGCATATATAACCTTAGTGAGCTATTTAACTCAATAGCCTATCTGTAAAGACGCAGCTATATTTAACTATTATTTTTTGCACTCTCTTTCTCACGTTTGTTGGCAATAAATACAGGTTTATTCACTGAAGGGAGAATTAAAAGGGAAGTTCAAATTTAAGGCAAAAGTAACGGAAATGTTTCCTGTTCGTCTATTTTGGCCTTAAATTTGAAATTCACTTTGAATTGATCTTGCATTATCACTTTAGGCTATATAAGGGCATATAAATAGAGAAAATCAGGATAGATGCATAAACTGAATGTTGGAATATCCAGGTTTAACGCTATCCATTCCAACAGAGACATATATTAGCACACTGGAAACACAGGAACGAATAGTGAGGAGTGAGCCAAGGTCTAGGGAACATAGAAAGTCGCATAAGGAAGTAAACAAGCCAAAGGTCAAAGGATAATAGAAAATAGAACACAAAACATACAATGTGCTATTGGATACCAGGAGAAAACCACTAAAGAGCACTGATCTGTACATGGTGCAAGTGTAAATAGGCTTAAAGGAATCTGCATTGTCTGGTGTCGTAATCATGGCTCCAAAACACCCATGTAAGGAGTTGCATCCAAAAAGTGATCCAATGACTAAATCGCTACCCACAAGAAATAAGAAGGGAGGCAACACAAACATGCTTCGCAGTTTTACCGATCCATCCCCCACATACCAGGAACTCCACTGAGAAACTGACACAATTCAAACACCCGACTCAGAACCATTGCATACCCCACGTTATCAGAAAGTCAGGTCGCATCCAACCACTACGCAGACCCATGTAAGGATACTCTTACAGGCCATACTCAGCCTATACGTAAACATTACGACACCAAACTCTCTTACTGGACCAGGATTGAATGTTATACCATGCGACATAAACGCATGGCAAGAACCCAGATATATGCAACACATCCCCATTAGGAAGTCACGTGGAACTGGCCAACTATGCTACTTAACACAGGAAACGAGAAGGAAAGCATCACCAGCATACCTCATTGTCATCCCCACACACCTCGCACGTGCCAGAAACTACACACTACGCAGGCTTGTGCACCTAACCATGGCCTAATACACTCACTAAGCGCCGAAGCAAGATCACACAATGCCATTCTAACTGTGGCCTCTGCGTAGGCAAATGTGTAATTATTGTTATGAAACCTACTGAGCCTCTGCGTAGGCACTAACATACCAAATTTACAAGCTCGATATATGTCTGCTCATATACTGTAAACGAAATAAAAACCATTTAACACGAAAAGTGATCCAAGTTGAACAAAAGGCCCCATTCTGAGAACATGATGTCAGGATGGCGAATAGCATCGCAGCGTGCAACATGGCAAACAGAAGTTGAATGGGAAAAAACACATAATGTGACACCTTCAGAGGCTTGTAAATCATGATAACAGAAATAAAATGGTGTAAGTTGAAAGCATCTTCCCAAAACTTTGTTTTGGTTTTGGGGTTTTTTCAAATCCTCCAAGGTCTCATATGTGTTCAATGTATCAAATTCTTCATCCTCCGTAATAATTGCCAGAGTCCCTTCCTATAGTTTTGACCTTGCTGAACCATATATCTGACATAAACAATATTTACACACCAGGGATCCCAGCAAGAAGCAGACACCTGCTCACAAATGTCACTCGAAAAGTAGACAGAATGAACCTTACCTGTAATCTAAGCTTTCATTAGCATATCAGGAAAATGCATATATATTGGCACAAAATATAAGGTGTACAATGAAAAGTCTTTGCAGTAAAAAATACTCTATCATTGCTACTAAGAGTCTTGATAGAACACAACTGAATGTTGCAACCTTAAAGGCTAACCCTTTAAAGGCTGAACAGGTGATTAACGCATTGCATGACATTCTTAGTGTTCCGTCACTCAACGTGTTAATATGCAGTTTTCAGTAGGGGAAGATATCAACAATGCTCTTTGTTTCAGGAGAACAAATCAATTTATTCTGTTGGAAAGCCCTTTAATTAACTATACACTTAGAAAGGCCTTTTTGCAGTAGTCACTTTCTCTGCTTTGTGATTCTGAAGAAATGAAAATCAATACAATGCCAATTTCATACGTTTCTCCAACAAACACTGAAACGACTTAGTAAGTTAAATACTGTGGAAAGAAAATGACATCCATTAGTGCAGGGTAGCATTATGTTAATTATACATTATTTGGATTATTGCAGGATGGTTTGCACATCTGCTTATCCTTTCCCTTTCAGTCAATGAAGAGGTCACTGTTTTCATCCTTATTATTGAAAAGATTTCATTTGCAAATGTTTATTTTGACACCTCCTTGACAAGGCCTCTGTAGTGAGGGTGTTACATTAATTTCAGTGTCCAATAAATGAGCCCTAAAAACTGGGATGTGAAAAGAAGGTCAAATGCAATTCCTGAAAACTAGTTGCTGGCTTAGATCTGGATAACCGTAAGACACAAGAGGGAATTAAAGAGACACATTAAGCACCAAAACCATTACATCTAAGTGAGTTGGATTTGACACAAACACGCTGTTCATTTTCTCCTACTGCGTAAAACATTACTGTTTAGAGGAACAACAATGTTTATATGTGTCCAAGAACACATCAGTCAGACTAGATGCAGTGCCTCCTTCAAGACCTTCAAATTCTTTAACGTCTCAAAGTTTAATGACATTACACACGACATGATGACGTCAAACACGGCTAATGCTGTTTTTCACAATGGATTGCTGATTCAAAGGATTTGAACCCTACTCACTAGCTTCAATACCTACCCCCCTCTTCCTTCTCCCCCTTCATTTTTATGACACATTTATACGCTCTCTCCCTTCATATTTCTTTTACCCTCTCCTTTGCTTATTTGTTTACCCATCTACTTTATATATCTACTCACACTTGATAAAGTTAATAATGGTAGTGAATAATCTCATTTATCTTTCCATTATTAATTTAATCACCCACCACCCCCAAACAGAGTCGTAACTAGAAATCCCCGGTGCGAAAACTGCCATAGGACCTCCCTCCCCCCAATACGTCTACCCTCCTATACGTTGCCCCCCCCACACACATGCAGACAAACAGATACACATGCAGACACGTGTTGGTGCCCATAGGGTCCCTTTAAAGTAATTTTTATCTTTGCAATATTAATAGCCAAACTCTCTTTTACAACACATGCTCTTTGATGCACACATTCAGTATGGTACAGCACTCTCCTGTAGTAGATACAAATGCAATATGTTGCGCTGTATGGGGAGTCTGTTACTACTTTGAGGACAGAGAAAGCAGATAGACACTGTACAGATAAGACACTTTTTATGAACAGGAAAGGAGGGAACACAAATGTATAATGGGGCTAGTATGAAGTTTTAGCTGTTTCATTTTCTTAGATTTAAAAGCATTGTGTAGGTGTGTACTTTACTAGCTTTGTGCTCAGTTTGTATTTTCGACTTTTAGTTTAAAATATTTATAAACATTTTACATTTATGTTATACTCATACCAGTACCGTTATGCTCTGTTCACTTTGTATACTATCAGTAGTTTTTTTATTTGTTATGCTTGCTCCTCTCCTAATGAACATATTTAAAACAATAAAGAATAAAGTTATCAGCAATGTGTTTAGCGCATATCATTCCAAAAACGTGGGATATTCCCAGCTAATATTTAAATTCCTTGCCCCATTTTGATATTTCCGTATGCAGCACAGTCTTGTCTTGATGTTGTTGCCGAAGTGTTGCCAATTTGCTAGAGAGATGACTAAAGCTGATTCACATGAGTTACATTTGATGTATTGCTAGTTACTGATATTGTTGCATTTGTTAGATTTAAAAGCAGAACATTGCACTCATCCAAACAAGCTATGTATCTATCGTGAAAATAACTTAAAGGGGAAACATCACTCCTCTGGTATTTCCACTATTGAATAAAACATTGAAAATGACCTATAACTTGTGCCGAACTTTTTTTCATGAGATGCCATTTTATTTTAAATCTAAATTGAAGTTTTAGCAAATTACTTGTCTCATAATCCAGTTCAGACAAGGCAAAACAAGGCAAACAGGGCAAAACAAGGCAAACAATTCCAAATTTCTCCTCTCCTCTGTATGATTTCTGTATGCTGACTGCCAGGTGCAAATGACAATGCTTACAACAATGATTGGCAGGGAACTAAGATGGAGGCGGCCAGTTGTATGGTAAGAGGTGTGAATTTTACATTTAATTTTATTTTTCAAGCCTCACAAAAACATATTTCTTATACAGATGGATACTTAAACATATTATTAATAAAAATAGTAAGTGACTGTTTCCTTTTAACTGTAGTAATACTATCACAATTAACATTCTTGTGGTATAAGAAAATATCTAAAATAAAAATTAATCATGGTTTATGTTCTGTGAGTTCCTTTAAACCTGTGATAACTGATACTGATTTGGGTAATTATTTTTTGTGGCTATAGCATTTTCTGCCACAACCATCATGTCACTTCACTGTTGAATGGAGAGGGAAAATGAATTGCATAAGGTCACACAGCATGATCCCTAGTGACCCGATAGCCTCAGACGTGGAGCCAAAATTAGTCACTGTTTAGGTCTCACTAGTGGGAAATGAACATTTCATACAGAACTAGGAATTTCCTGTCTGTTTGTCCAATATTAGCAAGATCGAGAGCTTTAGAGAAGAAGAGGAAGGAATGTAGAATTATCTTTCAGTTTTGGCGGATACTTATTCGCTATACACATAGATACTCTACAATTAGCATAAGTGCTCTTGACTCCCTCCTCATTATCTCATCATGCCTCCTGCACACTTTTACTTATTAGATATACAAACTTACACAACCCCCCCCTTCCCCTGCCCCCCCTACAGCCGCAATGTGTGTCTTTAAAGAAAGCTAATCTCTGTAAATTCTCTTCCGTTAGTAGTTTGGTAAGAAGTGTGTGGGGATTCTTTCACAATGACTTGTATGTATTAATGAGAAAACAATGCAGGACAATTCTCCAACAGCCAACAATAAAATGAAGAAAAGCCCCCAAAAAATGACTGAATCTGGGTTATACTAACTGCAAATTGTCTGAAATCCACCGGGGAATTACACATCTTTTAATCAAAATAACTGAATTGAAAAACCCTGGCTTTTTTTCTGTTTTGTTTTAATTCAAGGACTTTGTGGATTTCAAGGATTTAAAAACACAAAGAAAATCGAGTATAGTGTTTTGTTACATTCATTTTAATTATCCACCTCTGCATTTTATATTTTATTACGAATACTTTTAGCTCAACTCTACACAAAAAGCCATTGTTATTTATAAAAACCACAGTGAAATGCTATTGTATTTCTGTAGTTTTTGGGTCTGTTGTTCTCTGTTTAAGTGTGTGGAGATTGTAATATTTTTTTTTATTTTTTTTTTGTAGACGAGGACTTGGCTAGCTTGAACTTTATGTCAACCCATAATATATCATTACATTGCATAGTGGGGAATTGCATACAATAGGACAGTCCTTCTCTCCTTTTGAACTTTTATCCTATCTCATCCAGAAACCCTGGGCAGGGCCGAGCTGCCAGAACGACCAGAGCTGGTGCCCCATCTGGTTATTCAGTTTCAGCTCACAGTATAAAGACTTGTGGAAGAAGATTAATACACTCCTGTCCTTTCCAACTTTGTCTCTGGAACTGAATTATCAGAGGCCGTTCCAGGAAAAAGCACAAACGTCCCACAAATTGCAGCTATAAAAGTGTCAGCAGGGGATAGAGGTGGACTCTACAACAGACAATGGCTGAATTAATATGCCTCTATGAAGTTTTCTTCCAGTTGGGGAGGTCCCCAATCTTTGCCTGTCCCAGGACTATTGTGGTCCTCTGGGCATTTACCTAGTTTGCCCAAGGCACAGCATGGTCCTTGCCATTGTGTCGTACTGTCTGACTAACAGGGTTATTTACTAATGTGAGAATTCAAGGGAAATTAACAGTGAATTTCAAATTCAAGGTCAAAATAGCTGAATGGAAATCATAGCTGACAGAAAATTTTCCCGGTTTGACTATTTTGACTTTAACTTTGAAATCCACTTTGAATTCACCTCAAGTCCTCACTTTAGTGAATAACCCTGTAAGTGTTTTGCTTTTCTGTATGATTGTGATGCACTACGTATGTTTGAATGTGTGTGACTGAGCTACTGCGTGTATGTGTGAGAGTATGTTTAAGTGGGTGTGACCGAGCTACTGCATGTGTGTGTGTGTGTGACTGAGCTACTGCACGTATGTGTGTGTGTTTGTTTCCCTATATTTGGAAGCATATGTATTGTCAGTAGTCAAAAATATAAGTGGGGTGTTCCTTGTTCAGGGCCCCAATGATTTTTCTTTCTAAAGCCCTTAAAATATTGCATATCAAATGTTATAAATATATCTTGAAATGTGTCTTGACTAATACTTTCTTTATTAATGATTTCTTCATTGAATGTTGGGTGGTTTGCTAAGCTAGCCTCAAATAAGTCCAGTTCATCTCTAGGAAGACGAAAATGTTCCCAGTCCAATATCTCGACAGCTTATAGCAGTCTTTTTGCTTACAAAGGGAGAAAGAAAACAACAAATTTTATATTAGTTTTATATAAGAATTTCTTTATTTGTTTTAACAACTAAAATCCTAAACTAGGGTGAATTGCAAGGAAATCACACATTTTTACGCAAAATAGCGAAGATGAAAAATGTAGGTCAGGCTGTAGGATATTCTAGGTTTTGCTATTTTGGCTTAAAAATTCAAATCATATTTGTAGCTAGAATTTTAACTTTGCTATAATAAACCATTAGAGAACTTCCTAGTATTGTATGTTATCTGGGCATCTTTTCATAAAGTAAAACAAGTCTGTCTTGACCCTAATTCACACACTAACATATATAATGATGGTTAACATACAAAACAGCTTTATTGTGTCTTACTGTGTTGATTTATTTTTATACTACTAATAAAATGTTTTTCTTTTATATTTATGAACTCAGTTTGATTTTGTGAAATTATAAAATAAAACAAATTACAATTAAGTTTTGCTCTAAAAGGTCTGTGCTAAAATAGTTCATTCCCAGAGTTCAGTTTTGAAAGGCTCAAGCTATGTCTGAAGACATAGACATACTACAATAGGAACTTTGATTGGAACTGGTAACTCTGATAATATGGTATCTTGGAAGTGCACATTCCTTGCTATTCAGTGACACAGCGTATACTCACCATGGCAACCCCTTAATCACATGATACATTGACCATTTATGTAATACAAAGGGCCCACTGAAAGCAGTAAGATCCACAATGTCATGTGAACGTTTAAGGGTTTTACAATACTGAATCAAAATTATCAATTGGATCAAGTAATCATTGTTGGCTTAAGAAACATAAAATGTTGTTTCTGGGTGAACTGTGTTCTTATGCCATAAAATATATCACAGCATCTGGTCTTTTTTTAAGTCTGTGTTCTTTAGCCTTTTATGTTATTCTAGTTTGATATTTAATATATATATATATATATATATATATATATATATATATATATATATATTTGATTTTGTAGAATATATGACTTTTCTCCCAATATTGTAATTCCTAAAATCATGGTTTGAACTCGATAACATTCTGACGACCAACAAAAATATTCCACTGAAGATTTATATCCTACACTTTGTGAATTGGTTTTCAACCAACCACAACTGAATCTGAATATTAAATGAATTCACATAATTGTCAAAGAAAATTCCCCAGAGTAACTTTGAATCTTGCACTTAATCTCCATCTATAGACTCTGATTTAAACAAGGGTCTAGTTTCACTTAAAATCTAGTAAATGGCATATGATTCTTTATGTGGACATAGCCTACAGGGTCAAAAACCCTCTCTGTGAACTCTGGATAACCTCTTAAATATCATCTATCGCTTTATCCCTTCTGCTGCTTGTTTTACATATACTTTTATATATTTTCTTCTAAGTACCACCACGATCCATCGTATAGCCCCAGCATGCACTCTAATGTTAGGGTACTTTATAAAGATGGTTTTAAATCACTTCTTGTGACTAAATTCTTGAATGGAAATAATTATTTATAGTCAATTCCTGACTTCCTGTAAAACTTACAGTGTTAATCATTAGTGATGTCCCGAACGGTTCGCGAACGGTTCGCCACGGTTCTCCACGGTTCACCAGACTCATTATTGCGTAAACTTTGACCCTGTACCTCACAGTCAGCAGACACATTCCAGCCAATCAGCAGCAGACCTTCCCTCCCAGACCCTCCCACCTCCTGGACAGCTCACTAAGAATGCAGCTTCACAATGGATGCTGTCCAGGAGGTGGGAGGGTCTGGGAGGAAGGGTCTGCTGCTGATTGGCTGGAATGTGTCTGCTGACTGTGAGGTACAGGGTCAAAGTTTACTCAATGATGAGTCCGCTGCGAACCGTTCGTGGAGAACCGTTCGCGAACCGTTTGGCGAACAGTTCGGGACATCACTATTAATCATTGAAGTCATTGAGAATCATGTAGAATTCAAAATCAATTCCAGAGGCATTTCAAATTTAAGGTCAAAATATGGCAATTTTGGCCTTACATTCAAAATTTACTTGGAATGTCCGACAATTACCACTTTAATGAATACAGCTGTATGGTTAAGTGTAAAGGCATAAGACACATTTTTTTATCAAAATTAAATAGCCTTTTGCACATTCCTTTGCTGAAATTTTTATTTATAAGGTTTGTGAGCCCCTTAATTATCTACCACGGCATTTGTCAGTTAACCACCAATACTTGTCACAGAGACACCAGGACGAGTGTCCAAGGAAATGTTTCAAGTATGATAAAGGTAAAGTGATGGCATTTTTATATTATAAAGGAGCCTATATTTTTAAATTTACCTGCCTCATTATGAGATCTAATTGATGTGCTTCCAGTGGTTACTGATGTTTTTCCACCTTATGACCAAAGTATGACATAAATGGATCTCGTTCACACCCTCATCTTGGAATGTACATTTGATACATTTATAACACACGGTTCATCTGGCCTTCCCTTCAATTTCCCAATCAAATCAAACCCTCTGCATGTAAACACTGAATGGAGCTGCATTTGGTAAATGTAAGAGAATTTGACATTCAGGAAAAGAAGATGAGATCATTAAAAAAGATCCAAAGTCTCAATTTACAATGTTTGTGAATGTTTCCCAGGCAACTTTCAAAAAGTATTAAAAAAAAAGACAAGTGTGTCGAATTGTTTGGAATTCTCAATCATCATGAATGAAGCCAATACAAATAGACTTGGCTTTAGTTCACTGTTATTGTAGTTTGGGAAGTTCAAATGTAATATGTATCAACTTTTCCTTCAGTCATCTCATGAATTAGAGAAAATGACAGCATGTATTGACGAGACTCAGTACTGGCCTTATTGGTAAGCAACCTGTGAGTTTTGCACAGGGAGAGAGTAGGCAACTTAAAATATCACTATAAACCTCAGAGATTGGATTTAGACCTGCTCTTCTCCATCAGTAACACGTGGCATCACACAGAGATGGCTCTTTAATTCGGTGAGCTAGAAGGTTGCCTAGTTTATTGTGCTCCACCAGAGAATGCAGACCAAGTGCATAGCTCCCTGAAGGGAATCGGAGCCCTTCGATAAGTCACCATGGCAATGCTCTGATTCATTATCAAGCACAAGGCAGAGGGAGCCTCGTCTGTAGTCTGCAATGTCCCTCCCTCTCTGGTCCAAGGTAAGCAAAGGGGTAATAAACTTTATATTTTGTTTGTTTGTAAATCTACCAGTATTACCCCCACACACATACAACAGCTTCTATCTCCCACAATCTAGCCCCTATTCCACCAAAGTATGGCCCTTATTTCCCCACACAAACTGCAGCTCATATTTACCCCATATACACTACAGCTCCCCATAGACACTACAGCTCCTATTCACGATAGGCCATGTTCTCCCGTACACATAATACATCAATATTAACCTCACACACAGCCAGGGGAGGGCTGTCAGCTTTAGGCCTGGGGGGCCCATTGTACCACCAAATCAGTTCACCATCAATGCCCACCTTTTCCTGGTTTTATAACGGATATTGATGATATGCTAATCAGTAGCCATAGTACAAACAGACTTTACACAATAAAGTTCAAATCACACAAAGGTGTAAAAGTGGTGTCAAAGGTACAGGTGCAACTCCCCAGTGTTTAAAAACCACTTAAAAACACTAATACACATACAAGCACAAACAGAGATAGAGGAGTGCAATAATAATATAAATAAAAATAGTATACTTATTCACACTTGGTCATCATTTGAATTTCACCTACATAAAAGAGTGAATACATAGCATAATACTGTTTGACCAAATAATATCAAAAATAGGTGTAATTTTTCCACTCACACTTTGCAGAGCCACGTATAGTAGGCTCTGACTATTCTGGTTCTTAAAGAAATCCCTTTCTTATTGTCTCCACTCCACCACTCCTCCGGATAGCTCCACTGGTGCCAGGATACAGCAGATAAAAATAACACCAGGAAAGTGGGGATATTTTCAAAGATTTAATGACATACAAAATAAAAACAGGGATATAAAGTGCATAAGAGTGAAAAAAACAAAGGTAGCAGCACTGACGCGTTTCAACCCTTTCAAGTCTTTCTCAAAGTGCATAAACCATTGGTCACCCTTCCTTGTATATATACCAGTCCAATCTTCAAATTTGGCGCCTAAATTTTTCATTTCCGTTCCGGTCCTCCACTTCCTTCTTCCGCTTGACGACTTTTCTTATCTCCGCCCACTTTTACGTCCATTTGCGTCTGACGTCAGACGCATTCTTCCGATACCGGAAGTAATGTGTGAGGTACTTCCGAAGTAACAATCACCATATTGAGAAGTCTCTGGCTAAATATAACATATGTGGGACCATCCTGGCATATTTCATCATATATTACAAAACAATTAAACATATATTTGTACTTTAGAACTACACATCATCATTTCATATATTAATTAACATATACTTTTATTAAAAATACCAATAAATAAATAAAAATAAAAAGATCTGAAAAAGAGGGGGGAGACCATTAGTAGAGTACAATACTCTCCACAGAAAACTTCATAATAAATATGTTTTAATAAAAGAATTTTAAAACAACTGAATAAAACATATTATTAAATTAGCACACTCATCTCAAACTCCATATTAAAACCCTTGCGGGATAATGTGTCAAAGTTAAAAATCCAACCCATTTCACATCTGCTCAGGATTGAATTAATATCACCCCCTCTCCAATGTTTAGTTACAGTTTGAATCCCATAAAACTTGATCCCACTTGAACCTTGATTTTATTAAGACACGGAGGCTCCTATTATGCTGCACTCTTTCTTTATTTCCCTCAGCAGCAAAGAAAAAACTTTATAAACATAACCAATAGTAACATTAACAGTCTCAGGTGTAATCTTCCTAGTAACAGGAACAGCCAATCAGGATCCACTTCTCCAGCATAATAGGCTCTGTCAACCAATCCTGTTCCTCTTTCTTTGCTGCTCCCTCAGTTAAGTATATCTGATCCCTCAGGCTCCTTAACTGTGGGATTAGTTTTATATTGAATTACTTTATATTGAATTACTTTCATATTATATTAATATTTCCTAGCATTCATTTCCTAGTGTTGATTTTATAGCATTAATTTTATAGTATTAATTTTCTAGTGTTAATTTTTTATATGTGTTACTTTATTACCTTTTACTTGGTATAATTGATGTGCTACTGTAGAAAACGTTTCTAGGGACATCCTTCATAGTTGTCCCTTTATTATTTTATTCTGCTGAATTTCCCCTTTAAGTTTTTTCCCCGCTCCAGCCGATCGCCCCTCAGAGCCTAATTTGCAGGGGCTCGGGGACGTCGGCAGGAGCCGCACCCGGCGCTTTGCGCCCTCCTGCCGTGCCCGACCGCCGACTACAGAGCTCACTGAGCTCAGTTATCAGCTCCCTGCTCGCGGCGTACTTGTGCGCGCTGAGCGCTACACATTTTGCCGCGAGCAGGGCTTACCGGACTCTCTGCCTCCTCTGCACTGCTCCGGCGGCCATTTTCTGTTTTTCCCGCGCGCGGCACGTAGCTCCACCCCCAACTCCCGGTCCTCGGAGTTGGGTTGCAGCTACAGTGGCGGTCGGACGGCTCCTTGCCCCCCTCCTCACCTGTCTCATTTAATTGTGCTTATTGTTTTGTGAGTACTTATTTTCTTTTAAAGGTATATTCCCCCTTTGTATCTTTGGGTTACTCAACCCATCTAGGTCAACTCAGTTCATTTATTTAAAGGGCCAGTGGTATACATAACATGCCTGGGGATAAAGATGTACCCTCTGGGTCTCTTATCAATAATTTGGGGTCTGTTAAAACTACCCCAGGGGTACCTGAAATTGGTGCAACTAACCCCGCTGATTTTGAATCTACTGATGATATGCAGCTTATGTTTGACAACACCATGTCCCATGTGGTGACTAAGGCCCTCACATCAGCAATGGGACTGATGTCTGAATCTCTGTCACAGACTATTACTCACGCTATACTTGGGGCACAAAAGTCGACCCAACCGGTCGCTCCCCAGGCTTTGCCTGCAGTAACCCCTTCCCGACCTCACGTTGGCCGCAAGGCCACTGCAAAAACTAAACACTCTTCAATCTCACAGATGGACAGCTACACACCTGTCACAGATGGGGCGCCTAATATACCACCGCGCAAAAGAGCCACTAGCCGGGCAAAATCGGCTAGGTTATGGAAGCGGGCAAAAGCCCAACTAGAATCTGAGTCTGATCTCAGCGAGATTGAAGAGGTCACTGATATGGATTCGGAGGATCCATCAGATCCCCAATCAGAGGGTATGGTCGACGACCATGACCCGAGTACACAGATTGCACCTCCATCTGAGTCGTATGACATGGAGCTTAAAGTGCCAGACGATGCCACCAGATTAGTTGACCCCTACGGGGAACCTCTGTTCGACCCCGATGACCTACGTCATCCAAGGTCAGCGGACTGGTCACCTTCGGCCCATGTGGCCAAATACGTGGCATCGCGGACTCGCAAACCTTTAAATAAGGTGACACGAAGCAAATTGCGGGCAGAATGCCCACGCCCCACTGTCCCTGACGAGGCCTGCAGAACACCTGCAGTTGACCCAAAAATCATTCAATTCTTGGGCAAGACTGGCTGGAAGCCTAATAAGGGCCTTGATTTCTCCCTGCGCAACTGCCAGGACAAGATTTTAGACATATTGGGCCCGGCGACAAAAATTTTTGATATGGTCGAAAGTGACCAAGAATTAGATCGTTCCGCCATAAGTGGTTGGATACAAAGAGTGATTTGCCTGATCGGCAATGCCAACTGTGCGGTGGCCACAGAGCGTCGCAAAGCGATTTTATTAAAGATAGAACCAAAACTGGTGAACATGGCTATAACCGAACCGGGCGCCCAGGCCCATGGCCTCCTGTTCGGAGACAACTTTGTCAAGGAGCTTGGCTCCTTTGTTCACACTTTCACTGCCCTAGACAAAGCGCAGTCAAGCATGCGCAAGATTTTCCAGCCAAAGGTTTTTGGTGGGGCCGGAAGAGCCAGGAGCCGTCTGTCCGGCCGTGTCAATAGGGGCTCGTTCCGACAGAGCCGTGGCTCCTACACTGGACATGCCTCCTTCACGGAGCACCGCAACGCCCCGGTTTTCTTCCCACAACGTGGGCGACCATGGGTGGCTCGGGGACCACGTGGCTCCCGCCCAGGCAGACGACCTTATGGTAAGTACTCTCCTGTTTCCTTCTTCCCTATGGGCAGTGGGGGGCAGACTCCGACATTTTTCCCATGTATGGTCACACATCTCGTCAGATGCTTGGGTACTGAACACGGTCAGAGGGTACACCTTAGAGTTCATATCCCTCCCGATACAACTCGCCCCGCCACGGGGCATGCTATTTTCTCACCAAGACGCCTCCCTTGTAACCAAGGAGGTCGCAGAATTGGCACACAAACGGGCCATCTTAGAGATCCCCATGGCTACCCCAGGGTACGTAAGCAACCTATTCTTAGTTGCCAAAAAAGGCGGCGGCGTCCGCCCAGTTATCAACTTGAAACAGCTCAACACTTTTGTGGCCTACAACCACTTCAAAATGGAGGGCATACACTGCCTCCGAGATCTCCTCCAACCGTTGGACTGGATGGTCAAGTTAGACCTGCAGGACGCCTATCTTACGATACCAATCGCACGTCAGCACCAGGACTTCCTCCAATTCATATGGCAAGGAAGGAAATGGAGATTCACATGTCTCCCTTTCGGTCTGTCCTCAGCCCCATGGTGTTTCACCAAACTTATGAAGCCCGTGGTGGCTCTGCTTCGAAGTCGAGGGGTTCGTCTCATAATCTACCTGGACGACATCCTTATCATGGGTCGTTCCAACCACATTCTCGACACCCATCTGTCATGGACTCAGACTCTTTTGCAAAATTTGGGTTTCCTTATCAATTGGAAAAAATCCATCCTAACCCCTACACGACACATAGAGTTTTTGGGCCTCATCGTGGACTCCACTCTACAGACCCTACAACTGCCGGCAGCGAAACTGTCCACCATGAAGAAGGAAATCAGGCGTACTCTGACGACCCCCCTGATCTCCCTAAAACAATTGGCGAGAGTGGTCGGCCTCTTGGCGGCTTCCATACAGGCCATTTTCCCGGGCCCTTTACACTATCGAGCGCTACAGCGCCTACAAGCCTCCCATTTGAGAGACGGGACCGCATACACGGACATGATCGCTCTGGATACAGAAGCAAAGACAGAACTCAGATGGTGGCTATCCCATATGGACGCCTGGAATGGCCAAGCCATTTTCGGTACCGAACCGGATATGATCATGGAATCCGATGCGAGCTTGCACGGCTGGGGCGCACGCTGTGGCACTGTTTCTACCGGTGGCAGGTGGGCCGAAGTGGAGTCGACGCTTCACATCAATTGCCTAGAACTCCTGGCCGGTTCTTTTGCAATCCGCAGTTTTTCTCCAACTCAAGCCCGATGTGCCATCCTTTTGAGGATGGACAATGTATCGGCAGTCCGTTATATAAATCACTTGGGCGGCACGAAATCGAAGGTCCTGGCGAATTTGGCACGAGACTTTTGGCAATTTTGCCTGGCACACGGCATTTCGGTCACAGCAGAGTACATTCCGGGCCTCAACAATACCACGGCGGATTGGTACTCAAGGCACCTCAGGGATTCCAGCGACTGGCACCTGGAACCCAGGGTCTTCCAAGACATCCAGTCCCTATGGGGTCCTCTGGACAAGGACTTGTTCGCTTCCCGTTTGAACACCCAACTCCCCAGATTTTTCAGCTGGAGACCGGACCCGGCAGCGCTGGCAACAGATGCCTTTACTCAGGACTGGTCCTCCGAAAGGAACTACGCGTTTCCTCCCTTTGCGTTGATTCCCCGCTGCCTACTACAACTACGGCGACAGACGGGAACGGCAGTGCTCGTGGCGCCATTATGGCCGTCTCAACCATGGTTTCCTTCCCTGTTGGAGATGGCGATAGACGTACCCCGTACTCTCCCACACTTCGAGTACCTACTTCGAGACCCGGACGGGTCCCCCCACCCCCTGGTTCAGCAAGACTTATTACACCTCATGGTGTGGCTGATTTCCGGGAACCCTACTCAATCGAAGGAGTTTCGGAATCGACTCTCCAACTTCTCGAGAGCGCATGGGCACCCGGCACGAGACAAGCTTATAAATCTGCTTGGCGCAAATGGCACGATTGGTGCATGGAACGGAATTTGGATCCCATATCAGCTCCTCTGACTTCGATCCTGCAATTCTTAACCTCCTTGTTTGAAAGCGGCAAAGCATATTGCACGGTGAACCTCTACAGATCGGCCATTTCAAACTCACACCAAGGCATCGAGGGCGCACCGATAGGACGCCATCCACTGATATGCCGACTCTTGCGCGGCATCAGATTCACAAGACCTCCGCTACCACGCTATTCCGTACTGTGGGACGTCTCCATCATCCTCAACCTCCTCGAATCTTGGCCAGATAACGCAACACTATCTCTGAAACACCTGTCGGCGAAACTGGTTATACTACTATGTCTCATATCCTGCAAACGGGTATCAGACGTTAGAGCCTTAGACGTCACCGCACGGTCTTATACTCCGGAAGGGGTCGCTTTCGATATATCTCGGAGAACAAAAACCTCTACGAAGAAGGTGACATATCCAGCCTTTCCTGACAAACCTCGCTTGTGTCCGGTTCAATGTCTGCGAACCTATGAACTTCGCACCAAGGCGTTGCGGGACCCGTCTAGGCATGAACTCTTCATCTCCTTCCAGAGACCACACCTACCTGTGTCTACCACGACCCTGGCTCGCTGGGTCAAATGGATCATGGCTACGGCAGGCATAGACACTTCCATATTTTCGCCACATTCCATACGAGGAGCAATGGCTTCAAAAGCCTCTTCGATGGGTTGTCGCCTGGAAGACATTCTGAAAGCAGCCGACTGGTCTTCAGAATCTACCTTCCGTGACTTTTACTTCAAACCAATACACCACTTTGCAGGAACGGTAGTTTCTCAGCTTTAAACCAGCATAATAGGAGCCTCCGTGTCTTAATAAAATTCACAGATTTTACTATTACCATGACGTAAAGTCATGATTTTATTAATGACACGGAGGCGAGTATTATCCCTCCCACCCGGCGACGGGGGAAGGATAGACGGAAGTTGGGTAAGTTGACCTACGGTAAGTCATTTTACCATGTCTAGTTGTTACAGTTGTAATCGCCAGATGGTTACATTACAGTTGTACTTAGATCAAGGTAAGTCTTAGTTACGATCACTGCTTACCTATCTGGACACCCACATGTATAGGTTACACAACAATACTCACTTGGACACAACACTGACCAAACACTATCTTGAATACCTATGACTATGCATACACTAAGTTTTATGCAAAGATATTACCATATTTTTCCTCTCTTACAGCATAATCTGCCCATCTATTCCGGGAAAATCATGTTCTATGCAGTTCAACATTTTATTGGATAATTTTACTTCTTCGGGATTGCAAATAAAGAGGAACAGGACTGGTTGACAGAGCCTATTATGCTGGAGAAGTGGATCCTGATTGGCTGTTCCTGTTACTAGGAAGATTACACCTGAGACTGTTAATGTTACTATTGGTTATGTTTATAAAGTTTTTTCTTTGCTGCTGAGGGAAATAAAGAAAGAGTGCAGCATAATACTCGCCTCCGTGTCATTAATAAAATCATGACTTTACGTCATGGTAATAGTAAAATCTGTGAATTATGATGTTCTAAAAAGTGCAAAGAGACGCTATGGGTTTTAAACCCTCTTTTAATGTTGTATATGTGCTCTCGTACCCTCGTGGCCACACATCTAGATGTTTTGCCCACATATTGTAGGCTACAAGGGCACTCCAGCACATATACAACATTTTTAGTTTTGCATTTCTCTATTTTATATTCTTTCAAGTTGGCATTAGAATGAAAAGACAAGATCTTTTTCTCTTTTATTTTTGATGTTCTGCACCCCATGCAATTCCCACAATAGTTAAAACCTTTAAATACACTTTTTTTGACTATTTAAAAAGTTCTTATCTGTTTTTTTTAATAAAACTAGATGTTAAGATTTGTTTGAGGTTCTGAGCTCCTCTATATATAATTTTAGGTTTATCTCCTACATAAGGTGGAATATCTTCATATTGTTTCAATAAATGCCAACTTTTATTAAAGACACCTCTCAACTGGGAGTGGTTTCTGTTAAAGTTAAATATTAATGGCATTATGTCCTTATTTTCCTCTTCTTTCTTTTGCTGATATTTTAATAGGTCTTCTCTATTTAGTTCACCAATTTCTTGAATTGTATTATCAAGGGCTCCTTCTTCATAGCCCTTTTCTAAAAAATGTTTTTGAGTGAGGTAGCTTGAAGGTTGTATTTATCTATGTCTGAACAGTTCCTCCTAAGTCTTAGGAACTGACCCCTGGGGATGTTGTCCAACCAAGGACGAAAATGGCAGCTTTCCTTCTCAAGAAAGCTGTTTACATCAACTTGTTTAAAGAATGTACACGTTTCGATCTTATCTTCTTTTATATAAATATTGAGATCTAAAAAATTAATTGTTTGGTTGTTAACCATATGAGTTAATTTGATATTCCACTGGTTGGCATTAAGATAATTAAAAAAATCTAAAACTGATGATTCGCCCCCTTTCCGAATAAAAAATATATCATCAATATATCTTCTATAAAAGACCAGTTTCGCAACCCAGTCATGCTGGGAAAAAACAAACATCTCTTGTTAGATTAGCATAACAGATTAGCACAACATCCCAAGCGGTCAGTTCCTAAGATTTAGGATGAACTGTTTAGAAATAGATAAATACAACCTTCAAGCTACCTCACTCAAAAAACATTTTTTAGAAAAGGGCTATGAAGTGTATAGGCATACCAGTTTGTGTAGGTGATGCAGTGTGTTTGTGTGTAGTGGAAACAGTGTGTATTTGTGTATAAGGGATGTATTGTATGTTTCTGGTTGTGTGTAAGGGATGCATTGCGTGAATCTGTGTTTGTATGCATAAGGGATGCAAGGTGTGTGTCTGTATGTGTGTGCATTGAGTGTGTGTAAGAGATGCATTGTGTTTCTGTGTGTATGTAAGAAAAGCAGTGTGTGCAAAGGATGCATTGTCTTTGTGTGTAAGGGTTGAATCGTGTGTGTGTAATGGATGCATTGTGTGTTTCTCTGTGTGTAAGGGAAGCATGTTGTGTTTCTGTGTGTGTAGGGTTGCATTGTGTGTGTGTGTGTGTGTGCGCGTAATGTGAAAGAGCCCTGTCTTGCCCCCTGTCCTATAGAGCTGTCCCTTCTTTCCTTTAGAGCTCTCCCCTTCCCCTTAGTGGTCTCAGCTCTCCCCCACCCTCCCCTAGCGGTCTCTTCTCACACTCACCCACCCTCCCTGTGCTCTTCTCATCCCCCCCTCCACCCTCCATGTGTTCTTATCACCTCCCCCCTCCATGTGTTCCTTTCACCTCTCCCTTCCCTATATTCTCCTCATCTCCCCCTCTCCTCACCCCCCCGTGTTCTTCTTACCCCCTCTCCTCCCTGTGTCCTCCTCACCTTCCCCCTCCCTGTGTTCTCCTCACCACCCACCCTCCCTGTGTTCTTCTCAGTCCCCCCATTTTCCTCATCTCCCCTTCTCCTCACCCTTACTCTCCCCCTCCTCCTTGTGTTTTTTTTACTCCTCCCCTTGTTCTTCCCACCCCCATTTTTCTTCCCCCGTTCTTCTTGCTCCCCCTGCTATTCTTACCTCCCTTCTTTCTTCTTACCCCTTCTTCTTCTTACCCCCTCTTTCTTCTTACTCCCCTGTTCTTACTCCCCCCTTCTGTTACTACCCCCCTCCTTCTGTTACTCCCACCTTCTGTTACTTCCCTCCTTCTGTTACCCCTTCTGTTACCCTTCTGTTACCCCCCTCTGTTACTTCCCTCTTCTGTTACCCCCCACCTCACCTCCCTGTACAGAGCGCTCAGGCGGCTGCAGCATTAGGACCGGCCCTGCAGCGGCCGGATTTAAAAGGATTTAGGGTGGCCTGGTTGGCAATTGCCCACCCTGCCCCCCGGCCCAGCCCGCCCCTGCACACAGCCAACAAATACTTCACACACAGCCAACACATTAACTCCCCCAGATATGCACACTACAGCTCTTATTTCCAGCACACATGCACTACATCCTTATTCCCCCATAGACGCACTAAAGCCCATATTCATACACACAATGTATCACAAACATCCCTCTCCACACATTACACTGAAAACATCAAGAACACACAACTGCACGAGCAGCCTAAAGCATCACAACCATGCAACGCCACTAACAGCATCTCCAAAACACTCCACACCACATGCAGGCTTCCTCTACTCAACACCACAAACAGCATCCTTACAAACATGCAATACCACAAGCAATCACAGCACACACAAAACTCAGGAAGCCTACACCCATATATAAAACACCACAAGTAGTCTCCCCCAACACAGTCTCCACACACTCACAACACCCTCTCCAAGCTCAGTCTCTGAAATGCACACCCACGTCTGTACACTGATTCTTTACAGGAATACACCCCCACATACGTACACTGGCCCTTTTTAGAAAACATTAACTTCTCACACAGCAAACACATACTTCACACACAGCCAACACACACATATCAGATACTGTCACCACTCACAGCACTAAGGCCTTTAACTGAAACATTACCTTAGGTCTCACAAAGTCTAGAGATGCCTATGGCATCGCAGTCACTTAAAAGAATGGGTAGGAGATCCCTGACCAGCCCATCATCCTCATTGCAACGAGGCAATTCACATGTGCCTCCTGCAGGCTAGAGTCTTAGTCCATTTCAGTGACTTTAAATGAAGCAGGAGGCAGGAACGTGACATAATGCCCGAAACTGCTACATTTACTTGTGCGATTCAGAGAAAAGAATAAGAGGTGTGTCTGCAGAGGTTTTCTGTGGCATGAATCCAGAAACACTGAATTTGTTCAGCAAACAAAGACCTTTGAAAAATACATTCTAGTAGACTGATACCCAATTAAACAACACACCTGTATAATATCACCTTCCCTCCTAGGAATGCAACAAAGGTGCCCATTTTTATAAAACATGGTATATAAAGAAGGTAAGCTTTACTCTCCAGTGCTCAAGGATTGATGTGCTTTAAAACTGTGTAATAGTAATAAACTAGTCCATCTCTCCTTTAATCTGGATTTTCCATAAAGCTTTTACTCCAACAAAAGGAAACACTTATCAAATAAGTAAAAATCCCAATTATATCCTTTGTACAGGGGAAGACAATAAATCTGTTTTTATGTAGTCTAACTTTTTTTTTTATCTTTGTCCTGTCATGATAATGATTTCACTATGACACCACTGGGGTATATATCATTGGGTACTGCAAGATAAATGTGACACAGGGCCTGTTATCGTGGTAACATTACTGAAACTGAAAGAAATCACCAGGATGTAGCAACTGTTCTGTGTACATAAGTTTATGTTAATACTACACTATTACCAGTACGTTTGCATCTTTAACTGTTTTATCATCAACAGTCTGAGGATTCTATGCGATTAGAGCTGGTTTTAAAAAAGCCAGCTTGTGTAATAAACGCTCCAGGTTTATCAGGCAATCATATTTTTCCTATGGAGGGCCCTGAGGGAAAATAGCCTGTTAACATTAAAATATTAGATAAGCTACAGACACATTAACCTGCCAAAGTCTGCACAGAATACGTTCTGGTGGTAAACACACACAATGTGAAAGTGGACTTCCAATACACACTTAATACTGTTGAATGTGATGTGTTTTTTCATATATTTTCATGTATTACATAAACGACAAAAGGAAAAAAAAGATAATTAGTAGAGTACCTCAAAATAAAGCCACACTGTGATGCAAGAAGATGTGAATATACAAACTCACATTTGATGGAGCCTACAGATAGGCTCTAATCTTATGTCCTCTGTTCTATTATGATAGCACATCACCTCTCTTCATAGATATTAGGGCGTGACTCACAAAAACAAAGAGCAGAAATGGACATCAAACTAAATGTAATGCACACATAAAACCTTGTCCATCTTAATTGGATCCTAAAATACGCTCCGCTCCAGGTAAGTATAGTATGGTGCCATTTAAAGGCTGTCTGCCTCCTAAACACTTGTATTTACTAAATAAATTACCTAACTTTAGTTTTGGAGAGTCTAGAACCTCATGGGAACCAGGGAAAACATTGTTAGCCAGATCCTCCCACTTCTTCCACTCCAGGGTGTCGTGAGTTCAACTTCTTCATATGTTAGAATGGAGAAAGAACCATATCAGACGGAGTGTTTAATAAGCCAAGGGGTGAATAACATATAGAAAGTATAACATGCAGCCCCCCGTGGTAAACTTAATCTTTGTTTCATTACACACAGAGTGAAGTCATATGGAGAATTGTTTGTCAAGACAATTCTTGTTACTTTGATACAAAATGGTTGGCTGGTCCCCCCACGCACATTGTGTTTGGGTAGGGTTCTGTACAGAAGCCACTCAGCTTACATTTGACACTGTGAGGGACGTGGAGGGTCTCTGTTTGTTTTACTGGCCTCTCACTAACAGCGCAGTGAGTGGAGAATGAGAACTTTATGGTATTCATATACAGCTAAATATATTTATTGATGTTCAGTATGTCAGTTGTTTTTTCATTCTTTATTTATGGACAGTCACGTGACAGAATAACAGGCCTTTTAACAAATTGTGTGTTAAACACGTGAACATTAAGATTGTGCCACAAGGCCAACATTTTAGAGAAAGTATGGGGAAAAAAACATAAAACAAGTTCCTTTCGTGCTAACGCATACTGTTAACAATGCGATAAACAAATAAAAAGGATAAATAGAAACGAACATCAGCAGGTGAAAAAGAAAAACAAATAAAGACTACAGAAGAGTTGATGTAGGAGATTGGAGTGAGCCTAGTCTGTATAATGAACAACCTCACATTGCAGTATGTCAATTCTACCAGTTAAGCTAACAATATGCTTCTCAACATGTAGAAGTGACAGGAGTAACTATTGTTGGGCTGTACATAGGAGCAGAGAGGTTTAATTAGGATTATTATGCTGTAAAAAAAAAGCCTATGGAAAATATAGGAAAGCACTCATTAATATTTAGGCAGTTCTGTGTGAGATTTTCAGTAGTTAGCAAAGTTCTCATGTAATGTAAGTTAATTTTTAGACATTATGTGGTTACTTAAAGGGTTATTTACTAGAGTGGGAATTGTCAGGAATTCAAAGTGAATTTCAAATTGAAGATCTAAATAATAGCTAAACTGGAATAATTCTCCCAGTTGCTGTCCGTATCTTGTGTGTGCGCTCTACCAGTACTCCTTGGACCGCAATTAGAATAAAGGGAGAGAGATGGAGTATCCGTAGTCGTGGGAACCACGGTATCAGAAGAGATCGCCCAAGACCGTGGGAGAACAAAGAACAGGTTTGACACTGTCTTCATTTCAGAGTTTTTTGTATTGCTTCAAATCACAATGAAAAATGTTAATATGATTTTTCTCAAATGAGCAGTAACAGATCAACATTTTAAAATTCCAAATTCCTAGAATACAACTGAGATTTTTATGTAAGGTAGTGACACTAACAGCAGTGGCATGCAGAAAGTTTCTTCTTTAATCTGGAATAATATGTTTTAGACAAAACCATTTCCGTGGTTTGAAAAAGAAAGAGAAAATCTTCATTTGGTTCGTAGACGTCCTTGGTTTATTTGATAATCTGGTAGGATTGTTTGCACAAGTCTTCCTACTTTAAAAGACCTATTATGGGAAATGTAACATTGAGAAACAAATTGTACATTTCTTTTTTTTTAATCCTTTTACATAAAAAAGATATAACATATAATGTAAATTGTAAGTATACAATACATTGCAACAATATTAAACAAAAAAAATACAAACAAAATATTTGATAGACACTCTGGCCTGAATTTTCTTCACAGAATAAGGGTTTACTCGGTTTACTGTAGAAATGTTATTCTGCTATTCACTAACCAGAGTAATCCCTTATTCTGCTAAGACAATCAAGTCCTCTGCATTTATAAAGTCACATCGTCTTTTTGACAATCAGTAACATAGAGGAGCTAATCTTTCAATATTTCTGTCTAAACACAAACAGCTACTGCAAAATAATTACACAGTGGCATATACTATCGTATACTTATTTTTTAATGAGGAATACAATTTCAGAGTTGGCCCTTTGTTCGATATGCAATGCTATCCCAACATTCCAAATGACCATAGTGAGTCACCTGGGTTTTGGTGGGATTGTCTACGGGTGTGGCAGGGAGGAGGGTATAAGCAAGAATATTTCAGTAGCTGTTACTGATAATATATTGATAGCTATTACGTAGAGAATATTTCATAAAGGGGGCATTTTGGTAATCCTAATCACTATGCAGCCTCATTGCATTGATAAGATACAAGATACTTTTTTTAATGACTGCCTTATTTCACTCATAGATTCTTTCACAAAAAGACCAATTAAGTTGATAGTTACTTTGTTGTGGGAGCTGGTATAATTGATTTATTATAGCAATTCTGTTTGAAACAAGAAGTTTTGCTTAGTCCTATTGTTTGTAAAACAGGATCCACAGGCAAAATAGCCATTGGGAGATACTAGAGAAATTGAGGTATGGTCATGCCAAATTGTAGATGACAGTACCCACCTACCTGTCCACTCTGAGAAGCAAGAACCTCGATCTCACTCCAGAGGTTTGCATTGGTTCATAAAGTCCAATGTATCTTTGGGGTATCACAATCCTGAAGCTATTAATGTAATGACCATTCTATTCTAGTCAAAGCTCATTGACACATAAATATGAATAGAGTCAGTGGCCACAGCTCTATTGACCGTAACAATGGCAGAACTGAACATTAATGTGACTTTAACTTAACTTGTTAACTATTCTCATCTACTGTAGCAGCAGTTCCTTGAACATTGTAAGAGAGCTTGCCCTGAATGGGTACGTTTTCCACACAAAACAACACCACTAGATGCGTGTTTATTCATTCTGGGTTGTGCATTGGCCAAGAAACTTTAAGAATCCTAAAGCTGTGACAATACAGAACGCAGAACAGAAAACAAAACCCAAGAGAACATAGCTACAAGGAGCTCATACTCGTACTTTTCATCTACATATATTGCCCAGTTAGAGCCAAGCCCGATCTCTAACACATTCTGACTCTTAACAGCCCAATCTTGTAATCATAAACTCTTATTAGTCTAGGAGTTATCCCTATTAGAACAATCATAAGACCAATGTAGGAATGCTTTCTTTTTATATCATCTAATTGCGAATGTATTCTTTTTTATATACTCAGGAAAAAGCTTAGACAGTTTAGACAGGTCCACAGTACTACACAATATAACAGGTACTGGCAGGTTGACATATAGAAAGCACAGCATAAAGTAAGTTCTGTGCAGATGCATAACGTTAAACATATACATTGCTTTTAGCTGTTTACACAGAGTAGTTGAACATTTTGTTTCCATTTGAATAATCTGACCTTTGTGATATTTTATCAATGTGCACCCACTAATTTAGAAAAAAAAAAATCAAGCCATTATGTTTCCTTTTCAACGTTCACATTAAATTACAACAAAAACATTTTTTATTATGAGTAAGCATTTTGATTTCCTGTGGTTTTTATAAACAAGATGCCTGCATTCTGTAAGTGTGAGCATAAAGCATAATTATCTTAACCCTTTTGTTCCTCCTTTTAAAATCTGACTGTTCTCGTTCCCTAGACTGTTCTACTACGCAATTAAAGGATGCTAAATATTGACTGAATGAGGGGTACGTGGTTGAAGAATGAATCGTAATGTAGCTGTGGCCAGTCTAGTAAAACTCTAGGCTCTTGGGCAATTGGATTGACGTAGCCTCCAACTTTCATTGACTTTCACAAGCAACGCTCATACATCTTTTAAAGACTGAGATACAAAATCACGTGCACTCATACTGAGTGATCATCCTATAGAATGTATGAGAAAATAGGATGTAGCCGGACAGGCAAAAGAGTATTTGGAGGTGGCTATACAAATTATTTAACCCCCATTAAAAATCCTGTTTATTGCCAAAATGTTCATATTTTAAGCTTTTTGCAATAAACAAATCAAACAAATGCTTCGAGTGGTTTGCCCAAATTCAACTGAAAATGCAACTTATAATGACTTCTACAGTCTCAAAATTAATTAAACCCCCTGAATAGAATCCCTCATAGCAGCACACATATACGTAGCCTGCAACTTTCATTGACTTTCACAAGCAACGCTCATACATCTTTTAAAGACTGAGATACAAAATCACGTGCACTCATACTGAGTGATCATCCTATAGAATGTATGAGAAAATAGGATGTAGCCGGACAGGCAAAAGAGTATTTGGAGGTGGCTATACAAATTATTTAACCCCCATTAAAAATCCTGTTTATTGCCAAAATGTTCATATTTTAAGCTTTTTGCAATAAACAAATCAAACAAATGCTTCGAGTGGTTTGCCCAAATTCAACTGAAAATGCAACTTATAATGACTTCTACAGTCTCAAAATTAATTAAACCCCCTGAATAGAATACCTCATAGCAGCACACATATATAATAAACAGGTGTTGTCTCAAGTACACCTGGCGCAACAAATCAAGGGCTTCATTAGTTCCACCAGGTGTGCTTGAGCTGGAACACTTGAAATACCTGAGTTGGCTATGGGCTCTTTGAGTGTCACAAGTGACTGCATGTTAGAAATATGGTCAAAAGAATGGTCCACAAAGTTAAGAGAAGAAATCAACGCCCTTCACAAACAAGGAACAGAATATAAAGAAATAGCAAAGGCACTGAATGCTCCTAGAGTCACAGTTGGAAGCTTAGTTAGCAAGTTTAAAGTAAAAGGAACAGTGGGCACACTACCTGGATGAGGCAGAAAAAGGAAGCTATCAATATGGCAACCAGATTTATGAGAAGGTAGGTTGTGAAAAACCCTTGAGTGACTCCAAAAGAACTGCAGCAAGACTTGCTGGCAACAGGCACTTTGGTTTCAGTGAGCATAGTAAGGTGTACTAAAAACAGAAGGTTTCCATGCCAGAACATCACTACTGACCCAAAAGCACAATAAAAGTCGGTCCCAGTATGCTCAATATACATAAGCCACAGAAGTTTGGGGATTCTGTTCTGTGGAGTGAGGAAATTAAACTAGACTTTTTTGACACAATGGATCAGCGATAGGTCTGGAGGAAAAAGAATGAAGCATAAACTGAACACTTCTCCTACAGTTAAGCATAGTGGTGGCTCGGTGATGCTCTGGGACTGCTTTGCATCATCTAGCACTAGAAACATGCAGTGTGTGGAGGGCAAGATGGAAATATTGAAGTATTAGGAGTTTGTGGAACAAAACGTCATGCTGTCTATGACGAAACCGAAGCTTGGGCATTCTCGGACCTTCCAACAAAACAATAATCCCAAGCATACCTCAAATTCCACCAAGGCATGGATGCAGAAGAAGTCTTGGAAAATTCTACAGTGGCCATCACATTCACCTGACTTGAACCCCATAGAAAATCTTTGGTGGGATTTGAAGAAGGTGGTTGCAGAACGTATACCCAAAGATATTACTGAACTAGAAGCCATTGCTCATGAACAAGTTAAGATTCCTCATGAACGCTGCCAGAAACTGGTGTCTGGCTCTGCATCTCATTTGAAGCAGGTCATAACAGCAAAAGGATGCTCTACTAAGTACTAAAGATGCTTGTCATGAAGGGGTTGAATAATTTTGAGACTGGGGAAGTCACTATAAGTTGCATTTTCAGTTGATTTTGGGGAAACCACTTCAAGCATATGTTTAGTTAAGCTATTTCAATTGCTTTTGTTTGATTTGTTATTTGCAAACAGCTGAAAGTCTGTAAATATTGACAATAAACTGGCTTTTCAATGGGGGTTGAAAATGAGGTAGTAAAATGGACTTCTAAAATGGTTCGTTTTTTTAAACCCCTAGTTGCTTTGAGAGGGTCTGGATTCTCCATTAAACTAAACTAGGAGTCAAAACATGAATTCACATGAAATTCAGACTGGCTCAGAGTCTAATTGGCCAAGTAGCCTATCCAAAACTAGAGCCAAATTAGTGACTAAGTTAGTCCCTAAAATATAAAATAGTAATAAAAATAATGGGCAGTCCAATAAGACTTCCACAAAAACAATAGATATAACCCTTTGAAGAAGTGGTAACTGTCACATAGTGTTAAAATTGTGTTGTCAAACTCTGGACCCCGATATTCTGACGGAATACAACTCTCAAAATTCTATGAATGCAATAGAGGGGCAGAGAATAATGGAAGGTGTAGTCTGAGAACATCTTGGCTATAGAATGACAACTTTGCATTAAGGCACCTTCCAAGGAATTCTTTATGGACGATAACATTTTGTTTTACATTTATCTTCCCGGTTGCTACATATCATTATATATCAATATTCTATTTTCTTTACATTCTTTTTTTTCCAGTAGTTCAATTTGTTTTCTCTTTTCTCTAATAACATAATCTGCGCATGGTTAACATTAATGATGCATTACTAGACCATTTATATATATTACAGGGCTGTAGAATTCTGTCCTCCTCACAGACAAATTACACTACTGCTGATTTATGTTATTGACAGACAAGTCAATGCTAATGTTTAGTGCCCCCAAGACATACAATCAATGTTATTAGCTGATGCTGGTTAAACCTGTGAATGTCTAACACACTTCTATAGGATTTTTATTTGCTGCATATGAGAACAAAATGAAGAGAAACAATTTCAACTTTAAATATAATGTAAGTGGGAGAGTTTGAAGCTATCTTCTAGCACTGCTTGTGTATCACAACACCTCTTAAATAAATATGGTATGGGATCCAACTGGAAGGCAATTTCTCAATTCTGTTTGTATTTCTTAGATAAGAATACTTTGCGCTAATATACATTGATGCTTAGGCTAAGAGAGGTTTCCAAACAAAACTGTTCAAATAGCACAGAACCAGTAGATCTAAAACATAGAGTCAGGACCCAAAACCAGGTCTACTTTCTGGTAATTAAGCATATTCTATTTGAATGCTTTCTTTGCCTACAGTCTGTTTTTTTTGTGTGTTTTACCCTTTTGTAGGTGAGACTCTGCCTATCAGATGACACTGTTGCTTTTTCTAAGAAGCCGCATTCCATTCCACGGAATGTTTTGCTACCACCACTTTGATACTAGGAGGGGACCTCAACATAAACAATTGACTCAGCAGTTGACTCTTCCTCGGGCTCTACTCGGACCACTGTATAATATTAAACTGAAACTAGCTAAATATCACCTGGTTGTTGTTTGTCCAGCTAAACAAGATTACTTGTTCTTTTCACAAATGAACAATCCATATTTCAAGATGTACAACCTGTTCATAAATAATACCATTATGATTTTTTTGGCTCAGTGATTACCAAGGAAGATCTCTTTTTTACCCCTCTCTTTAAATCTATGGAATACACCAAGAGGTTCAAACCTTATTTATTTTGGGTACCTTCTTCAAAAAATTTACCTTGTATCTGTCCTTTACTGAAATACAATGCCTGAGATAATGCCATTGACAGTCTGGTAGGCACACAAAGCAGCCATTTGGGACTTCTTATTTGCCAAGCAAAAGTAAAAGGGGAAGGAAAGAAAGAGATATATCACAAAGCTTCTGAAATGTGTGACGTTGAAACGTCTAGAACCCCCTTTGAATGCAGATTCCAATCAGTCTCTGGTAACTCCCTCACATTATGTGAACTCATTTTGACTTCAAAGACTTTGAAAAATGGTAAAAGTTCAGGTCATGATTGTTTACCCAACGGATATTACAAGTCTTTTCTGGAGATTTTTAAGGAGATTTTCACACATTAGCAGTAAGTTTGATCATCTGAAAGGTGGCAAGAACTTATCATGCTTTAGCTAGTGAACCATCTTGGTCTTGTACAAAACCTATTATTTCACAAAACATCCTTCAGATCCTTTGGCCTGGCTGACCTAATCAAGTCAGTGTTGTTCAAAATAAGAAGGCAAGAGATGGTACTAAGTGCTGGGCACCCTGTATGAAGCAAGGAGGACCTCTGAGCAACTGGAAGCACATTTGGCCAAGTGGACTGGCTTTCGTGTATGCAGCCTTGTTTACATTTGTATGACTACATAATGTGTAGATTTTGAACCATGAATGTAAACTTACAGCCAGAACAAAAATGAATGTCAGATTGCCTGAATAAAATGTATTTTTATTCTGTCCTTAGAACCTTTCCTAGACTAGGTCCAGACTATTGCTTTACAGACTTCACACTCATCTTTACAGTTTCCTATATAGATTTGATGCACAGTTGTAAAAGTTGTTAAATTCCTTTAAATTTCACAGCAATCACAGCACTGGGTTGTCTCTGTAGATTACGCAGTCCACACTTACCTCTTTGATATTTTGAACTAAATTCATGATGCTGGGGCACCCTGGCTAATGGTTTGCCACATCCTCTTCCCGTTCCTCCGATTTCCCTTGTAAGAGCATTGCCCTTGATGTTATGTGAAAGGGTTTATAGTCGAACCACATAAAGGTGTTTTACTGCTACAAAGCTTATGTGAGTGTAATGCACAGAAGTGGGAAAATGCTCCCTGAGAGATCTTTGGGAGCACATTCTGAAAATGTCAGGGAATACAATCTAACCATGTAATAGAACTGTGGGGGTTGATAAATGTTAATAAACAAAGTTACTATAGCTTCAAATTGAGAAAATTATGTTTTGTTTTTTTAATTAGGGGACAATATTATGTCAAATAAAGACAAACTATTCCATTAAAATTAACCATCTCAACTTGTCGATTCTCTTTTAAATATGACACTTTTTATAGCCTTGTGAATGGATACATTAACTCCAATGGGATCAACATAGAGATACTTAAATGGGAAAAATAACAAAGCAATGTGTACAGTTTCAATTCTTTCAAGGCTATTTCAAATCACTAATCTCATGCAGAAAATACGGAAATCTGGTCACATCTTACTGCCATACCCTCTTAACACAGAACAGGTGATTTGAAATAGTCTGAAAAGATTTCACACTGCGAATTATATGTGTTAGGTTTCATTTTTCTGTACTTTATATTTCCATTGGTGCAAACCAAGTTCAAGTTCATTAATGTGCTGGACACACAGCATTATGGGATAAAATATTTAGCAAACAGTTAGATATAAAACCCACAGGTTTGTGGAGTTGTTATAATGTTAGAGCATTATACAAATACCAAAACCAATGAAATATCTTCATTTATATCGTCTGGCTTATAGATTGTAGCCATTCTTTTAAAATTCACTTGTGAGGTGTCTGGTTTACCAGAGAACCAGGACATTGTAAAGATTGTGAAATATTCTGCTTAGTATTTGTTAATTGTTACACTTCTATTGTCCTTCTCCTATGTACTGGAAAGTGTAGTGAGAATTTTCAGGGAAAGGCACTAAATAAATAGCTTAGATAAATAGCGTTGTTTGTCATAGCTCAGTAAGGAATAAGTACGACAAACGTCACTTAGGGAATCCATTGAGAACGGTTTTGTTTTACAGCGAAGCTACACCCAGAAAACATGTTAGCATTAAATGCACTAATGAGCACCCATCCACTATGTTTGATGTATACATGATAGGGATAAAAAAATAATTCTACTGAAAACATTATAGAAACATAGAGACACAGAATGTGACGGCAGATAAGAACCATTCGGCCCATCTAGTCTGCCCAATTTTCTAAATACTTTCATTAGTCCCTGGCCTTATCTTATAGTTAGGATAGCCTTATGCCTATCCCACGCATGCTTAAACTCCTTTACTGTGTTAACATTTACCACTTCAGCTGGAAGGCTACTCCATGCATCTACTACCCTCTCAGTAAAGCAATACTTGCTGATATTATTTTTAAACCTTTGCCCCTCTAATTTAAGACTATGTCCTCTTGTTGTGGTAGTTCTCCTTCTTTTAAATATAGTCTCCTCCTTTACTGTGTTGATTCCCTTTATGTATTTAAATGTTTCTGTCATATCGCCCCTGTCTCGTCTTTCCTTCAAGCTATACATGTTAAGATCCTTTAACCTTTCCTGGTAAGTTTTATCCTGCAATCCATTATTATTATTATTATGATGATATTTATAGAGCGCCGTCAAATTCCACAGCGCTTTACAATGGGTGGACGAACAGACATGTAGTTGTAACCAGACAAGCTGGACACACAGGAACAGAGGGGTTGAGGGCCCTGCTCAATGAGCTTGCATGCTAGAGGGAGTGGGGTAAAATTACACAAAAAGGTAAGGATAGTATTAGACTAGTGACAGTTGCAGAAGAGGAATCAGTCAGGAGCTATTAACAGTTTAATTGATACGCTTTTATGAAGAAGTGGGTTTTTAACGATTTTTTGAGGGAGTGGAGACTGGGTGAATCCATGAACCAGTTTAGTAGCCCTTCTCTGAACTCTCTCTAAAGTGTCAATATCCTTCTGGAGATATGGTCTCCAGTACTGCGTACAATACTCCAAGTGAGGTCTCACCAGTGTTCTGTACAATGGCATGAGCACTTCCCTCTTTCTACTGCTAATACCTCTCCCTATACAACCAAGCATTCTGCTAGCATTTACTGCTGCTCTCTTACATTGTCTGCCCACCTACGTCTTCAGAAATAATTACCCCTAAATCCCTTTCATCAGATGTTGAGGTTAGGACTCTAACAAATATTCTGTACTCTGACCTTGGGTTTTTACATCCAAGATGCATTATCTTGCACTTATCCACATTAAATGTCAGTTGCCACAGCTCTGACCATTTTTCTAGTTTACCTAAATAATTTGCCATTTAGCTTATCCCTCCTGGAATATCAACCCTGTTACATATCTTAGTATCATCAGCAAAAAGACATACCTTACCATCAAGACCTTCTGCAATATCACTAATAAAAATATTAAAGAGAATGGGTCCAAGTACAGATCCCTGAGGTACCCCACTTGTGACAAGACTATGCTTTGAATATACTACATTGACTACAACCCTGTGTTGCCTGTCACTCAGCCATTGCCTTACATATTCAACAATACTGGATTGCAGTTTATTGATAAGCCTTCTATGTGAAACAGTGTCAAAAGCCTTACTGAAATCTAGGTAAGCAATGTTTACTGCACAACCCTGATCTATTATTTTAGTTACCCAATCAAAACAAATCAATAAGATTAGTTTGGCATGATCTCCCTGAAGTAAACCCATGTTGTCTCTTATCTTGAAATCCATGTGTTTTTAGATCCTTTAACATGGTTTCCATCACTTTCCACACTACTGAAGTAAGGCTTACTGGCCTATAGTTGCCCGACTCCTCCCTACTACCTTTCTTGTGAATGGGCACAACATTTGCTAACTTCCAATCTTCTGGAACCAGGGCCGGACTGGCCCACCAGGATACCGGGAAATTTTCCGGTGGGCCGTCGGCACCTGGGGCCAGGCAGGCAGCTGGCTCTTCTGGCAGCCGCAGAGGGAGCTCTTTTGGCGGCCGCAGGGGGAGCTGGCTGTTCTGTCTCTGCTCCCCCTCCCAGCGCACTGCTTAATGAGACCAGGGCCGGAATATGACGTCATATTCCGGCCCCGGTCTCATTAAGCGGTGCGCTGGGAGGGGGAGCAGAAACAGAACAGCCAGCTCCCCCTGCGGCCGCCAGAAGAGCCAGCTCCCCCATGCGGCCTCCATCAGAGCTCCCCATGCCAGCACACAGGTAGAAATTATGTGGGTGTGTGTCTGTGTCATTTGTGTGTGTGTCTGTCATAATGTGTCTGTCTGTGTCAAGGTGTGTGTGTCTGTCTGTCTGTCTGTGTCATGCAATGTGTGTCTGTGTCATTGTGTGTGTCTGTCTGTGTCACGGTGTGTGTGTGTCTCTGTCTCTCATGGTGTATGCGTCTGCCTGTGTCTGCAATGTGTGTCTGTGTCATTGTGTGTATGTCTGTCATGTAATGTGTGTC
Source organism: Pelobates cultripes (assembly GCA_933207985.1). Classification (NCBI taxonomy): domain Eukaryota; kingdom Metazoa; phylum Chordata; class Amphibia; order Anura; family Pelobatidae; genus Pelobates; species Pelobates cultripes. The sequence goes on along the minus strand of OW240920.1, from coordinate 45,265,064 downwards.
TGTCTGTGTCACGGTCTGTCTGTGTCATGTTGTGTGTGTCTGTGTGTCATGGTGTGTGTGTGTGTCTGTCTGTGTCATGGTGTGTGTGTCTCTGTCTGTCATGGTGTGTGCGTCTGCCTGTGTCATGCAATGTGTGTCTGTTTCATTGTGTGTGTGTCTGTCATGTAATGTGTGTCTGTCTGTGTCACGGTCTGTCAGTGTCATGGTGTGTGTGTGTTTGTCATGGTGTGTGTGTGTGTCTGTATGTCATGGTGTGTGTGTGTGTCTGTCTGTGTCATGTAATGTGTGTCTGTCTGTGTCACAGTGTGTGTGTGTCTGTGTCTAGGTCTCTCTGTGTCGTGGGGTGTGTGTGTGTCTGTGTGTCATGGTGTGTGTGTCTGTCTGTGTCATGTAATGTATGTCTGTGTCACGGTGTGTGTGTGTGTCTGTGTCACAATCTGTGTTATGGTGTGTGTGTGTGTCAAGGTGTGTGCGTCCTTTTTAAGGTGTGTCTCTGTCATGGTATGTGTGTGTGTGTGTGTCATGGTGTGTCTGTCTGTCATGGTGTGTCTGTGTTTCTGTCTGTGTCACGGTGTGTGTGTGTCTGTGTCACGGTCTGTCTGTGTCATGGTATGTGTGTGTGTATGTGTGTTTTTACTCACCTTTTTTTTCCCCCACGTCATGCTGGTCTCCCCTCGACTGGCCCTGCCTCTACGGCTGAGATCATCAAGCTTGATGATCTCAGCCAATCCGCACTGACACAGGAAGCACCTCTAGTGACCGTCTGAGTGTCTGTCACTAGGAAGCAATGTAAATACTGCCATTTCTCTAAAAAGTCAGTGTTTACATTGAAAAGCAGGGACAGGCTATAGATATCAGAGCCACTACATTAACCTGTGTGTGTGTGCGCACCTGCTAGTGAGTGGGCTTGCTTGTGTGTGTGTGTGTGTGTGTGTGTGTGTGTGCAGGCTACTGAGTGAGCTTGTGTTTTTATGTCAATGACCTTATGTATATCAGTGAGACTGTTTGTCTATGAGGCTGTGTATCAATCAGCTTGTGTCAGTGAGATTGGCTGTGTCTGCATGTGAGTATGCTTATTGTATAATTAAAAATTTTACTCTGAAAAGACCAATATTTTATATTGGAAAAAGCAATATATATATATATATATATATATATATCATCTAGGGTGGCAAGACATAGCCTTACATATTACATGCAACAATATATGGCGCAATGACTTATGGGGCTGGCATAGATTTTTTTTCCAGGGTTGCTTTGTAATCCCCAGTCCGGCCCTGTCTGGGACTACTCCTGTTAACAATGATTGGTTAAATAAATCTGTTAATGGTTTTGCTAGTACACCACTAAGTTCTATTAATAACTTTGGGTGTATTCCATCAGGTCCCATTGACAAATTTGTCTTTACTTTTGACAGTTGAAATAGAACCTCTTCCTCTGTAAACTCACATATAACAAATGACTCATTTGTTCTTTTCCTTCATTTTGATCTGTAAATACTGAACAAAAATATTCATTGAGGCAGTCAGCTAGACATTTATCCTCTTCTACATACCTTCTTTTTTTTTTTTTACTCTAACTAATCCTTGTTTTACTTTCCTTTTCTCATTGATGTATCTAAAAAATGTTTTGTCCCCTTTTTTTACTGACTTGGCAATTTTCTCTCCTGTATGTGATTTGCAAGCTCTTATAACTTGCTTAGCCTCTTTCTGACTAATCTTATAGATCTGTCTATCTTCCTCACTCTGTTTTTTTTTATAATTATTAAAAGCTAACTTTTTGTTGTTTTTTTATTATTTTGGCCACATCTGCGGAGTACCACAGTGGTTTCTTGAATTTTTTTCTTTTACTGACAAGCCTAATGCAATTTTCTGTTGCCTTCAGCAGTGCAACTTTTAAATAATCCCATTTCTCTTGGATTTCATTTAAATTGCTCCAGTCTGATAATGACTCCTTTACACATATTCTAATTTTAGAAAAGTCTGTTTTTCTAAAGTCTAAAACTTTTGTTTTTGTGTGGTGTGACTCAGTCATTGTTCTTTAAACCACACTGACTGGTGATCATTGGATCCTAAACTTTCACCTACAGTAATATCTGATACCAAATCTCCATTTGTTAACACTAAATCTAGTATGGCCTCTTTATGAGTTGGCTCCTCAATGACTTGTTTTAGAGACAATCCCAGTAGGGAGTTTAGAATATGTGTGCTGGCACAAGCAGCTATTTTGGTTTTCCAGTTCAAATCAGGAAGATTAAAGTCACCCATGATAATAACGTCCCCCTTCATTGTCATTTTAGCTATTTCCTCAACTAGCAGATTATCTAACTCTTTTATTTGTCCTGGGGGCCTATAAATCACACCTACACGAGTTACTGTGTGATTACCAAATTCTAGCGTAACCCAAACGGACTATGTTCGCCTCACTAACTTTTATTAGGCTAGATTTTATGCTATCCTTCACATACAGGGCCATGTCTCACCCTTTCTTGCCTTCCCTGTAAAGTTTCTGTTGAATATAAATCTCATTAATACAGCAAGATCAATGTGATGATTCTGATAGAGAGAAAAAACACTAATGTATATGGCATTGGGGGGTTCTTGCAAAGTCATACTAAACCACAAGACTGAAAGGTTTATGAATGTCTACAGAAGACCCATATACCATTTTTGTGGTTCCCTCTATGGTTAAAGAGACACATTATATTTTTCTTCCCCGATACAACTATACATAACACATTGTTGCCTTCTACAGTGCAATGGAGAACCCTCTAACATCCTAAAGAGTTGAATCAAGGTGTTTTGTAACATTTATTTTATAATCAATTATATCACACTTGAAGGTCTTATAAATCATGTATTGGCTGGTTAGAGCTGTGGTAATGTCATGTCGAATCCTGGTCAGACCACTGCACCTGTGTGTTTAGGTTGTCATAGATTGTAAGCTCAGTTGAACAGGGCCTCCAAATAACCACTTTCTGCAATTGTAAAGCGCTGCGGATATGTTGAAGCTATATAAATGCTGATAATAATTGGGTTAATTTAACAGATAATGAGTGGGTCGTCGTGTTAATGTAATTTGGCCCCTGTCAAAAAAGGTTAGGATCCACTGCATGAAGAAATGGAGAATATTTGGTCATTACAGCAGTATCAGAATTACACTGAGGGGCACAATGTCCTTATGTTTGTAGCCTCATTCACAGATGCATGGGGGTTATTTCTCAACATGTTTATTCAACATACAATGTTAGGTGCAAGTGGTATAACGGAATTCCTTTTCAGGTCTAATATGCTCTAGTATAGAAAATGCAAAATCTTTTACTAAATCACTCTGTGATATTAAAATTTCACCAAAAACACCAAGTGCCCTCAGTGAATAAACAGTATAAATGACTTCCCTCTAAGTTGTAGATTGTGACCCTAAGATCTCCTCAAATCTTCCACAAACACATAAATACACAAATTAGGGTCAATCCAACTATAGGGAAACAAAAAATAACATAGTGCAACTCCGTGTGAAGCTTCTACAGTAATAATGTTAGCCAAATGGATCACTCATACTTTGACTGAATGAATAAGGCGTATCAAAAATCCGTGTAGCTCTCAGGCAGTGTTCTTACTCCAATGCATGAACTTCCAAGTCTCAGTAATACAAAGAGATAAAGATACATCCAAAATGAAAAGTGAAAAAATGTGTACAAAGTAAAAAATATATTTATTACTTACACATAAGTTAGAATCAACCAGCATAAAATTTCATAAACTGTCCACCATCTGTCCAACGCGTTTCTTCCCACTGCTGGGACTTCCTCAGGGACTTTACAGTAATGTTGACAGGTTAAACAATAATAATTAATGAATAAAAAAAGCTAATATGCTCTAGGACAGGATATCAAAACTCTGCTCTCCCAGATGTCACAAAATTACAACTCCTGTGACTATTTTGTCACCTACCGCATTGAAAGAATTCTGGGAGATGTAGGCCGTCAACATCTGGAGAGCTGAGGTCTGAGTTTATTTTTGCTGATTCAGCTGATTCAGAAAGCTCAGAGTGAACATCAGCTGGGACTATTTCTCTTTGGAAAACATATTATTACTTTCTTTGGACACTACCTCCAGTGTGCCTATTTTCTATAAATTAAGAATATGTTGTGTGTAATAGTTTTTGAGCTATAAGTAATGTGTTTAGGAACGAGTAAGTGCAATACCTTGGTTTTGTTGTTTTTCAATTACATAACTATCAGTAGGTCATGGAGTCACTTACACCCATTTAAACTCTTTTTGGAAAGTTAAATTATGGAAAAATTATGAAAGGTCGTACTTTTACAAGTATATAACAGCCTTCCATGCTGTTCAGTTGCCAACATGTGTTTAATGACTGTCAAAGCATTCGAAAAGATTTAAAGTGGCAAGCACTCGCGTAGCATTTTGGTGTGAAATGCAACTTAGACCATAAGCTGGTTCATAGATTCCATGGATAAAGAAAAACACACTGTGTGAATACTTACAGAGTTATTCACTAAGGAATGAACTGTGTCTGAATCAGCAAACGTTAGTAAATAGCATTATTTCAACCCCGTTTCTAATTCTTACATATACTAAAGGTAAATCCATTTGAATTTGGTTAATCAAAGGAACACGTCTCATTCTATATCATCTGATGTCGGTGTTAAAATCAGTAATCCTATATGAAATATAGGAAACACGTATTTATCAGTCACTGTCATTCAATTAGATTCACTATGAAATAATCCAGGAAAAAATCTGGCAAATTCTATAAATGTATTTTGGAGATAAAACCGTGGAAATCCACAATATTTGCCTGTTGGTAACCAAAGGAAACATAGAAACATAGAAACATAGAAACATAGAATGTGACGGCAGATAAGAACCATTCGGCCCATCTAGTCTGCCCAATTTTCTAAATACTTTCATTAGTCCCTAGTCTTATCTTATAGTTAGGATAGCCTTATGCCTATCCCACGCATGCTTAAACTCCTTTACTGTGTTAACCTCTACCACTTCAGCTGGAAGGCTATTCCATGCATCCACTACCCTCTCAGTAAAGTAATACTTCCTGATATTATTTTTAAACCTTTGTCCCTCTAATTTAAGACTATGTCCTCTTGTTGTGGTAGTTTTTCTTCTTTTAAATATAGTCTCCTCCTTTACTGTGTTGATTCCCTTTATATATTTAAATGTTTCTATCATATCCCCCCTGTCTCGTCTTTCCTCCAAGCTATACATGTTAAGATCCTTTAACCTTTCCTGGTAAGTTTTATCCCGCAATCCATGAACCAGTTTAGTAGCCCTTCTCTGAACCCTCTCTAAGGTATCAATATCCTTCTGAAGATACGGTCTCCAGTACTGTGTACAATACTCCAAGTGAGGTCTCACCAGTGTTCTGTACAATGGCATGAGCACTTCCCTCTTTCTACTGCTAATACCTCTCCCTATACAACCAAGCATTCTGCTAGCATTTCCTGCTGCTCTATTACATTGTCTGCCTACCTTTAAGTCATCAGAAATAATCACCCCTAAATCCCTTTCCTCATATGTTGAGGTTAGGACTCTATCAAATATTCTGTACTCTGCCCTTGGGTTTTTACGTCCAAGATGCATTATCTTGCACTTATCCACATTAAATGTCAGTTGCCACAATTCTGACCATTTTTCTAGTTTACCTAAATCATTTGTCATTTGGCTTATCCCTCCTGGAACATCAACCCTGTTACATATCTTAGTATCATCAGCAAAAAGACATACCTTACCATCAAGACCTTCTGCAATATCACTAATAAAAATATTAAAGAGAATGGGTCCAAGTACAGATCCCTGAGGTACCCCACTGGTGACAAGTCCAAGCTTCGAATATATTCCATTAACTACAACCCTCTGTTGCCTGTCACTCAGCCACTGCCTTACCCATTCAACAATATTGGAATCCAAACTTAAAGATTGCAGTTTATTGATAAGCCTTCTATGTGCAACAGTGTCAAAAGCCTTACTGAAATCTAGGTAAGCAATGTCTACTGCACCACCCTGATCTATAATTTTAGTTACCCAATCAAAAAAATCAATAAGATTTGTTTGGCATGATCTCCCTGAAGTAAACCCATGTTGTCTCTGATCTTGAAATCCATGTGTTTTTAGATGTTCATCTATCCTATCCTTTAACATGGTTTCCATCACTTTCCCCACTACTGAAGTAAGGCTTACTGGCCTATAGTTGCCCGACTCCTCCCTATTACCTTTCTTGTAAATGGGCACAACATTCGCTAACTTCCAATCTTCTGGGACTACTCCTGTTAACAATGATTGGTTAAATAAATCTGTTAATGGTTTTGCTAGTACACCACTAAGCTCTTTTAATAGCTTTGGGTGTATTCCATCAGGTCCCATTGACTTATTTGTCTTTACTTTTGACAGTTGAAATAGAACCTCTTCCTCTGTAAACTCACATGTAATAAATGACTCATTTATCCTTTTTCTCAACTGAGGTCCCTTTCCTTCATTTTCTACTGTAAATACAGAACAAAGATATTCATTGAGGCAGTCAGCCTGACCTTTATCCTCTTCTACATACCTTCCTTCTTTTGTTTTTAATCTAACTAATCCTTGTTTTACTTTTCTTTTCTCAGGAGCCAGAGGAGGTAGTGTGGTAGTGGATTATTTTCACAATAGGATTATAATATAAAAGAAGCTCTTAGAATACAAAGAATATATAGAGAATAAATCTGAGTATATAGCATATTATGCCTTTGGCCTGAATTACACACAAAGAACATTAGCACTTAAAGGGTTATTCCAAACACCATTACCACTTCATTGATTTGAAATGGTCATAATGCCCAGAGTCTGCATGTGCAGGTTTTTACTATGAATCACTGCACAACCTGAGCTTAACCCATTCCGTCACTGGGGTGTAATTAGCCCACCTGGATCAAGTGTTCTGGGAAAAAGATATGTAAAGGGGGAAAGTGTCAGGTTGGAAAGATATGTGGGGGTAATCCCCACTGGAATACAATATTTAAAGTTTAAAAAGAACCCAGCCAAAAAAATGTATTTACTGTATATACTCGAGTATAAGACGAGTTTTTCGGCACATTTTTTGTGCTGAAAACCCCCCACTCGTCTTATACTCGAGTCACTGTCTGTATTATGGCAACTTACATTGCCATAATACAGAACAGGACCGCCGGGCTCATTACAAGCCCGGCGATCCTGTTGGGGGCTGGCAGGGAGCTGTAACTTACCTTTCCTGCAGCTCCTGTCAGCTCCCTTCTCTCTCCTCCGTTCCGGTCAGCTCCCCTGTCAGCTCCACTGCAAGTCTCGCGAGTCACCGTGGCAACGCTCCGCGCGGCACTCACACCGCAAGACTTGCAGTGGAGCTGACAGGGGAGTTGACCGGAGCTCTCTGAGGAGAGAGAAGGGAGCTGACAGGAGCTGCAGGAAAGGTAAGTTACAGCTTGCTGCCAGCCTCCCTCCTACACAGCCCATGCCACTAGACCACCAGGGAGTGAGAGCCTCCCTGCCTGCCATGTATCAAGCAGGGAGGGGGGATGAAAAAAATATAAATAAAAATTAAAATAATACAAAATAAAATAAAAATATTAATAATATATAAAAAAAATTAGAATAATAATAATAATTAAAAAAAATTATAAAAATGCCCACCCCCCACCAAGCTCTGCATCACATACACAAACACACTCTGCATCACATACACACACTGCACTCATACACACACACACACTGCATTCATAAACACACTGCACTCATACACACACACTGCATCACATACACACACTGCACTCATACACACACACACTGCATTCATACACACACTGCACTCATACACACACACTGCATCACATACACACACTGCACTCATACACACACTGCATTCATACACACACACTGCACTCATACACACACACACTGCATTCATACACACACTGCACTCATACACACACTGCAGTCATACACACACACACTGCAGTCATACACACACACACTGCACTCACACACACACTGCATTCATACACACACACACTGCACTCATACACACACACACTGCACTCATACACACACACTGCACTCAAACACACACACACTACATTCATACACACACACACACTGTATTCATACACACACACTGCATTCATACACACACACACTTCATTCATACACACACACTGCATTCATACACACACACACACTGCATTCATACACACACACACACTGCATTATATACACACACGGCATTCATTATATACACACACTGTAAATAAATATTCAATCAATATAATTTTTGGGGGATCTCGTTTTATTTAGAAATTTACCAGTACCTGCTGCATTTCCCACCTTAGTCTTATACTCGAGTCAATAAGTTTTCCCAGTTTTGGGGGGTAAAATTAGGGGTCTCGACTTATATTCGGGTCGACTTATACTCGAGTATATACGGTACCTTTATTAAATCCTCTAAAAAAAAAAACTAATGGATAATGCAATATAAACTATGTAGATCCCAACAACAATACTATAAATATACAATTTAGATGTGTCTATTGAAAGATAATACTAGCCTAAGGTGTAATGAACCAGATTATAAATCTATTTCCACTAAACCACTAAATAGACACAAAATATCTAAAGATACATTCGTCCAAAGTATCAAATAATAAGTGGTTAGGTCAAATATGTACTCTATGTATGCTCCAATCTGGCTAAAAATCCACCTAGTGATGTGTGTGTACTATGCATCTTATACACTGTGAGTCAGAAACGAAAGGAGACATAAAGTTTCAATCTCAGGACAAAAAATAAACCGATAGAAAGCATATGTATATAACGAATAGGGTTAGGGAAAAGCAGGGAATACATAGAAATAGGTAGGAATGGTCCTAATCTGTGCCTTTGAGGGCACCCATCCTTCCCAAAAATCACTTACTAAAAGAAATGGTCTAGGATCACTGTGAGTGAGGGGAAGTTCAGGTGATCAATATAAGTGTCATCATAACTTAAAATAAGTGTGAGTCAAATCATCCCTAATATCAGCTCCGACACACACAGGGACCATAGTCCCAATGTGTGTGTTTTGCCCGATTCTGGGCTCTTCAACAGGAGGAGTTTTGGGCTGGTTAATAGCAATTCTGTGCATATTGAAAGTTTGCTGGTGACTGGTATCCAGTGCCGCCATGCCTTCCCTACATGCCACCCATGCCTCCACTCAGCCTGTCCTACCCCTATATTACTATCGCGACAGTTAGGGGAATGACGTCAGAGTAGAAGGATCATGGGAGAGAACTTGGCTTCAGCACTGGAACACAGGTAAGTTACTAAAAAAAAAAAATTACATTTGGGGGGCAGGATGGGAAGGCTCAATGTACCCAAAACCAGTATTTTCTTTATAGAAACTGTGTATTGGTTGGAAAAACCCTTTAAATGAAGTACGCTGTAGTGGTTATGCCAGGTCATTTCTGACATCCCTCCCTCTTATTGTTAGGAGTCAAACTGTTGTAGAATAGTTTGACATATTACTTGGGGTCTTCTGGGCGCTATAGCTTCCTCCACTACTTCCAACAGAGAGACAGAAGATTTCTCTGTTGACACTCTCAGCCAATGAGCTACCTGTACATTGCAGGTCTTACGTCAAGAGAGATAATAGAAGCTCCTGGTGTACCCCAAGCAAAAAGCCAAACTGCAAAGTTTGTCTATTTACACTGGAGAGAACCCAGGGTACTCTTAGCACCATAACCACTAGTGGCATTGAAGCAGCTATGACCCTTGGAGTGTCCCTTTATTCATAGACTTCACAAATTTAAATTAAATTAATAAAACATTAAAAACATTTCAAACTCAGCTGATATTTCCCCATTTTTTCCCCTAAATAGGCTGGTGGAAAAATGTACACAATTCACCATTCAATAAACAGACACTGGTGTAGCAATTTCATTAAAATAACCTTACTGGCTTACCTGCTGTAAAAATTATACTTCATTAAAATGCTTAGTTTTACAGTCACTCCCCCTGCTCTCACATACATATATTCTAATGCTGAAGTATTTTCTATAAATGTCATATATTCATGTTTCCATACATTTCTTTATATTATTCAAATTGTGTGAGAGATCCCTAACATATAATTTTTTTTAATAGTTATTGTATATTCTTGTATTCTATATAATGCAGTGGAATACATTGGCATTTTGTAAATAAATATTCTACTAACCCTCCTTACCCATTGTCTCAGCCTGTTGTAATATTAATCAGCATTGTCACATTGCTTTTGTAGCTGTGTAACATCGTGACACACTCTAAATAGAACACTGTAGCAATATTAATTAAACATTATATATATATATATAACGATGAAACTCTAATTGCCATGATTAGGCTAATGTTTGTATACAGTAAATGACAACCCTTCTAATGGCATAATGTTAAGTACATTGTTTTAACTGCAGTGGCATGTTGTCACCATCAGTCTGTGCCCTCCAGGCACCAGAAAGCCTCTGACACTCCAGCCTCCGTGCACTGCAAATCCCATCATCCTCAGCCACGGTGGAACCCTCTCTCACTGTACAAAACCGATCATCCACCCAGTTAGCACTAATTGTAAGGAATCTCCTGTATTAAGTGAAGGCTTGTTTCCCCTTTAAGATTGAGTGGCGCCTGAACGCCTCCTCCTCTCTTGGTGACACAGCAGTTGTAAATGTCCTATCAGTAATTTAAAGCCCAAAGACTCCTCCTTTCAGTGAAGAACTGTGGGCAGATGGAAATGTTGCAAGCAGTCTGAGACAGGCACTGAGTGAATCATTAGCCCAAACTGCTTCCCTGGGATGAATTTGTCTGGAGTCTAAAACACAGAGCGAGCGAGAACAAACACGCATATTTACTACAATATCTGATTTATTTATTTTTTCTTCTGACTTTTAATATATAGTTTTTTTTATTGTGGGGTTTTACCAATACACCAAAGTGGATGTAATATCTGGATCTTCAGTCCAAAATGCTGGTGGTTTCCCAGCGCATACAAGCACCACGTATGGAGCCATACTTACCAGTAAGTAGCCCTGTGACATGTGTGATGGTTCCCCAGTACCTACCTTATTCGGGGGGTGGCAGAGAGAGCAGGGGGTTAGAGTCATTGATTCCCATCAACCCTATGGGAGTTGTATTAAGTATCTGCCGAATTGTTCGTACTTGTGATAAGTAGGTGAAATAGAATTCCTGATTAATGCATTGATTCTAATGGCTGCATTAAATGGAACGTTCACATCATGTAAGAGGATGACAATATGGTTTTGTGTGTGTGTGTGTGTGTGTGTGTGTGTGTGTGTGTGTGTGTGTGTGTGTTTGCGCTTTTAAGTAGAACATCTCTAAATAATATTATTACTGTGGGTGGTGTGCTGGATCACAGAACTACACAGGCAAGTGTTTGATGTCACAATGTATCAAAAGATCTTTCTAAATGTCTGCTATGGGCATAGTAGTAACCTTGAACTAACGATGTGTGACAATACTCCCAAACCTCACATATTATAAATACATCAAATCCTGTGTATATCTAAAATACAAAGTACAGAACATGTACAACAGATGTGGTTTCTGTGTGCACGAGAACAAGGACAACTATTTTTTTCCTCCCTGGAGTGTGTGTGTGTGTATGTGTGTCAGACAGTGTATGTGTGTGTGTGTGTGTGTGTATGTATAGAATACAATGTACCCTTTTGCAGCAGGTCTAGTAGTATCTGATTTATCCTAGATTAATGCTGACTGCACAGGGAATAATAGGATTAAAACCTGCCAATAAACTCTGTCTTGAAAGCTGTAATATCCCTGTGTAAACAGAGTCTTGCAGGAAAGGTCTGCTTTATATCCTAATGATTTGGGGGCTTTTTTTTTCACATGAGGATAGTACAGGCTGCGTTAACCCCCTTCACAGCCAGAGGGTGAGAGGAGTCTAGAAAACACAGTGACAGTGTCTGGCAGTGAATGGGTTAAGTGTCCTGGGAGGCACCACAGTCATCTTTTAACTGTCATGTTATTATATACTGTATTGTATGAGGCACTGAGGAAAGAGCTCCTTAGAACAGCAGCTTTTTATGTATCTGATATTTCTTGGAAATATCCTCAGGTTTTTAATCTATATGTTTGGTTTTCTTAGGTGGTATGCACTCTATAGTTTGTATATATCTGAATTTGTGTGTGTGTGTTGTTGGTTTTATTTTTTTTATTTTTTTATTTTATTTTGCTTTTCACATTTAACGATTTGTATTTTTATTGATCAAAATGAAATCAAATTAAAGGACCCCTATATGAAGACATTAACAGGGGCAAGAGGTTCTTTTTGTGCTGGATTCTATTTTTACTTTTTTTATTTTTATCTGAATCTTGACATGCTTGATGTAGTAAGGGTATCAGTTTCTTTAATTGCATTGTGTGGTATTTTAAGGAGGTCAGTGGTCAGCAGAGAGTCAATAGTAATGAATATTTCAGGTTTGCCCCATCCATGCACTAGATATAGACATTTAAGTGATACGATTTATTTTTTTCTTTTTAATAATGAATTCAAAGGGTTGTTATTAATTAACCCATTGTGTGTCAGGGGTAATGATGCAATCACTGGCGCTTTCCATTCAACCAAGATCCTCAAAGGTTAATCCAGGCATTATTAATAATGGCTGACAGCGACCTTTCTTTGCGGGCTTTTATAATGCAGTTTTTCAAGCACCCTCTGGGTTTATTTTATTAATTTAGGAAATGTTTTACCAGGAAGAATACAGTGTGACTTTTATTTAATTTTCGTGTATGGTCAAGAAGTTTGGGGGGTTTTATATTTTAAATTTTATTTATTTTTACTTCATTTTTCTATGAGGTAGCGGGTGATGCTATTCTCATTTAGTTGTGCCTCTGTGTCTGAGGACTTTGATAAATGATTCCTGTTGTAAAATGACACCTGCCTCGCAGTGCTGTGTAGAGAGTAACAAAAGCTTTAAAAGACTGTATGTCCAGCAGGGGGTGAAGCTAGATTTCTGTGGAGATATCTCGGCTATTAGTTTGGAAATCATTGTGTAAATATCACCGCCCTTATGCACTGCAGGGGTTAATCATCCAAGTAACCCAGCCCCCATAGAGGAGCAGTATATGAAAAAGTGATGGCACTCCAGTGGTTGTGAGTCCCATTACGCTGAGCCAGCCTTATGGGATAATTCCAGCCGTAACACACAGTAGTTGGAGCTCCAAAGGCCTTAGAAGGATTATAGGAGTGATCACATAATATTATTACTCAGGCATATTATCACTTATATTATTAACTGTTTGAAAACGCCTGTTTTTTAATATGGTAATCCTTTGTTTGCCAAGCAAGGTTTTTCTATAATTGAGGCACATTTTAGTTTTGCAATGAAATGTCATAGAACCAGGTTCAACGCCAAGTATTATTGTTTTAGCAAATCTCCTCCCCCCCCCCTTTTTAATTGACTACCCCCTCTGTACACACAGTGTAGAGGAAATGAATGTTACAGTGAATAAGTACAATGTTGATGACACAGGTGGAAAGTTATAAGCTTTCAATGCTTAGTCACTGATCCTTGATCGCTCTGTAATTCACTGTAAGGTTTAACAAGGCAGGGGATGTATGCTGTGTTATTGGTGCCTTTCAGTTTCTTTTAACCTTTTTAAATAAAAATAGAAACAAAATGAAAGTCAATTGGCCTTCCTATTGTAGTTCATTGCACAGTCAGTGCTCCAGATTTTATGTCCTGATAAGAAGTAGGAGTGTGTCTCTACTGCCTCGTTTCCACTGAGCGACATGGTTTGGGTCGGTACGGTTCGGAAAGGTTAGAATGGTTCAGCCTATGCAGGTGAGCATTTCCACTGCAAGTCGGACCGCCAGGGGGCATGCAGGGTTTAGATCAAAGGCCTAGTGTGTCATTTATCGTGAGCATTGATATTTTCCTGTCCGCCAATCAATGGATTGTATAGTGTAACGCCATTAGCTCCGCCCTAACCGTACCGTACCATTTCTTATGGACCTACATCTGAAGGGGGCCCAGGAATGGTTCGGTTGTATGGGACATTTTCCTAATGGAAACACTCAAAATAGCGTACCAGACCTTACCGACCTGAACCTTACCACTCAGTGGAAACTGGTCATAACAAGCCCTGTTGAATTTTTTCACTTTATTATTCCCTACCAACTCTGCTGGTTGACTCCTCTCTGTAGTTACAGCTTTTCTGTAAAGAGTGTAGAGAAAAAAATAAAAAATGACCTGAATGTTAATGTTACAATACAAGAGAATGTTGTATGGAAAATAACATATATAAATAAGGCAACTTGGGGTCAGCACTCATCGAGTAAAAGTTTTTGACTCTGAATTCCAAAGAACTTTCTCAATTTAAGATGCTGGTGAATGTTATGTAAGACTTTTGAATGCTTATACTCCATATTTCTCACTAATTGTGGACATCCCTGCATGTATTTCTGACAATTGGCAGTTATAGTTACATTTTAACATTGGAAAGAAAAGCAATTTTGATTACACCAACAAACCCATTTAACATTGAGTACCTCAAATCAATGTAACCACTTTTGGCTGTCCAGTCATATTTTATTTTCTACTAGCTTCAATAAAATCTTGGGACAACAGGGACATTATCATTAACCCATTTGATGGCAAATTGTAGTTGCTTACTCTTTTGCACTAAACCGGTTAATAATACTGGCCACCTTTGAGACAATTGGCAGCACAATGTTTGCTTTTTTTCCCCCTTCTCCTTCCGGTAACGTTATAAATGTTACCTGCCCCTTTTCCACTAAAAAGGACTTAATATCTTAGTTCTGCTTGTGGCCAGTAAATAATGTGTACTGTAGTTGCTGATATCACTGATACATTTGTTGCTACCAGTTCAGCCCCTCATCCAATGCCTGTACAATGACCACTTTTAATTTGTTGGGATGGACCAAATAAGTTTCCTGTGTATAGCCCACTTCCTCCTCCCACTCCCTTGTCCCACTGGTGCCAGGCCCTTGGATCACACACTTGGCTTTTGTTACTGTGGCATCCTGAGTTTAATCCCTCTTGTCTGTATCTGGAAAGCAGAGCCAATGCTTATTTGCACTCCCATGGAAAATAGGCTGGCGGTCACGGAAAAAAATAGATCAGGCCTCTTTTTCTTTTCATTTTTTTTTCTTTTCTGATAACCTTCTTACGCTCTCACAGTGGTTTTGTGTATTTTAATAAGCTATTAATGAAAAGCTCAAATAGAAGTGATCTCAGATATAATATAAGCTGACTCCTGCACTGAGCTGTTTCCTCATTGGCTAAAGGCAGAGATCATATGACCAGTATGGAAAGTTCAGACCTATTCATACTGTTTATGGCTATCAATTGTCCTTTTAATGATTCAATAACAAATCTTGTGTCACTTTTGAATTGCATTTCATCCATTTCTCATTATACTCCGTTCACCCAAAACTGAGCATCATGGGAAACAGCCTTATTGCAAACATCTGATTTTATATATACACCTGCTCCCCATTCACACCTGAGACCTTGTAACACTAACGAGTCATATGACACCAGGGAGGGAAAATGGCTAATTGGGTCCTATTTGGACATTTCCACTTAGGGGTGGACTCCCCTTTGTTGCCAATGGTTTAGACATTAATGGCTGTGTGTTCAGTTATTTTGAGGGGACAGCAGATTTACACTGTTATACAGGCTGTACACTTACTACTTTACATTGTAGCAGAGTGTCATTTCTTCAGTGTTGTCACATGAAAAGATGTAATAAAATATTTACAAAAATGTGAGGGGTGTACTCACTTTTGTGAGATACTGTACATAGTCTCACCAGCCAGACTGGCCTATATTGTATTTGTTTTTATATGTTGATTTTTAACTCTAATTGGGGAAACACAGACACTTTAACATTAACAGTAACATATCTATATACTACATATGGATCTTTATCAATTTTAAACATCTGCTTGCACAGTTTACTTACAAGACTTAACAACAGCTAACATCTTAACTGTTGCAATGGATATGAAGCCCTTTAAAGGACCACTATAGTGCCAGGAAAACATACTCGTTTTCCTGGCACCATAGTGCCCTGAGGTTGCCCCCACCCTCAGGGTCCCACTCCCACCGGGCTGGATGGCAAGGAAAGGGGTTAAACTTACCTTTTTTACAGCGCCAGGCGGGGAGCTCTCCTCCTCCTCTCTGCCTCCGATCCTCTTCGGCTGCATGCGCGGCAGGAGCTGCGCGCGCATTCAGCCAGTCTCATAGGAAAGCATTCTTAATGCTTTCCTATGGATGCTGGCGTCTTCTCACTGTGATTTTCACAGTGAGAAGCACGCAAACGCCTCTAGCAGCTGTCAATGAGACAGCTTCTAGAGGCTTTAGAGGCTGGATTAACCCATTTATAAACATAGCAGTTTCTAGTCCTAGAGGGACCTGGCACCCAGACCACTTCATTAAGCTGAAGTGGTCTGGGTGCCTAGAGTGGTCCTTTAATGCTTTTCAAGAACATCTACTGCAGAGATGCCCAGTAGGAGAGAGAAAGAGAGAGTGTGTGTGTGTGTCTATAAACCTCTATATGGCTATGTTAAAATTATTTGTATAAAAATATTTAAATGACTCTTATATAACTTGTTCCATAACAGCTGGTTTTATCTAAAGTCTAGGTGCCAGTGGGTTGTGAAACTGCTTTGTACCTGCTGGCACTCAAAGGGTCCAGTTTTAATTATCCAAAACTTAATTTTCCATGCAATTCACTGGCAATAGATTTGGCATTTAGACTAACACAGGGGTGGGTAGGCCAGATGCCTCCTGGGTTTTGTTTTTGGAAAAAAACACACATGCACACACACGCACACGCCATCTATGAAATTATCGGAATTTTTCAATAAAGTGAGAATTCAAAGTGAATTTCATCTTTAAGGCCAAAGTAGCTGAGCTGGAAGCATAAGTGACTAAAATAATTTTTCCAGTTTGGCTATTTTGTTCTCACTTTAGAGAAAAACCTTGTATAAGACTAATGAGAACTGCTATCATGCCTCCACCCTGACTTATGAGGGGGGAAGAGGGGGGAATGTCTAACAATCTTGCAACAAAGTTCTTAAAGTGGAGCAATCACCATAGCAACCAATACGGCCTAAAAACATGGAAGGAACGTCTCCTTTACATAGCAGAAGAAATATCTACAAATCCAATCAGAACATAACCATGTTTACAAAGTGTTGGTGAGGTTCGCAGTATGTATGTTTTTATAATACTCAATTAGGAAGATTTAAGCCACTTGGCTGTATCACCGGCATTTTAATATTCTATGCTTTATAAGTGTTGAGCTCATTAGTTGGGTACATTTCCCAACGTCTTTAACTCTTTCTTATTATAGAATGTTACATTTGCTTCTGCTGGGGTAGGAGCAGAGATAAAGACTAATTATTGTCACCCACCCCCTCCTGGATAAACTCTAATGTTTGTATATATTCAGTTTTAAAATGTAAGCTGCGATCCTCTTTGTTTCCATGACACTGGCAAAGTCTTTTGAGATTCCTTACCATAATTTTGCCCTCCTCCCCGTGTCTGCATCAGTCAAGGCAGTAGGAAGAATCTGGATTTGCATGAGAAATGTGTGCGGTTGCGGGAGAGGAGGGGGGCAGTTGCGAAGAAGACTGACATACCAATTGTGAATTAACTTCTCACCCTCCTTATTCTTTTTAAACACTAAGCAATTCAACAAAGGGGAATAAAAAGTACAAGGGGGAAGCATGTTTCAAGGAAAGCAAAGTACAGTCTCTTGCCATAGAATCAAGGTGAAGTAGGGCTAATTTTCAAAAAGTTTTCTGGAACTGAGGAATTTTTATTCTTTATAAAGTGTTACCAAGAGCATATTCTTCTATTTTTGCCCACCAGGGGGTTCGTTCAATAACATGCATGGTACACATTTAAACGTAGAACATATAAGATCACGAAAAATCAGAAGTTGTTGAAATTGCTTTTTGGATTTTAAATATGAAACGACCTATGTTGTCATGGATTGTAGTGTGTGATAATGTCTGATAGGTACTATATTTGTAGAGCTACATAGGAGAAAGCAGCTTAGTCCATTTGAAGGGGCCGACACATCCATTATGTATATCTAGGCAGGTTATCAATTTTTCAGATTAATGGGCAGCATATGACAAATTGTGCCCCGCAATGTGTAAAGTAGCATTCCTCCCAAATCTGTCGATTTAAGGAAGGACAGTCCCTGTTTGGGCCCTCTGTTCCACTTTTCTGCAAACTTCACATTTTTGCTGTTGAGCAACTGAGCTATACAGCAATAAAAAAAATCATACCTGGTTATATGCTTAAGTGTAAATTGACAGGAACTCAAAGTGAATTTCAAATTAATTTTCAATTTCAGATCCACAATGGCCTAAATAGAACCGTATCAGACTTTTTGGTATTAGAATTTTCCAGTTTTATTCCTTGGGCATTTTCACATTTTTATTTTGGTATGATAATCTAAACTTTTGACCGAAAAGTATCTCTAAACCGAGATAGATATGTCCACACATTATTCTGTGTAAATATAATATTTGGTCTTGTTATAAATAAATAAATTACATCTTCTTCAATGGTCATTGGCAGGTCATGAAGTCAACTGATTTGTCCTGGAGTAGCCCTGCTCCCCAGTCTACAGACCATGAAGGTCTGAAAATGGCAATGTCTATGACCATTAACAATGTTGGGAAGTATGCAGAAATGTATACAGTATGTCACATGACTAAGAGTAAAAAGTGTGATTTAAAAAAAAGGTGGGGGGTAACGGAGTGTATTTGCACGTAAAGGGTTTACTGGCCAGAACATTTACTCTACTTTTTAGGGCTTAACATTTCAAGTAATACACCAGTAGCCAGACCTTAAAAGTCACTTGCCATAGCAAGCCTGGAAAATACATGCTCACCAGAGGTTCATATCTTCTCACCAGAGTTAAATTTTCATTTGCCAATGGCTAGTGGCAAGTAGAAAATCTGATCCTGTTTACCATCATATCTGTGTTTCTTACTATTTAAATAAATATAACCAATTTAAATGCGTGATGCAACAGGACTAGTAAATCTTTTAGTGCTCAGACATGAAGGGGTTAAGTCTGTTCAGATGACACATTCACAACCGCATAGGTTCTTGCCATAAATAGGCTTATTTCCCTACCAGTTTCCTGTTGCTGTGGTCATGTTGCTTTCGTGTGTGTCCTTTTCATGGCAAATCTCCATATCCGTTACATAAGACTCCTATTGAAAATACAGGGAGTCACCGCTACAGTGTCTTGCTGCATATTACTTAAGCAAAAACTGATATAAATGAATTTTTTAACAATCAGCGCGCATGTTGCTTTGCAAACTACCGAATAACCAAAAATATATAGGCTTATAAGAACTATGCAAACTTCTGAATTCCAGTTTTAATTTTTTTATTACCTTTTTATATGCTATCTGTAAGTTAATTTGGTATTTGTCAGTCCAGTCATAAGTAGTCATTTTCTACCAGCCGTCAATTAGAAAAGAACTGTAGGAATTATAGTCCAACAGCCATTGGATGCAGCAGTAAAACCTGTTTGTATGTGGTTGTTGTGGGGTTTTTTTTGTTTTTTATTTGTTTGTTTTTCCTGGGTTTTTGTTGTTGTTGTTGTTTAAACAGTAGCAAGGAACATTTTTAATCCAAAACTAGAGTTTTTCTTTTCATTACAGAATGTTGTCACTTCTACATGTTGCCTTTTTAAAGGAACAATGGATCTAAATGTTCCTTTTTTCATTGACGTGCACATGTATGTCAGTGTTCCTCCCACTTTGGACACATTTAAATTGCAATTATGTCTTCTGAATGACTTCCACAATTCCATAGCTATCAATAGGCAATGAAGTCATCAAAAACTTTTTGGTAATACCCTGTGTAACGGACTGTTCTGCACACAAGAGGTTAAAAACTGTTTAGGCAATATTCCCCTTTTCTAATGCACGGACAGCTACTGCAAGCACCAATCTCCCAAGCTGCAAACTACACGAATCCTCCAACTCCCGAACCGGAAACACACGAATACTGGAAACAGACGAACAGGAAAAGCATACAATCAGCTCACACTCCTGGCAATCAGCATACAATCCAATTCCCCCCCAAGAACGAGACGACACTTAGTTTGAGGGTCAAGCAGAATCTGGTTTACTGGGGCTACCTGCCCGGCTTTTATGCAGGTCTCCCACCTGGTGGACACTCCCCTAGGGGACCAGATGGAAGACTGGGACACAAAGGGTAAAAAGTCCAATCACAGACTTACACATTTCAACAATCCCACAATGCATCACAATCCCTCCTCTCTGGCCTGGAGATAATTGGGAAGTAATCCATTTATCTCCAAGGACAGAGGCAAAACTCCATTACACACATTTTCAGTAAAAAGACATAAAATTACATTCGCTTACCTTTATCACATAAAACACACACATTCTACATATCCCCAGATAGCCTAGATCTGAGCGCACATTATTACCGAATGGCGCTCCGATAACACACATACCGTTCAATCGCAATGGAGCCAAAGTCTTTTCCATAGTCTTTCGTTACACGAATAGGCTCCATGGCATAGCTATCTGGGGTGATGCTGTTCATACGGTCAAACTACCAAATGAACAGTCATTCGGTTCCACTACCGAATGCAGAGGTAAGGAAGCTGGCGGCTCAGAGGTGTTTGCGCAAATAAGTGTCCGTTTCCAGTTCCATAGTTTGGGCGCTGAACACCGCTGGCTGTTCGGGAGTTAAAATGGCCACTGCCACGTGTTCGGCAAACGAACAAAGGCCACCCAGCGTTCGTCAATTAAGCCGAGGCTCACCGCAGCTTCTGGGTGGTCAATTGACGGCACACTCCAGTTCCCAGGTGGTTGATCGTTTGGTACTTTATTCGGTAGATTGAATCTACCGAACACACCGGCAGAAACGCACGAATACGCCTTTCTGCAGGGAAAATAAAAGGTTTTAAATGCCGGGCTATAGTCTAAAGGGAGCAGGTGAGCAACCAGACTTCTCCAGTGGATTGGTTCCGCCACACCCTGCCTTCTAAACAAATTCCCCTCTACAGCCATAAAGAAAACTGAAGTTAGATTTGATGCCTGATTGTATTATCAGGATTGATTATTTATCTTAAAAATGCAAAAAACCATTTCCTCTTTGCAAAGTATTTACTGAGCAGCAAGGAAGTTGTGATGCATTGTCAGTCAGTGCATTTGGGATACAAATACAGAGAACAATCCTGTGTGACAATGCAAATGCACTGGTGACATGACGTGATGCTCTCTACATTTTAATGCTTACCTGTAGAAAGCATAAGCAAAACAAATCATTGCTTCAGGTTCAAGCACTCTTGGTGCTGCTGTGCACGGCAGAAAGTTGATTGGAATTCTAGAATAAAATATTATGTATTAAGATACTCATTTATTCCTGGAAAATTAACCAGTATATTGTTTGTTTTTTACATGTTTACAACCCATACACTTGGGCAAAACGAAGGCTCAATGTTTAAAGGGACGCTATAGTCACCAAAACAAATTTAGCTCAATGAAACCATTTTGGTATATAGATCATCCCTCTGCAATCTCACTGCTCATTTATCTGCAATTTAAGAGTTAAATCACCTCTTCTTCTGTTTATACAGCCATAGCCACATGTCCCCTGGCTGTGACTGACCCAGACTGCATGGGGAAGAAAATGGTTTCAATTTCAATCAGGTGTTCACTTACTTTAGAAGTTTTGTATCTCCTGCTCTGTAAATTGAACTTTAATCACACACAGGATGCTCTTGCAGGGTCTAGCCGGCTATTAACAGAACAGGAGATAAAGTCTAAATTAAACAGAATTTGCAATAAAGGAAGTGTAAACATTAGATGATTCTTTACAGGAAATGTTTTGGAAGGCTATGCAAGTCACATGCAGGGAGGTGTGACTAGGGCAGCATAAACAAAGTGATTTAACTCCTAAATTGCAGAGAATTGAGCACTGAGCCTGCATGGACACTAAAACTGCTAAAGTTGTTTTGGTGACTAGTGTCCCTTTAAGATCATTCTATAGCAAACCATTGGAAGCAGCTGCTTGGGTATTTAAGCATTGTCTTGAAAACGTGGCCTGTTTTGCATCGTTTGGAATCATGCATACAACATGACTACATTTAGACATAGAGGTTAACAAGCATGTGCAAATTTGTGGTCCTGTCTCTAAAATATCCCTCCCCGCTATGCTCCTTTCATATCCTCCCTTCTGTACTTCTCTCGAGTGAGATTATCAAAAACTAAAGCTGCTGATGTGAGAGATTTAACATATGGTGCCTTCATAAGAGGGGAATCAGCATGGCCTTGAACTTGTTGGACTGGACAGCTGCTTTCTGCTAGCAAGAACGGCTAATCAGCTTTCGGCTTCTACGAGGAGTCCTCTTCTCTGCAGATCCGTTGATTTTCCTACACAGTATATAATTAGTTGTGCTTTGTGAAGAAATATCCCTTGTCTGTTACAGGTTATTTAACCTACATGATACTGGACAGGTAGCCGCAGTGTATGAATTATTGCTTGTTATATGTTTATTTATTTTTAAATTGTTTTTTGTTTTTTTGGGGGATGGAGGAGGGCTGTAGTTGTGTTTATTTTTTTTATTTTTTTTTTTTTTTTCTCTGCATCTTTTCCTTTTGGCAGTCTATTCTACAAATTTACCAAACATCCTATAAAGTAGCTATTAAATTATCCTCTTGTCAGTTTAAACTCGTTTTTCTTGAATCTTGAATCCCTGCTTTTTTTTTTTTCTCCCCCCTCTTAATAAGATGGTGTGTCACCACTTTTATATTGAAAAATGCTTTCCTAGTTAAACTCATCACTCCCATTAGGTGGGGGGTCAATAGAAGGAGGGGGGGGGGGACTTTTCAACTTTGGTTCTATTGCCATGTGTGTTTGTTTGTTTGGGGGGTTTTTGTGTGTGTTTTTTTGTTTTTTTTTGTGATGGCAAGTATATTGGCTTCCATTATGTGATGAACGTTTCTTTAGGTGGAACTTTAACACAAGGTGATAGGTTTCTAGCACGTGTTTCGGCCGTTCCAGTTGCCTACCCAATTACCTGAGTCTTATCTTTCTGGTCGTGAATGGCTATTGTGTAGAGGGAGGGGAGCAGCGTCTCGGCGGTATAATTCCCACCCGTGGATATATATTCACTGTCTTGGTCCAATGGAGAATGGTTTAGAAGGTTTTTTTTTTGTGTTTTTTGGTAGCCTACTGGTGACTCCCAGTATGTAGTGTGGGATTAATCCATTGGTGGGGATTATACTGCCTGGGCTAGCAGCTCCACACACTCTAAGTGCAATTCCATTTCTCTTTTTCTTCTCCTCTACCAATATACTACACTATAGTTTGCACTCTGTCCTCTTTTCGTTACATGAACCCAGATTTAAGGGCATTCTCCCCTCCCTTTATCAAATTAGATTAATATTAACTTGTAAATTGTGCATTGGTAATTATGCAGCAAGTAAAAGGGAAAGCCACAGTGCCCAAGGCAACCCCCAGTTTTTATCAAAACAAGTAGACATTTTAACAGTGTGATGGCACTCAAAGTGTACTAGCGCTGCTGTAGTGGTTATGGTAATTAGACTGCCCCTTTAGGTAAACTGTAAAAGTTCCAACGTTTGCCAATCATAAATATCCAGCACATAAACCAAAGCATATTTTATCCTTAAGAGGCCAACCTAATTGCAGTAGGCATGGGAAATTTGCATCCGGTAAAAGTTTAGTTTTCAAATTTAAATTTTTTTATTTTTTTTGCCCTTCTTTTCAGGTGGCCACTTTTTTCCCTGTCATGTGAAACACTAAAAACAAACAAAGTGCGTTACAATATCGCAATGATTTACAATCCCTGGTCACCGCTTTGTTTCACTAGAACCAAACTATTTCTTCTTTTCTGTAGCCCAGCTATGCTCCTGACATCAATTCTCATGATCCTAATTATCAAAGGTGTATTATTCATTATGGGCAGTATAGCCCATGGGCACCAAATTCTTAAATCCTGTCTCATTGTGTGCAAATACACACTGCATCTTCGCATCTTCACTTCCCCATCAGTCTGAGTTTCTCCACTGTGTCCTGCACCCACTTAGCACTACCGTGTTGAAAAAAGAAACACATGGATTTTTCAGGGATTGGCAATGCTGAGAAGTATATACACTTTTTATTTATTTTTTCCCGTTGCTGACGTTGAGGGTGACAAAGATGTGCTGTGTGGGTTGAGACTGGGACGTCACAGAGTTTTGAGCTCAACCAGGAAATAGCCTGTTGCTTAGAGGCTGGAAAACAAAGTATAATAAAGTGATGTCTAGTAACTTGGATGTAATTCCCAGCCAGGCGGGCTGATAAATACCTGTGGTTTTATAACACATTATTTTTCTTAAGATAGTTTTCAGCTACTGTGTTTTTTGGTTCCAACTTGATACTTTAAACTTCTGGTCAGCTTCTTTAGTTTTTAACCCTTAAAGTGCTAGAAATGAGAAGTCTGTTGAGCTATCACAAAGTTTATTTTTTGGGGGTTTTTTTAGAGGGGGGAGATCTTAAGATATTAAAAAAAAATACATTACTATTACCGCCCTCCCACGTGCAGCCTAAGTGGAACCATACACATCGATCTTAAAGAATGTTTTGTCTTCCTGCAGCAGCTCTATCAGGGTGCACTTCAGCTATTTTGTTTCCATATGTGTAAACTTGTTTTGCCACAAAACAGCTTCTGTCTGTCTGAGTTTTTTGCTTTTCCCATTACGCAGTTTATCTGCTCCTCCAGAATGGTAATAATAATATTACAATGCAGTAAACTTGCTCCCCAACCTGTGATAAGTAGTGAAACCCTCTGCTTCATCACAGAATCTCCTCATAGAGCATCTGAAACCTCGTATTGGTTCTAGGAGAGTAATATTACACACTGTAGAACGCTAGTACATCAGACAACTGGGGGGACATCATGCACAGCACATTAGGCCTTCCACGTAGAAAAGCATTGACTCATTGCTTTACTATGGGGATTTTAAAAACCCTGGACATCCTCATGCAAAGCGTGAAGATGTCCAGCGTGTCTTCACGGAGTCAAACTCCATGAAACAGCAGAAGGCGCCTCTGGTAGACAGCCATTAGAGGCAGTCTTAGCACTGCAATGCAAACTGTGTCTCTGAAAATGCAATGTTTTATATTGCAGGACTAAAGGGGACTGAGACACTGTACCCAGACCACTTCAATTAACCAAGTGTCTTGGTGCCTAAAGTATTCCTTTCAAGGGGTTACAGTATGATCAGCCATGCTTTCTCTTGCAGGGACACTCTAACCACCAACACAGCATTGGCTTAAACAGGTGGTTTTGGTGTACAGATCATGCCACTGCAGTCTCACTGCCCGACTTTTTACCATTTAGAAGTTAAATCACTTTGTTTTTGCAGCCCTAGCCACACCTCACCTGGCTGAGACTCACACAGCATTCCCACACACATCCTGAAAAATAGTCTACATTTATTTCCTTTCTCTTGCTCTCTCAATTGCCTGCTGGAACCCACAGCAGCCTCCTGTGTTTATGATTAAACTTAAGTTAACAGAGCAGGGGATAAAAACTTGCAACATTAACTTCTAAAGAGACATCCGAATTGATCAGCCAAACTGCATTGGCATGATCTCTACACCAAAACTGCATTATTGAGTAAAGTTGTTTTGGTGTTTAGAGTGTCCCTTAAAAACTTATTTTTTAACACAAGGAATAAAAATCACTTGGTAAAAGAATTAATCTTTTATTGACATTTTCTAAATGGCAAGTGTTTTAAACAGATTTCCAGCTTCATAAGAGTAATGGACACTCCACCACTCTTAACACCTTGTTACATCTCCATTAGACACTGAAGGGTTGTACCATAGAATTAACCACATTTAAACTTGAATACATATTATATGGTTTAAAAGTGAACTTTATTGGCTTGTTCAGTATTTCTTTAGACTCCATCTATTCTCAGTGAGGGTCCCCCTGCTAGTATTAGTTCACAATAACTTTTCTCTCAGTAGTTTATTAAAATGTACAGATAAGGGTCACCTGCCCGCACCTCTGGGAGATCTGTGAGATCATTTCTCGCAATAGAAGCAGAAAGTGTCTGTTATTGGCTCTCTTTCGGATAATGATCTTCAATTTGATTCTACAAACAAGTACAATAGACTTGTACAGAATATTATTCTTCCTTATTATCACAGTTCCGTCTGCTATTCTTTATCGTTGACAGAGGACTTTATGCCAAAAACATCTATTAACCCGAAGTCTTTTAACTGTAGCAAAAGCTAATGTCTGACTTTTGCTGTAGTGTTTTTTTATTTATATACTTGTAAATGTGTTATTTTTAATTTATTATTTATCTTTAAGGGGGCTTATGTTATAAAGAGAGAGCTTTCATTCTCCAGAGCCCGGGGGCAATTATCTTGCTGCCATAAATGTTGATACACACATAATGGATGTGACTAAAAAAATCTCCTTATCCAAGCAGAAATGGCAGGGTGTTTGTTGGAGCAGAGAGAATGCTGAATAGACAGACCCATATGTCACTGGCTCGGGAGATAAATGATGGACGAACAGGGTTGGTTGCTGTGGATCAGCACAATAAACCAATTCCCATCATACACCTCTCTTGATAATATACCAGATTTAATGCTATTGAGGAGTAACCTAGGTAGATCAAGCCAACTGTAAGTTTTCTCCTGTGTGTGTGTGTGTGTGTGTGTGTGTGTGTTCTTTTATTTTTAATTGCATTTTTTTTATTATTTTCATCCAGAGTGTAGAATAATTTTTTTAATGTTTTTCTGTCTTTTAAAAATTTCAGTTTTATTTTTGTCAGTTATTTAAAGGTTATTCCGTCGTATGTATAGGTAGCACAGTGATTTTGCTTACATGGACACACCAAGTACCATAACTACTATGGGTTTTGCATTCGTTTAGAATGCAAGGAGCACACCCTATCTTTCTTCTGTTGATTGTAGGTGCAGCAATTTACAAAAAATGCAGCAGCTCTAAAGTCAGCATACTGCATGATATCACATGAATAAGTGGAGTTAATATACACAGTGCTAACGTTAAGAATACTGGGAATGGCTGAGCATTTACAGCCAAAGCTTGTTCCTTGCAGATGCTGCAAAGATTTGCCGCAAATTAGGAACGATCGGAGTAAAGTACCATTCTTGGATTGCTGGTTTTATTGTTTTGCTTGTTTTTATTTATTTTTTTAATATTTTATTTTTTTAATAAAAAATGGGGAAGGCAGTCATATATTGTCTGTATTGTCTATTTCATAGTTTATTTAAAAAGTAATCATTTATTTCCGGCAGCAAGGCAGAGCTCTCAGTTCCACTTGCAACTGGTATCTGTGGATCAGGAAGTCATATGGTGTTGGTGTTCCGTAAAACAGGAAGTGCTATGATGTCACTTGCCTTCCACGGCGTTGTATCTAGGGCAGTGTATGAGATATTAAAGACCAGTTAATGGATGTTAAGGTTACTAAACACCTTCTGATCAAAATATTTCAAACCTTTTTATGGATGCTTTTGAAATTAAGTTTATTAATACGACTTTTTCTTTCCAAATCTTCCGCACCAGTGCTGTAAATGTCACTTGTCTTAAGGTATTGCAATTGGCACAGCTGCTGAGGCATGAACACAATTCTTTTCCTGAAAACTATTGGTGTAAATACACATGTACAACATCACAAGCTAGGACAAAACACACAATGTTTTGAAAATATACCTTGCTGCATTGAATGTATATATTTATTTATTTATTTTAATTACAGGAACTTCAGTTTAAGATTATATTAGAGGCTTCCATAGAGGGAAAACTACTGCATATTGAATTGACTATTCTATATTTTTAGCGTTCCTCGATGAATATTATTGATTGTTTGGGTTTTTCTTTTATGGTGTTTTTTTTTTATCCTTTGCACGTACTATATGCTGGTCTGATTGGCATCCGCAGTGACACAATGGCAAAGTGATTGAATGTTGCCAATCATTCTATCCTGCAGCTGCTCTCTCTGTAATTGAGATCTGTGTTGATAACCTCAGCGGTCAGGTGTGTTGCAACAGTTGACTGGTCTGATGTGCGGAAAGAGACCTTGGTATATAAATCTTATCCGGTATTAAATAATTATAAATGCAAAAAAATAATAATCTTGATTTATATTCCATACATGTTGTATATATTTTAAATGCTAGATGTGTACTTTTTTTACCTAATCTTAACTATTCAGGAAAATCTATCTTCACAAGATATTTATGTCTATCTATAAATGTGCTGTAATGTTTACAATGTGGCAAGGGTTTTTTATTTCAATTCTAAATGTTCATATAGTTTCTATTAATCAATTTTAATAAATTATTAAAAATATTAAAGCGCAATATATATATAATTTTATTTTGCTTTTCAATTTTTTTACTATTTTAGTTAACCATTTGTAAAGTACAGCAGTGCTATAAAAAAATATATGACCTGCAAAAAGTCAACACTTTTTTCAATGTTTTTTACTTAAAGTTTGAAATTACCTATTGAATTCTCAACAATTTTTTTTTTGTGTGTAACTCTTCCTAGTTTTGTGTTCATTTCCCCTGTCAATTAGAATCAAAGCACAGAAGGGGAAAACCACTCTGTATCTAGTAATGAAACACTCACTCGTTTATCCCAGAAGACCCCCTACCAGTAAACATACGCTATGTATTACTTTGATTGTTTTATTTACCATTTATAGTATGTCAACTACGTAGACATTTTTGCGATTGACTCCAACCAAGAGACATCAAGAAGCCTTAGTGTTTAATGTTACACAGAAATCAAATACATTGACACACTGATGTGTTGATATAATCCTGCAACTGATCTTTGTGTAAAGACGGTTGGATAATCGGTGTTTTTTTGTTGTTTTTTTTTCAGCTAGCCTTTTAATGGGATTTTATACTTTTTTGCTGTGTTTTGGGTATCATCATCTTGACATTCTTTACAAGGCCCAGCTATACATTTTCTTTAGTCTTTTACTGAAGAACCCTTAGTCTCTCAAGGGAAAAATAACTTCTCATGTTCTGGGAGAGATTTATTGATGGGTGAAACCCCTGGATTCTGTGTCACTCAACACAGAATCGACATTAGAAGTGTAAAGAAACTATAAAACATGGTAATGAGCCATCACAAGACAGAACTCCGGGACTCCCATGTTATTCTATGAAACCAATTTACTAAACGGTTTTCAAAGGTCTCTGCTCTACTAACTTTGCACTACGATAACTGTTCTTACTATTGAAATGTAAATATTTTTTTATCTTTAGCAAGTTTATTTAATCATTTTCAGTTTGTCAGAAGACAAGTTGCTCTCGTTAAAGCAGTAGTGATTGGATAATGAGAAATGGTATGTGCAATACAAGTCCATATGGATTATTATGGATGCAAGACTACCAAATCTATGAATTATGGTGGTTAGATTTTGTCATTACTTTGGTATGTTCTTATTTGTGACTTTCGGGTTCTCATTTGTTTTGTTTTTTGGGGGGGTTTTTACGTTCCTACACTCCAGAATTATTAGCTAGCTGTGGTCTAGGTCTGTGTATAGAAACATTCAACCATAAATTGTGCTAAAAAAAAATTATGCTGCTATCACAATGGTGAATTCTGTTACATGAATGACTAATAGGGGGGGGAAGGTCACCAATATGGAGAGAGTGGCTTAACCGTTTTGTACATAAGAAACTGTTGCAGTGGGAATATGTTGCTGCAACAGTTTTTATACATAACAGTCCCTTTGTTTCATGGGTGGTGTTATTTTTTTTTATGTTTTTATCCTAAATGTAATCTCATCAGCTACAAAAATAAACTAGTTCTTTCTTTGATGTATTTTCAGATTACACGCACTTCTTATTTTGGGGCAAGTACCATTCATTTAGTAAAGTTGTAGGGTTATTTCCAAAAGTGTGACTAGTCCAGTATTCAAAGTGAATTTTAAATTGTCATAATAATCACTGGATTTTATGAATTTAAACTCTAAATTGTAGGGAATTTAACATCGAATGGCAACATGTAGGCTAAAATAGTGAAGCTGTGACTGTAGCAAATTTGGACAATTTCCCATGATGTTGGCCTGCATTTTGACATTCATATTCCAGTTTCCTACAATTTGGTGTTAAGTCACTAACTTTAACCTGCAATTTGATCTTGTGATCCCATTATAACTAGATGAACCGTACGTTTTGGGAAATATTTAACTACCTAGATATTTACCAAACACAGACCATACCCCCTCCTGAAACAAAAGTTTAAAAGCTAGTTTGGCTTTCTCTTAGCTGATCGTAATAAGACTAATCCTAGTTGTTGGCAAACAGAGATTAGTAACCTCTTATTCCTGCTGCAGAGAATACAATTGCCTTATATACAGTCAAAGAGGAGTTGACAACAAAGAGGATTTATTTATTGAATAGTGAACAGCCTTGCGTTAAAGACCAAAAAGGGGGCACACTCGGAACACGCCTCTTGCAGGAATGGTGCTGCCGTAGTGAGCAAAATGTATGCATAATACAGATTAAGGAACCGCGCACACATAAAAATTAATTTCTAAATTCTATAATACTTGTTTAAATTGCCTATTTCAGCAAACCAATATAGGGATTCAGTTCCACCAAATGGCTATATTGTGTTAAGCCCACCACTACTTTACAG
This sequence comes from Pelobates cultripes, assembly GCA_933207985.1. Classification (NCBI taxonomy): domain Eukaryota; kingdom Metazoa; phylum Chordata; class Amphibia; order Anura; family Pelobatidae; genus Pelobates; species Pelobates cultripes. Next base: position 45,234,285 of record OW240920.1, on the reverse strand, counting down.
CAGGGCCGCCATCAGAAATTTTGGGGCCCGTAACACAGCTCAAGGTCTGGGCCCCCCTTCAAGCCCACCTCCAAATCCCGCCCACAGGAATACACACACACACACACTAACAGATACAAATACTGAAACAGACACACAAACATGCATAGGGAGATACTGACACACACACACATATACATGCAGACATACATACTGACAAACATACATATACATACACATACCGCATACTGATATATACATACATACATACACACACGCACTGGCATACATACACTGGCATACATACACACGCACTGGCATACATACACACGCACTGGCATACATACACTGGCATACATACACACATGCACTGGCATACATACACACATGCACTGGCATACACACATACACTGGCATACATACACACATACACTGGCATACATACACACATGCACTGGCATACACGCATACACTGGCATACACACATACACCTCATTAAATCTGGGGATGAAGGGCGTCAGCTGCCTCTCCTCAGGCTGCGTCCTCCTTCCCGCGCGGAGTAAAGTGGCGGGAAGTGACCGGACGTCACTTCCTCCCAGCAGCACTTGCTTCCGGCTGCATTTGTTTTTTTTAAAGGGGCCCGGTCGCGCTATTACAGCGCTGATCAGGCCCCTTAAGATAATAGGGCCCATTGGGTGGCCCTAAATGCTTTGGCCACCTGATGGGCCCCATCAGCGTGTGGGCCCCGGTGCAGATGCACCGGCGGCAGTTCCGCTGATACACGTGGGCCCTGATGGCGGCCCTGCTTCACAGTACCCCAGTATTGGTGGGTCCTACACTAATTCCAATGTGGGAGACAAAACAAATGGTACTAACGGTAAATGAGCTAAAGTGTATTTGAATCATCTGTTGTAAGAGCATTGAGATCATATATATATCTATCAATTCAAAAAAATGCAGTGCCAAAACTGAACAAGTAAAGTGACAGTACTTTGATGTGTATATACTCACAATGCAAATTATATATCTGCTGTATGAAAAGTCTAAAGTGGCATTACTATCCATAACCTCCTCAAATATATACCTGTTGTCACCTGGAGGTGACCAAAGTGTGGGCTGTTCCCTAATCTGTTTTGAGTTGAAAACTAACTTGCAAAAATGTAGTCTGAGATAGTTGAGCTGTAAATAAAATCATACATTCTGCTTTGCATTTTTTTTTTTAATCAATTCTGCAGTTCTGGCTTGAAGTTTAACTCTTTGTAACTAGCCATTTACTGAACAGACCCCCCTCATGCTATAGAACTTACACCATAAAAAAAAAAAAAAAAAACTAGCCAAGTTGTAAAAACTGTTAAAAAAAATTGTTGGGGGTTCTTAGAACACACACAAAAACAGACAGAATCTGAAGAAACTGCCCCCTCATCGTCGTACCCAGTGAGTGGGGAGAAATTAATCAAGTGTTGGTTTTTTAGATTGGCTCAGTGTACAGATTTTAAGTACTTGATGGAGGATTTTACAACTGGGCTACAATATTTCATAGACTTGTGGAGGTTGCACAAGTTCCTCTGGAGAGGTAAATTGTTTGTTTTTTGTAATTATATATATATAATTTTTTATTTTTTTATTTTATGCAAGCAGGGGTGGGGAACGTGCAGGATGTATAAAGCCCGCAAAATCATTTCACCCGGCCTGTGGAGAGCCAGTCCTGCTGTCTGCCTCCTGGCAGTTTGTTAATAGAGACGGAGGGAGCTAGGATCCAGTTGACTGCCAGATAGGAGGAGGACCGGGGAGGCTGTGATCCTCCCACGAGCATGCAGGTCAGAGCATTACCGTGGCAACGCTCCGACAGAGCTGTGCTCACGGAAAGAAAAGAGTGACATCAGCCTGCAGCCGGCTTGCAGTGATACGTCCCCTCCTTCCAGGCCAGAGGCAAGGAGGGGAGGTGAGGGGGTACATAAATTCATTTTTTATTTTTTTTTCTTCCTCTTTTTAAGTAAAAAAATAAAATTTAAAAAAAGTATGTAGATTTTCTCCCTGATACCCTCTCACACACACACAGAATCCCTCACACAAACACACTGTGTGAGGGATTATGTGTGTGTGGGGTGCAGCGTGTTTATGTAAGGGGTTCTGTGTGTGTGTGTGGGATAGAAACACTGCACCCCCTCACACACTGCATCCCTCACACACACACTGCAACATTCTCACACACACACACACACACACACACACACACACACACACAAGCAATATCATCCATACCACCTAACATCACACCAAAGAGAAGCAGTTCCAGCCATCACATTAGGAGTGAGTTAATTAAATGTTTGTTTGACCAAATACAGCAGGCTAATTTTCACGTTGATAATTTTTGTATGGCCTGCGAATGATGTTCTAAATATCCAAATGGCCCTTGGCAGGTAAAAGGTTCCACACACAGGCTATGTGTAAATGGCCTTTTTTAATTTAGTCTAAAACCATGAATGAGATATTTCCACCATTATACTTGGGCTTTGTGTTCTAGTTGTGATGTAGTTTCCTATACATATGGCAGTGTGTCTGCAATGCTTATTTTTTGTTTTGTTTAGAGGCGCAGCTGGGCTGGCATCAAGGGATTGATTACCTTAACCTCTAATTAGTGCACCTTTCTCATCACTTACTGCACGTGTTCTAGAAAATGCAGATATGGGCCCATTGATTCTTACTGTGTCCCACCCTTTAAAGTACAATCCTCCTGCTGACTAATGTAGTTTATGTTCCGGAGGCACCTGCAGTGAAATTCCAGAGTTCTTGGTGTGTTAATAAGATATATTTCATGGGAACACTTTGAAAGTGGAGAGCTCGTCCTGTGTTTAATGATGTCCATGACAACCATTAACTCCTTGAGTGTTGGAACTACCACGAAACTGGAATAAGCATTTCTCTCTTGCCTGAAAAGAAGTCTGAATTCATTTTCCATCCATTTATTAACTAAAATCACCTGTTCACAAGCTGTGATATCATTAAGAGCATCCACACTCACAGAATTATATGGACAAATTCATTTTACAAGAATGTAGCCTTATCTTAAGTGCTGTTACTGCACGTTTGATAATGTTGCTTTTAAAAGTAAATACTATATTTTTATGAGTGCTTTTTTTCCCCATAGTGTAATAGGATTATGTTCTTAAAGTAATTGGAAGAAAAACATAAAACTAGAATGGCTAACCCTAGTAGATCTTAACTAAGTGGAAAATGTGAGCTGTTGACCTATGATAACCTGGCAAATTAAATGGACACTCTATACAGGATCTAATGTATTTGTAAAGTGTTCCATAGAAAGTGTATTGCAATAGATTATGACAGTTTGAAAATAAACAAAAATGGATAATCAGGTTTGAAATTCCCAAAATTCTTTATCAAACTAACTCTTGTACAACAGTACTTTTGGAGAAAACCAGATTAGTATTGTTCATTAAAAAAAAAAAATTCGAAACAAGATTCACATAAAAAATAAAAAAGTCTAACCTACACATTGTACAAAACGTGTAGGGTGTCTGAAGTGTCACTGATCATAGCTTGCAAAACAGAGTAACAGCCACTGTCCTAGGCTGTTGTGTCCTTAGCATGTGGGTTGATCCCATTTGCCCCATTAATGGATGGATGCTGGATTGGTTCTTAGAACTGGCCAAGTTTATTGACATAACGTGTAAGGACATGACATCCTAGTCATTATATAAATAGATTGGAACACTCGTAATTTGTTTAACTCATGCATTGACAGAATCATAAAATAATTTTAAAAAATAATACATGGCATACAGCTTTTTCTACATTCCAAGATTCCATGATGCATCTAAAATTCATTCATAGAACACTGCTCAGACAGCTGAAGTGCATACAGTGTTGTGTTCTACAAGTGCAGCTCAATTAGACTATACTACCTGTACTTCTAACTATCAGAAGATATTGAGATACTTTTGGATAAGCAGCTGGCTCTAGAAACGTGGAGTAGAAACCTTACTAACCAATCTGGTATTATTTTTCCTAACTCTATGGAAATCGTTTAGCAGTGGGTTTATGTTTCATACTCGCAATGTAGAACACATAAAATATAACAAAACCAGCTATATTTATTTGCTTTACTGTCCCTTTTAAGATAACAGACCTACTATACGGCCGCCCTGTAAGATTTAATTGATCACTGCCGGTATTGAGCTGTTAAAAAAAAAAATATATATTACTGTGAAATGTAGTTTTGGGGTTTTTTTGTTTCGGTTCTCAAAATCAATTTCAGAAATCTGTTCATTTAGTTCCTAAAATCCATACAAACAGGCGGCTGTTAATTTTGAGAACCGCTACCCTTCTCACTATATTGTGTTGTTGTTAAATTAATTTGTGGCAGCTCTCTAAGGGCCACATATTAAACATCACAGTGAAATTGTTAAATTGAGGCTCTGAAGGGTCAGTGCTGCAAGGAAATAATTAAATACTATGTATATTGGCGATTCAATTGTTATATAAACATCAATATAAATTGATTTAGTTTGTCAAATTCAAAATAGATTTAAAAAAAAACAATTTTATTTCATTATTTGACTCTTGGACAAGTCTACTCGCCTTCCTCTGCATTTTCTTTTCTGTTAATGATAAAACCTGAGATTTGTCTGGGTATAATTTGGAGTAATGTATTTTATAAAGTAGGATGTGTGGAACAGCTGAAAAAGTAGATGGCACTCATACGGCTACCACTATCAGCCTACTGTCAGCCTTGTCCAGAGCTGAAGAGGAAAGAGACTTGCATCCATATTGGACAGAACTTGGACAGCAAAGGAGAAAATTAAAAAATTATTCTTTGATGTCACTCAAACACTAGGCAATCATTTGGGCACAAAGCACCCCAGTCTTAAATCCTGCACATGGAAGCCTAGAAGAAGTATAGACTAGATCAGTATATATCAATTTCACAGTAACAATTAACCCAGAATTACCCCATAAGGTGATTTAATTGTTTTACTATATGTATTTTTATTACGGTGATTACTTTCGGCTAGACAGCAGCATGTACTATACACGAACCGATTGTTGGAAAATGGCACATCTATCTATGCTTTTAGAGGTAACTTTAAATGAATCCTTACTTCTGAGATATTGGAGAGAAACCTAGATGAGATCTGTGCCCACGAGAAAATCGAGAACACAGGCTAAACTCTAGGGTATTTTTTTTTTTTTTTTTTTTTAAGGGAAAGCAACCCAACCAAACAATGCAACGACGTTTCGGCTCCCAAGAGCACCTCTGATAGATGGACGGCTTGATGGGGCGGAACTTGTGTGCAGAGTATTTTGTTTCTTGTGCTGAAATCTGTGCCTACATGACCCAGATCTCCTGTCTATTTATCAGGGCTTAAAAACTCAGTTCCTATGCTACTAACCAGGACACAAAATGTACTCGCAACTGCCCGCCTGAGAGTGCATGGTATATTCAGCAGAGGCTTTTCTACTAGCCAGGGCTACATTTTCACTCGCCAATGGCTAGTGCTGTTGTCATGCACAGGGTCTCATCCTGCCTTAACCCCTTAAGGACCCATGATGGAAATATTCCATCATGAGTCCATTTTATTCCAGAAGTTGTGTCCTTAAGGGGTTAAACCATCTAACACCATTTTTATGTATTTTATTAAAAATTGTGAACTATATTTTTAACCACTATATAATCTCTAAAATATTCCAATACCTTAGCATTTTTCACATTTGAAACCATGGTTTGGATTTTAGAAAGCTTTCCAAATGCTTCAGTACTGCTAGAAAAAGTTTCCAAATGATTATTTATTTACTGAAATCGCCATTAAAGTCTATGGGAATTTTTGTAGAAAAATCAATTGGAAAAGTTCTTTTTAAAGTGTTGAATCATTTGGAAAGCTTTGGCCCATCTTATATCACATCAATAATTTAACATCCCAGCCTTCAAATCACAGCCATTATATTCCTGGTCTTGTGATTGCTATCATAGCCAATCAAAATGATCACATGGTTTCGATGACAAATTTGTTTTGTTGTGTGATACAAAATATCACTCATCCTGAAGGTTATTGAAAGTAACAAATAATAAAATAGCCCCAGTGGTTTATATAATAATTCAGTTTAATCCATGTATAATGCATGTTAAATTAATAAACATATTATCGTAATTAATACTGTAAAGTCAGGTAAGCAAGACCCTTTAAGACTCGTTACTTTTTTCATCATTGTTTGTGGAAAATATATGTGGTATTTTATCAAATTTAAAAAAAAAAAAATGAGTTACGGGAAGCGGTCAGAAAATATTTTCGCTTATGTGTATCTGAAGATACAACTATGGAAGAAACGTGACGTGACTCATTTTAAAGCAACTTATATATAAAATTATTGCGATAAATTTAACTAGTAATCGCACTTTGTCTGTACTGTGCTGTTATAGAAATAGACTAAATAGAAAGTTATAAAGAAGAGTTAAAAAGAAATCTAAATTTCCAGAACAAATACTTTGTGTCTGCTGTTTTTTTGGAAAAAGAGAGTTTGTGTGTGTGTGTGTGTGTGTGTGTGTGTGTGTGTATATGTATATATATATAATATATATATATTTTGCAGAGGAAGGATTTTTTTTTTGGGCTATGAAACAAACTGTAGGGTGTTAGAGGGAATCTGAACACACTGTTTAATTCTTGGCTAATTGCAAATTCTGAGTTTCAAGATAAGAATTTCCCCTGCTGATTTTATAAGAGAAAACGCTTTAGTTCCATAATATGCACAAGACAATACAGTGAAGAATTGGACTGCGTGATGGGTTGCTGCACGTTGCCCCAATTATAATCTAAAACATGTACACATGAATAGGAGTTACCCTTGCTACAATTTTGATTGCAAGCATGAATGTTACTCTAGGTTAGGTTCAGTTAAAGAAACAATTGAAGTACTATAACCACTACAGCCTGCTGTAGTGATTAAGGTGCCAGAAGTGCCCTAACACCATACCAGCATCATCTGGCAAAGTATGTTAACATGGGTTTTAACTAACCTGTGTCCCGTCAGGTATCCATGCCTCATCCATCATCAAACAGAAGAAGCAGTATGCCAACATAGGAGTTCATTCATTGGCTTAGCATTAGAGCATAAGCTTTTGGCCAATGGATGAGCCAAACGATATGTTGGATTAAAAAAGTCATGTCTGAGTCATTTATTTTATCTATAGCACTACCGTGTATTTAGCACTGTCAAATAACACCGCATACTATAACAAACCTGGCTCACATTCATAATTATATGGGGCAATTGAGCATTCAATGGGCTCTAATTCTGCATTAGTATTTTATTACCACTTTAACATCACATTATGTAGGCATTGTACTAGAACAATTTTGTTATTTTTATATGTTTTTTGTTTTGTGTGTGTGTTTTGGTTTATTTTATTTTTTTCTTAACAGTCCAATTCCACTTGGCATTGAAGAGATTTGCATCATGGGAGTTGGGAAGTCTCTCATTTGCCCATTCAGTAAATATTCAGTATACTATACTTTGGAAGCTACTTGCTGCCAAGGAAAAGCTTCCTTTCCATTCAAACAAACATATAATACGTCGCAAGTGTGGCGTTTTTCTATTTGCATGGGACAAACCTACTGAAAGCTGTGATATTTGGCTAGTAACGTGATTTGGGATGGAATATGCTTTTTGCCACATGCTGTTGTATTATGTGTTTGGATAATTTAGATGGTCAAACAGAGTGAAACACCATAGAATGGTTGGTTTAAAAAAAAACATATTTCTCTGGGTTAGCTGCCATTTAAATTCAGGAACCGAATCCCTTTTACTTATACTGTGTCGATATAGTCAACACCAACGTAAAATCGCTGTACAGTCAACTCACATAATCACCTGCTGTTGGAGTCCGAGGTCAGAACTTGATGTTTATCTTAAATAAAACTCTAGGTTATGTTGTTTTTTTTTTTCTTTTCAAAGCAGAGGATTAAACAATAAAAGTAGGAGACTAATACAATTATTATATTTTTTTTTTCTTTTTTTATAAGGGTATGTAAAGATTCTAAGTCATAATATGCAATGATGGACATTCCGTGGTCTACGGACCGATTACATGAGTGACAGAGCACATTTGTCAACTGTTAAACTACATCCCTCACTTTCTCCAACTCCATTCATTAGTTGGACTTCATAGTCCAGCCTTTTGTCACGGTCTATAGCAAGCAACCCCAAGTTCACTATTCTTTTCAATTTGTCTCTGATTGCGATACTGTCCTACAAAATGTATAATTTCATCTTGTGTCATGTGTGCCTTTTCAGTTCCAGAACTGAAAAGAAAATGTGTGTCTTTTTAGATGGAGCGACTAACTAGTTAAACGAAATGAAGGAAAACCCATGTTACGCAGTAGCATCTGATGATTTTATAAAACAGGTACTTGGAGAGAGAAGATGTTAGAAGCACACTGAGACTGAAAACGCTATTCAAAGAAGATTGAAGATGAAATGCCTTGTGATGGCCCCAGAGCTCTTCTTACAGCCTGTCAGCTGTTATGGAGTGATTTGATTACTCTGTAGTGTTAAACTAAAAGAATAAATCTCTGTGCCTTGGGAATGTTGAGCCAATCCAGCAGTCAGAGGACAAACAAGCTGATAGATTTGAAGTACTTCTGTCATTACTCTGATGTTGGGATGTTGCTACTTCCCTTAGATAAGAGTTTGTAAAGCCAGTGTTTGGTTGTAGCTGGACTCTGGGCAGTTATTATTATTATTATTATTATTATTATTATTATTATTATTATTTTATTATTTATATAGTGCCAGCAAAATTTCACAGCGCTGTATAATGGGCATAACACATCTTAAGAGTATTTTATCTTTATTTACTCTTGGGAGGATAAAACAACCCTGCACGTGAAATTATAAGACTGCACACAACAAATATAAAGAGTGATGCTCTTATAATGTTGATTGTACAGCATATGTGGATATACTTATATATTACATTTTCACCTATAGGTATATGTGTGTGTGTGTATATATGTGTGTGTGTGTGTGTGTGTGTGTGTATGTGTATATATACATATGTGTGTGTGTGTGTATATATGTGTATGTGTGTGTGTATGTATATATATATATATATATATATATATATATAGTTAATACATTGCTAAACCCAAATACACACACCAGGCAAGCCATAAGACTTGCTTTTCCAACAGAAATCTCACTTTAACAGTGCTCTCACTACTGCAAGGGATTCTGGGTAGGCATATGCAAATGAGCTCAACAAATAACCACATTTTTGTCTCATAAGGCATTTTTTAATCCACACTTTTTTCCCCCACCACAGCTCCTTTTTGTATGTACGTATGTATGTATAAACTGTAGATCACAAATAGTTATTTTGTTCTCCCCCAGTATTGTCACGTGGACCCATTCTTGCTGTCTAGAGTTAACCAGAGACACACTTGACGATGCAGTGCTTCTGCCGAGGTGGAGGACTCTGGTTGTTGACCATGCCCAAGGATTTGTAGTACTATATAATCCCTACCATGAGCCGTGTAGAGTGCCATGCAGCAGTCCAAGACTGTCTAGTTGGTCAGTGTTTTGTGGCATGGGTATCAGTTGTGCGTTTGCTTCTTTTCAAACTGGAAATTAATACATTAGAACTTGTAATGCTAGCTGATGTTAATATTCGAGTGCGTCTGATGAACATGCCAGTCAGCAATAATTGATGTGTCGGTGCAGTCTCTGAATTTGAGGTCTGTGTGAGTCATGGTAAGTTGAATTTGTTCCATCAGGTGAAATCCTTTATATGGGACAATAACTGCTTCCTTTCTACTAAGGTAGAAGTATCTTTCCATTTGGAATCCGAGCCACAGTAGAAATAGTAGGTCCCACATACTACAGGGACTTGCTTTGCCCTTGAACAGCAGAGGCCATGGTGTACGATGAATATCCCCATGTTTTGCTGATTTGTACTGGCTATCACTCTATGTTGATAAGAATGAGTAGGAAAAAATCCTAGATTTTAGTCAAGGCCTTTCTGTTCAATGACAGTCAGACAAGGCCAGAGGTGCAAGCAAGCCTAAACAAAGTGAGGGAAAAACCCAACAAGGACAGCCATTGAAAATCGAACTACAAAAATTCTACAGAGGATTTTATTTGGCCTAGAAAGTGGATTTCCCATGACCCAAGCCATTTTTTTTTTTTTATATATTTTTTTTTTGTATTTGTATACATAGCTAATCAATTTCATGTTATTATCTTAACTATATCCATTTTTAAATAAATATTGATTGCTTCCTTTTCCCCTTTGCAATTCTTTAAATACTACCTAATACGATACATATAAAATGCCTATGGTTTGTGTTCATAAATACATTTATTTTCAAGTCTTTTGTTGACTGCTTAGAATCCTGTGCATGGTTCATGAGCTTACTGTGTAATACGTGAATCTTTATTGTACTGTTTTGTACTTTAAGTTAAGTGCTGATTACAGGCGCCTTCTCGTTTCTAATCTATTTAGTTGCTGGAGCAACAAAGCATTTTTGTGTCCTGTGTATACTGCCCTATTGAGGGCTTATAGACCCTTTTTTCTTTGTGTCACTAAAGAGAATTCACTGCATCTAAAGAAGGAATGCTTTTTTTTTTTTCACCTGGCTAATAATATTCCTGGTAGACAGCCTGAGGTCTGTAACTGAGAGGTGTTCAATTACAAAAAAGGGATGGGGAGGGAGAGTGACTTGGTTAATGGATAGCAGAACTATGCACTTAAACTAATTTACAACAGTAGACAGGTTAGCCTAGCACCGAATCCTAAGGAAAAATTGTAAGTGTGAACACATCTCTCTGACTTAACACCCGACAGCTTGTGAACATAAAACTGTTTTAATGCGCAACTAGATTTATATTATTTAACCACCTACTAAATGATCAGTATTTGGCACATTTTGAAAGGGTTTCTAGTGTAGTGTTTACACAACAACCACAATTTTTTTTTTAAAATAATTATTTTTAAATACAGTAGGTGACTTTAACACTATTTTTGAGTTTGGTTTTTGTTTTTTTTCTCTGTACTGGGACATATTTTGTCTCTGAGTGATCATATTGGTGTGCATTGCAGGGCTAAAACTTGCATTGTACCAAAGTAACACTCCATCAACAATGACTTGACTATTTAATAGGGGCCCCAAACCTATATCCCCACCACTCAACTTTTACTTGTCTTGCTTAAAGGGACACTATAGTCACCAAAACAACTTTAACATGCCCCTCCAGCCATTTAGGAGTTCAATCACTTTGTTTATGAACCCTAGTCACACCACCCTTCATGTGACTTGCACAGCCTTCCTAAACACTTCCTATAAAGAGTCATCTAAAGTTTATCCTTTCTTTATTGCAAGTTCTGTTTAATTTAGATTTTCTTAACCCTGCTATGTTAATAGCTTGCTAGACCCTGCAAGAGTCTCCTGTATGTGATTAAAGTTCAATTTACAGAGCAAGAGATAAAATTGTTTAAGGTAAATTGCATCTGATTGAAAGTGAAACCAGTTTGTCTTTTCATGCAGGCTGTGTCAATCATAGCCAGGAGAGGTGTGGCAAGGGCTGCATAAACAGAAACAAAAGTGATTTTACTCATAAATGGCAGAGAATTAAGCAGTGAAACCTGAGAGGCATGATCTATACACTAAAACTGCTTCATTAAGCTAAAGTTGTTTAGGTGACTATAGTGTTCCTTTAAAAGTGGGGGAAGATTTCTGAGTGGAATACATAATCTCTCTGCACAAGAGATGCATCAACCCAAGATGATTTGTTTTTTTTTGGGGGGGGGGGGACCTTGTGAATGAATATGAATTATCTATTGTGTAAATTGAATTTTATCACTCCTAAATAGCTGTACAATTTAATGTGTTTTTTTGTTTGTTTTTTTACATTGCTCCATGCAAGGGTATCTTTAGTAAAGACAAGTAAAATTCTTCTTGGTCACTGTACATGAAATTATTGCTTATAGAATAAATGTGAATCCACTTAAAAAATTGAAAAATTGATGGAGCACATCCAATCTTGTACACTAAACATTTATTTAAACTGCTATACATAAAATATTAAGCAAACCAATTTCATTTCCATTACCTAATATACTTGGAAGAAAATGCACACAGAGATGCCCAAATGTTCAGCTTTGCAAATGCCTTTGGTTTGCTCAAGCATGATTACAGCAAATAAGGAGATGTCAATTTAATTAATTACAGTAAAAGAAGGAAAGGATTATTAAAAAGTAATATTTTTATAGTTTAGCACACATCAGGATTCGCTCAGTATCCGTTGTCTGCTGAGCCCCGTGGCAATTAATTCCCCTCTCCGGTGTTCAGCTCCTTGCTAATTGTATTGATTTTTATTAAAATGTGTACAAATCAATTTTATATATTAGTGCTTAGAAAGCCTCATTTCTTGCAAGCATGAGGGTTTTTTTTCCTTGAAAAATAATTTGTGTCATATTGCCTCCATTATCCAGACACACACATTCCATTTGCTGATGTGAGGTTAGACAAAGCCATTTCTTTAAAACGAGGAAGAGAGCAAGCTGTCTGACATATTAAAGGGCACATGTGTATAATTATGAAATATTGCTTTCCTTGTCTCCTGTTGAATAAAACAACTGATCATGAAGAGTCCTTAAAAAAAAAAAAAAAAAAAGTTTTCGATTCAGGGTGTAGCATGCACACTTATCTATGCATGCACATTTTTGAAATTATCTATTGTCTGGTTACAAGTATACAATTTGAGTGAATGTGGGCTGTTTGCGATGTGCTACTGATGAGTCCTATAGGTGACGTGTATGTGTGAGCTATTTGGATTAGTGCATGCTATATTTTATATGAATGCAATGTAATAACCTATAAAATGTTCTCTTTGTGGAATAGTAGATAAAGACCAACTCTACTCAGTCCTGTAATCTAATTATGCAAGGAACAGACTGTGTCCTATTTAAAAAAAAAATGTAAAGGAACATTCTCTGAGTAACCTAATCACTGTAACTCACTAGATTGCCTTGAGTCCCCTGACATCATTCCACAGGTTAATTTTAAAAATGTTTTAAGAAGGGCTTTTCATGGTGCTAAGGGACTGCCCTCTTCTCGAGCTTGTTGATAGTGCGGAATCGGTACTTGCGCAATCATAGCCAATCAGTGTCATCCATGTTGGATGTAGTTGATCTTGATAATGTGCAAATGGGGACAGAATAGCATAGAATTCTCAGCCAATCAATGTAGCTCAGAGTGGACATTGATCAATGGCATTGTTCAGACACAGGCGCTCTAATCAATTGCCTACCTCTTGAGTTTAGCTCCTATGAGCTAAGCAACGTGAAAGGGAATTTAAACGACACCCAGCGGGTGTAACCATGTTTAATTATAAAAGTGCCAATTTGTATTACATTCTGCACTTTTTGTAAAATGAGAAAATAAATGACACACTTCACACATAAAGCAGTGTTTTAGGTATTTGGAATGTTCATTTAAACCATGTGACACTAGAAAACCTAACCACTACAGATAGTAAACCATGTATACAATTTAAATAACTTACTAACATTAACATCTTCCCATCTATATTACTACTGTGAAAGAATAGTAGTTTTCTAACTCTGCAAAATGGTTTGTTTGCCGTGTCGTTGTTTCTTTTACTTTTTGTTTCTTTAGATGTGATTAAATATTGTTTACAGCTTATTTGTAGTACTTTATATCTTTTCTCTTTTTCTTTTAGACAATGTTACATTTTTGGTCCTATTATAATGATTTATTTGGGCCAATTTTATTTACTCTGCAAAAATCTACCTCATGGTATGTTTTTCTTGCTTACGCGGCATAATTTTTTTTAAAATGCATTTTGTTCGTCTCCCTCCTTTTCACACTACTCCTTAACTCTTACAGAACCTGGGTTTGAGAACATTTTATCGGTCCTGTTGGAAGGGGTGGTCCATTACAGAGATATTAAAAATATATATATAATTAATATGGAGGAGAACAACACATGCAAAAAAGGACAAAACACATTCTCCCAATAAGGCAAGGATTAGTTGATCAATTTTAAACGCTTCAGAATAAATGGCTGGGACTTCTGCAATAACAAGGGGTTTCCCTAGCCTTTGTCCAGAAGGGGTTAATCGGTGCTCATGACCCAGCAATATTATTGAAGGATTGCGCTAGGTTTTGCTGAATAAGTAAACCAATTATAGTAATTATTAACATATGTTAGAGCTAAGTAAGCTTTTGAAATTCATACAATTTAATGAATAATATGAATATATAAATGTATTCCCATCCAAGAGAATTATTTGTTTATTTAAAAAGCGCCAACCTATTTCGTTGCGCTGCTAAGGCGGTAGAAATAAAGTAAAAGTATGTTATGTTTTATCTATGTAGTTTAAATAAATGCTCAATTTAGATTAATGCAATAATGAATTTTTTTGTATTATCAACTAGGATCCTTTTGGGTGCTTTTATTGGGAAGGAGGAGATTCAATTAATGGTTTCTTGAACTATAAATCAAACTTTTTCTCACCAGGTTTTTGTATTCCACTATTTAGACCGTATTCCCAAAATGGCAGTAACTGTCACGTACCCAGAGTGTGCAGAGCCCAGCAATACTGCAAGTAGTGTTTTTTTTTTTTTTTTAGTAGAACCTGTTAGAAATTAATTGTATGGGATGCTTTGTTGTGGTAATAAAATTGTACCCTATTGAATCGTGACAGATGTCTGCTGCCCTTGACAGGGGAGGAGGGATGTACACTCCAATCCTTTTCAGTGTCACAAGGAAATTGCACTTTGTTATTAACCCTTCAGAACAAAGATTGCCGGTGGATAAATGTAGGGACTAATCCTTTTTGTGTGTTTTTATATATTTTGTAAGATTGGGAAATGAGTTTAACAGACATTATATAAATGTTAATTGATTAGACTGGGGAGAAACGTCTTATTGCGCTTGATAGATTGACTTTTTTTTTGTTTTTTTTCAATTGAAAGTTTATTATGGAAAAGCCAAAAAAAATAACAAAAGTAAGTCTCACGATGAAGAAAATACAAACTGAGAGGTGAATGGATGTTGAGAATAATCCGCTTGATCTCTTAAAGCGGCTCTTTCATATTTTGCAAACACCCCCGACAGTGACTGCTCCACTCTGTCTCCAGTGAGCGTGCGGTGCAGGGGAATTTTACTTACCTGAACCTGCCCTTCGTGGCCACTGCCATCGTCTACTTGCTGGTCCTATTCAGCTCCTGTGTCCACCTGCCAGGAGCCCATTTCGGTGTTTTATTGCACATGTGCTAGAGTACAAAACTGCGATCTATGGAGGAGATGGCCTTACTAGTGAAGGCAGGGGGAAATGACAAATCTTGTCAAGTGTAGGGAATATAATAAGGCAAAGTAGTCTCTACTTTGTCCTAGTATATATTTTAACTGTGTTGGAATTTCAGTTAAATTCCAACACAATCAACGTGATTATTTCATAAAAACGGTCAATTTAAGCATTATGTGCTGAAATAAATACAGTACCAAGTGTGAATTATTAAGAACTCAAAGTAAAGGTAACATTTTAGGACAATGTAGCCGAGCCGAGTGCACATCTGACTAGATGAATGTTTCCAATTTGGCTAAAAAATGTTAAAATGGCTTTGATTTTCTGACAAGTCACACGTTGGTGAATAATGCTGACAGAAAAGACATACTGCTTCCCTGGAAGGAGAAATCTCATGCTCTCCGATACACTTAATACACAGCTGAGAGTATTAGTCATGTGCAAGATAGGAATGGCCCATTTAGACTTTCCATTATGACAGAGTATGAAAGGACTGCTGATGAAAAATTGATTGAGGCATTTGCTCCATGCCAGTTTTAGAACAATGGATTAAACATATTACACAGAACACAAGTCTATATAGGGGTCACGGCTTGTAGCAGCATTAAAGCATTTTTGCATTCTTCTTTTAAAGGGACGTGCACATTTTACTTGTGTTAGAGGAAGTGGAGACCAAAATGGAACAATATTCTTTAAAAAAAAAAAAAAAGAGCGAGAGAGAGAGCAAATTAAAAAAATATATATTCTTTCTATCTCTAAACTCTGGAAACCTGAGATTCGGACGCTGGTGGGAGAGAGTTAAAAGGGGTGGGCCAGAGATGCGATTATTATTAGCATTTACACCAACCTATTCCGCAGCGCATTAAAATACCATAAAAGGGGAAATTTAACAATAAATTATTGTTGGGGGCAGTTCCCTGGTGTTCCCAAAAGCAGGACCACAGAGAACTTAGGCAGGACAGGACCTGAAAATTGTGATTGTCCCGCTGAAATTGGGTTGGTTGGAAGGAATATGTGTGTGTGTGTGTGTGTGTGTGTGTCTATGTATGTATATGTATATGTGTGTATGTGTGTGTGTGTATATATATATATATATATTCATTCTATAGAACTACTCAAACAGCTTTATAGTGCAGTTAATAGTAAAGGATGCTGCCATGACAAGATAATCCCTAGATACATCGCTTCGCACAACAGAATGTGTTGACACTCTATAAATAATATTTATGTGTAATCCTTTGGAAACAATATTTTTTTTTTTTTTTTAGTTTATTTGCTTCTTTTAGAATTTAAAATTTCTTCAGCCTCGTGCGGTTTCCAGAATTTTTTTTTTTTTTTTTTTTTTTTTGAGAACCGGTTTCCCCAGAAACCCTAGTAGCTATGTGTAAAGATAAAGTCTGAAGCAAGTTCTAAAATTGGAGCAATCGTCATAGAAACAAGTGGAATGTCCTACTTTTTTTTTTTTTTCTTTCCTTTTTTCCTAAATGTGTACTTTGTGAATAACCTATCTGCTATTCACACCTGACTGTAATATTTGTAATAGTGTTGCGTGCTGCTAAAAGTACGGATCTGTGTCATTTCATTAACTAGCAGACTGTAGAACCTCAGATTTGCCTATAAATACACTGTTCTATAAAACACTTTCTTCTCTCACCTGCACTATTCATCTCCCCTATGATGTTCTAACTAATGTCTGCTGAGTGATACATCTATATAATCCTGGCAACAACCCAACTCGGCCATCCCAACACAGAGCACTTGGTGTACAAAAACAGAATAAAAAAAAAATGTAGAATAGGATTGTGTCTCTCAAGCACAGAACCCTGGAATCTGTATAAAGAAGAGAGGGAAAGCATTGCTGAACAGGCAGATAATGTTTCTGGGTTGGGATAAATAAACCAGTTCACTGTGTTTACTATGTCCTGTGGCTTCACACGTTTTGTGTTTGCCATAAAACCATTTTCCGATGAGTTGCCGCTCTCCTTACCTTTTTTTTTGTAGTGTGAACCACAAACTGTCTAAGCCATACGAGGGATCATTATAACACACAGAAGATAAGTGTACTGGTTTTGCTAGAAGCTGTCTTCAGGCTGTTTGTTCTATGTATCGTACACTGTCACTACATCACAGACTCACTATTGCCCTACAAGCCTGTCTAATGGGATCCCTCCACTGCTGATGCCTGCTTACCCTGACCTACTTCTGTTCTTGTGTCCCAGCAAGCTGTCAGTAGCTATCAGAGCATTGGGATCTGAAATAAACACTCACAGAGGAGAAACAGCAAGCGTGTCTACTGAACATAATTAGCTGGAACTACCTTGTGTGTTTTGTCTGTAAATTCGCAGTGTTTTGAATGCTGTGTTTTTAGTAAAGGCTTTTTTTTTTTTTTCTCATTCGAGAGACGCATCAGTTAAACAATTCACAGGGTTTTAAAATAGTTTTATCAGGTTTTTTTTTTTTTTGTAACTCTGTGAAATCCCCATGAGGAACCGGTCGCTTTATTCCATTTAGGAACAAACAAATATCTTCTTCCTATCTAACAAACCTTTTTAATGTGATTTTATCACTCATTTATAAGACTCCAGGGTATTATGTCTCAGTACTCTGTACACCCAGGAAAACAATGTGTGTCATATTTCCGCTATAATGTGTACATTTGTACGGTCTGACAACAGAGGGCCCTGTTTGTCACTGGGGCCTACTCTCGGAATCTCAGGAAATGGTGAAATTGTGGTCTTGCTACTGAAACGTTTTCCTTTTTTTTTTATTTCTGTTACACTAATTCATCAAGACACCAAAGGAAACGATTTTCCTTGATAAATCAAGCCTTAAAAATGCAATATACACAGTTTTCTTACAGGAGTGAAAATTCTACCACTTCATAACGTTTGACCTAAAAATGTCTAGCAACAAGTTAGTCGTAACTGAACTTTTTTTTTGTTTTGTTTTTTTGTTAGCTTGCGTTAGTAGATTTTTCTTCTGAACTTGTTGCTAAAAATGTCCAAAATTATTTTCATTGTGTATGTATCTTATTTACACAGACCTTTCTAAACACATTTATTGTAGTTTAAAGGCACATTACTGTGAGTATTATTGCAGTGGAGCTGTGTTATGATGTTACAGAATACATGCTCCTCTCCACATGTGAACCAGAACTGCAAAATTTAGGGCAAAATAACTAACTTCCAAAAAAATTGTCATCTCCTCTAGAGTCACATTTGACTACTTTTCAGTTTAGCACCATTTGCTGTTTAGTTAATCTGATCCTAGATTTTTGCTATGCAGACTGTTTTGTAGAGAATGTGGATGTAAATTGTGTGACATTTGTTCAACTTTGTGCTTCTTTGCACCTAATGTCCCTGTAAATCCCACTTGATTTGTAGAATATATATATATATATATATATATATATATATATATATATATATATATATATATATTGTACCTTTTGGTGAGAACATATTAATCAACACCCCAGACCAGGCTTCCCCAAACTCCGGCCCTCCAGATGTTGCTGAACTACAACTCCCATGATTCTCAACCTATCTATTTCATTCATAGAATCATGGGAGTTGTAGTTCAGCAACATCTGGAGGGCCGGAGTTTGGGGAAGCCTGGTCTGGGGTGTTGATTAATATGTTCTCACCAAAAGGTACAGTATGCGTATTAATCTGCCATATACATATTCTTTTTGCCATTGCTTTCTTTACGAAGATCCAGTGGCGGAACAATCACTGTTATGACTGCACCGGGGCAGGCACGCTAAGATGGCCCATGGACTTAGGGATAGGGGAGGCCCAAAATATTCTTCCACCATTGCCCTCTCGATGTTAGTTCAGCCACTGCGAAGATTGGATCTACCTTGATCTCTGTATGAATAGCCGTTCTCTTGCAGTAAGCCAACACCTATTCATAAATTAATCGCCTCCTCCTATTGTATTATATTAATTTTTTTTATTATTATTTTTTTTTAGGTTTAACCCTTCTGTGGCAGAGAGAGTGTAATGAATAGTTTGGCAATGAATATACTGTTCACTCTACAATAGGTTATCTTAGGCTACCTCACTGAACCAGTTTGCTCAGCTCTGCCTGGTATAAAATGAAATACATAATCTAGTTAAAGTCATGCCTCGATGCTAACTCACTCACATGTATAAATATATAAAAGAAATGTTCCATAATCATCACACAGGGAGGCATGTTTTTTCATTGTCTGCCCACACACACTGGCCTGATGTATGTATCTCTGTCTGCATTAAAATCAGAGTTATTTGTGGCAAACGCAGGTAAAGTTTTTTTAATAAAACGTGTCGGGAAAGGGGTGTGGAATAAATCTATTATATACGGCATGCCTTTTACCTACATTGTATCAGAAGGCTGGGACAATATTTCTTTACTATTTTACAAGTGTCTGTACACCGAAGTGCCTTGAATTCCAGTGCTACATTAACCTTTGATCCCTTCAGGCCTCTGTATTGTGACTTAAGTACATTTATCAACCAGGTGTCCAGAGGGTTTATTTATTAATCTATGAGTTGCGGTGTCACCGGTTACATAGGCTGGAAAGAGACATGCTTCCATCAAGTTCAGTCCTTTTCCCATGTGTCTTTGATTGTTTGAATCACTTTCCAATTTTGCGACAAGCTAGGAAAAATCCTTCATGACCTCAGAATGGCAATCCGATTTCTTGTTGGATCAAGATGCTACAATCCTAGAAATGAAGAATTATATCCCTGTATATTATGTTTTTGCAAGTATGCATTCAGTTGCTGTTTAAAACATCTATACAGACTCTGATAAAACTACCTCTTCAGGCAAATAATTCCACATCCTTATTGTTCTTCCTGTAAAAAAAATTCAAAAACACACACTTCTTTTTCCTTTGAAAAGTAAAGTCAGAAAATACTCGCAAACTCTGTTGGCCTAATGTTTGCTGCCTTATCTTAAGTGAATAAACCTCTAAATGTGAATGAGAATCCGCTCATGCGTTCTTCACTAAACTGAAATTTGACCTGCAACATTTAGGCTTAAGTAGCTGACTTGGAAAAATGTTCTAACTCTGCTATAGTAACAGCTTCACTATATTCATCTAAATTGTGTAATTTAAAAGAACACTCTAAGCACCACAACTACTGCAGACCCTTATTGTAAGTTGTCAAATCATTATAGATATAAGTCCAGGTAAGAAGTCAAATCATTCTAAAATAGTTTGGCTATTAATAATGGAGGGGAGCACCAGGGCACTCTTGGCACCATAACTAAAACCACATGCTTTAGTGATTTTGTTATTGGAGTGTTTCTTTAAATCCAAATAGCAACATTCAGGCGAATATAGTGAGTGACTAGATGAGTTGGAGAATGACTCTGTGTCTACATTATAAAATGTCCATTTCATAAGCAATGAATCCAGCCTATTAAATTCCCCATGCAATAACATTTAGTCATTGGATATTTTTTGTTTTGTTTTGCAGTGTGCATTACATTGGGGAGGAAGCACAGTTCTTGTGGGCAATAATTTATGAAGGTGTTGACTTCATAAAGTCAACACCTTCCCATGCTTGTCTCTTTTTATTGTACAAAACACGATTCGGGGGACATCGTCATCTGTAGTGCATTTTGTTAAGACAGAGGCAGGTTTGTGCATGCTCTGTTCAAAGCTAAAGATCTTCAGAAGAACGTAGGAGTTTTTAGTCTCTTGGCAAACTTATTATTTTCCTTTTTTTTTTTTTCAGGAATGATGTCCTTTTTAATCTATTACATAGTTATAATAAGAAATCTGAGCCAAATACTGGAGCAAGTGATGTGTGTAAAACTGCATCACCAGCCTGTGGAAAGAATTTTTAGGGCGGTATAAAAAGTAACTAAGCCTATTGCAAAGTGGGGGGGGGGTGAAACCTATACACTACATGCCTAAAATGTATGGGAATGGCAACTTCTTGAGATTCACTTTTTTTTTTCTTTTTTTTTTCTTAAGAGGCTCTGCCACCACAATATATACCACAAGTATTTTTTTTTTTTTTTTTTTACATTCCTTCAGGATGAATATTAAAGGATCACTATGGAGTCAGGAACACAAACATGTATTCCTGACACTATAGTGTTAAAACCCCCATCTAGTGCCCCTGGTCCCCTCATGCCTCCATAAATATAGCAAAATCTTACTGTATTCAAGCCAGAAGCTGTAACTCTGCATGTTGTTTGCCTCAAAGAAAACAAGCAGTTTGCTGACATCATCAGAAGTGGTGGCCTGATCCAATCACAATGCTTCCCCATAGGATTGGCTGAGACTGACAAGGAGGCAGATCAGGGGCAGAGCCAGTATGATTCAAACACAGCCCTGGCCAATTAGCATCTCCTCATATAGATGAATTTAATCAATGAATCTCTATGAGGAAAGTTCAGTGTCTGCATGCAGAGGGAGGAGATACTGAATGTTTGGATGCATTTTAGGCAGCCATGACCCAGGAAGGATCTCGAACAGCTATCTGAGGAGTGGCCAGTGAAGTTATCACTAGGCTGTAATGTAAACACTGCATTTTCTCTGAAAAGTCAGTGTTTACAGCAAAAAGCCTGCAGGTAATGATTCTACTCACCAGAACAAATTCAATAAGCTGTAGTTGTTCTGGTGACTATAGTGTCCCTTTAATGCTATTTCAATGGAATTACATGTGGGTCAAGTCGGAAGTTGACAAAGCTTGAGAAATTTTTGGAGTTTATAAATCGACTTTTGTCCATTCCCAAAGGCATTTTCTCGTGCATTGTGAGATCTGATCTGTGGAGTATCTAACAATCTCACCTTTCAGTCATATTGTCACTCATTACCTTCAAATTCAATACCCATCATGACTTTCTCTGATGAAATAATAAAAAAATTAAAAGCAGTCTTCTTGTCCATTCTAGTGACCAGCCCCCCAGTATTGTCTTATTAAACCTGGGTCTTTTTGTCCTATCACATTCACCCTTCCCTTTGTAATATAAACAATGTCTAATTGTTCAATCCAGGTTTTCGGGCTAGTCTGTGGTTACCATCCTCACGGGTAAAAAATAAAAAAATAAAAACCTGCAGATTTTATCAATAAGTTGCACCATTTTTCCTATGAAGTTTAAAATTCGTCAAATTAAATTGAGAAGCCACCCATTTAAGATTGGGGATAAACCAACTAAAATTCACTTCTGGTGCTCAGCACTAGATTGGTTAAATTCTACATTTGCATGCCTGTGATCTGCTGAAATATTTAAAGGCCCAATGAGTCATGCCTAATTACACAAGTACTACATCCAGACTCCAATAGCAGCCAATAGGAATCTTCATGTGTAGCATTCGCTAGGAGAACTGTTCGGCTTGCAAGGACATCTATTAGCTGTAATGTTCCTATATGGGTTTTAATCAGATGAGGTTTGACTTTCAGCTTCTAGGTCAAGTGAGTTAATGCAATGTTGCTGTGCAGCTATTTTTTTTTTTTTTTGTAATTTTTTTTATATAAAGGATTGTGTAATTCCAATTGGAAATTTGTAACGGAAATTTATTGGCTACTAACCTTTGGTACTGTAATTGTTGCTTTTTTTTTTTTTTTTAACTAATGCTTAGCCAGCCTGAAAGTTGGACTTGTCCAAATAAGTACCTCGGTCCACAACTGCTGCAGTGCCAAAAGTCAACCATGCTGACCATGACTGTAAGATCCGATTAACATAACTTACAATATATAAGCTAAATAGATAGAATGTTAAAGAGACCGTGTCTAGAACAGGGGACTACATCTTCCAATAAGGCTTTTACAACCATAATATGACAGAGCATCATGGGAGGTGTAGTCCAAAACTGTTCTCCTGACATTTTGATCCCAAACTTCAGAATTACTTTATTTTATTTTTTTAAATGGATAATCTGATAATCAGTGCACGTCTGTGAAATCTTGGAGATCCTATTTGAATGCTGAACATCATGCCTATATTAACAAGTCTTAAATGGGTTTATTTAATGTCTAATAATACTCTGTGCAATGTCCTGATATGTTTGTGTTCCATTTATAATATCTAGTTAACAAAGGCAAATGAAAATTTGCTGAAGAGTGGGGGCCAGCAGCTTTTTCCATAGTCAGAATGAAGGACTTTGTTGCCATCAATAGGTGTTTTGTCAGTGATTTCATGTACCTCTTCAGAGGCATTGTAGTATGATGCAGGAGCATAGGTGAAGGCTGGAAAGATATAACTGACTCGATCTCTACAATATTGGAATGTATCGTTGTCTAATACAGACCTATAACTGGGCAAGACCACCACATATATAGACTAGTACTGACTCTTACCTGCAACATAGTACTGATACCTCCGTAGACATCCTGTGTAATATTTCAGGGTTTCTGTACCAATTAGTGAGCAGCTTGTACCTCCTGATACTTCAAAGCTATGGAACTATGGTGCGTGAGGATATAATTATTTTGTTTTCCCTCATTGGCTCTCGGTGAGTGTTACCCAAGTCTGTCGCCCAACATGGGACAAACCTCTTAAACCATATTCAGTAGCATGTGGTAAATGGTCAAAATGCTCTTCTCAATATGGGATCTACTAGAGCACAATGTTTCAAAGTGGGTAAGATCTCTGTATTTTACTACTCTCTGGTAGGAAGGTGTAATAATGTTGAATTTGAAAGCACCTAAATCGGTCAAGGTTCGTTAACGGGCATTGTACTATCAAGGCTGTTGGCTTGAGCAAATTCTCTTTATTCAAAGTATTTTATTTGTATTTGTGTTTTGTTTTTTGTTTTTTTATTAAAAATTTAACCATTTGAAAATATTATATATAGAGAATTTGATGTGTATTACAGTAGTTACTCTAGCTTTTTAAGCATTGAGTTAACGTGAACCTTTATTTATTTTCAACAATTCAGACTTTGTGTCACAACAATGAGCTGCATAGAATGGGGAGTACAGTATACTTTTTTTTTAATGTTTAGAAATGCATTGATGGGTATATAAAAAAAAAAAAAAAATAACTTGAGTATGGAGATGAGCTTTGTGTCTCCTTAATGTTTTTTTGATAAATATTACATAATTTTAGAAATTTGCATTACATTTTCCTATTGTTTAAAAAGATGTAAACAGAGTTTAAGGTAACGTAGACTTTCTGCAGGAGCTGTGAATTTCCTCTTGTTTGTATAGTGGATTAGTGGAGGCTTATTAGCTAGCTATGGAAATACCGGTTTCTGATTGGCTACTGGCATCAGGCGCAGTAAGCAGCCTTTTAATGCAACAGTAAATGTCTCTGAGGGTTTAAAATTCTGAAACAACTCAAAATGACCCTTTTAACTCTAAAAAAATCTTTAAGTGGTAATTGGCATCAAATTGATTGTTTATTTTTATTTATTTTTTTTATAGCTCCTTTCATTTATATAATGGTTACATGACAATGTTAATCTATTGGGAACATTGTTTTGAACACATTTATTAAAAGCAATATTTAAGTGACAGAGCCACTTTAACCAATTCAATTCCTCTGTCTGTTAGTTCTGTTGCTCTGGAATTCTATGATATTTTCATACAGACGAACCATTCTAAACTGCAACCAAGTGTAACAGATTACATAGATTGTAAGCTCATTTGAACAGAGCCTTTCTTCTTCACCTCTTGTCTCTGGTAATATTTTGTATGTCGACTACGTGTTGCCAGTTGACACCGTTCTATGATTGTAAAGCACTGCGTAATATATTGGTGCTATATAAATAATAATTACTGTAAAAACATAGTAGTTGATTTCAACCCTCAATCAATGTGAAAATACAAAGGAGCAATGTCTCTGGAAATTTTGGGGCTTTTTTAGGATGTAGGTTTATATTCGGTTATTTTAATATTTGCAAGTCATTGCCACACCTGGTGGTTATCTTGGCTTTTTAAGCAGAGGTGGGCCTATCCATAATCTGCATACAACTGTCCTGGATAGATATTATTTAAATCAAATTAAACACAATTCTAGGAGCAGAGGGGACACATACTTGCGACTTTACCTGGGATGTGCATGTAAATAATTTTTTTAGTTTTTTTTTTATTACTTCTATGTATTTGTGTGTTGTCTTTCTTACCATTATTGCACAGTTGCTATAATGTCTCAGATTATTAATTGAGGCATTTATTGTATTTTGCTTTTTTTATTTTACATTTTCTTACATATAGTTGGGTTAACCTGTTGGGACTATTGATTACACGCTAGTCACAGATTTTAACTGTTGTCCCGAAGTCACCTCCTCTACATCACTATTCTAAGGCTGACCGCTTGATCCAAGGGAGAGTGCGAACTAAATGAAGAGGTCAGGGAATTACGCAGATCGTGTGTACAGGTCGTTGAGATGACAGATGACATACCTTAATGGTGTGGATGTCTAATACAGAGTCACTGATTACCTGAATATGTAAACACCCTTACATAAGAGTTTAGTATAATGAGCAGTGAAAATGCAGGATTTGGGTACGTGCCAGTTCCACTTTAACCTGAGTTTGCAAAGCACTGGAAAAACATGTTTTGCATAACGAATTGTGATTCAGTTTCCTCTGGAACCTAGGGGGTTAAGACATTACTCTGAGTGGGTGATACTCAAATAGGGAATGACTCCTATTGTAGGACTACAACTTCCATGAGGCTTTGTAGTTGTTTAACAGCTTATATCATATTCCTATTGCATTGTAAGCACAGTGCCCCCATATTGCTGTTAATGGCTCCCAACTGATTCCTCTCTTACAACTGTCATGACCGGTGTATAGTCGCCATATGGGCAGTCGGACTCCAGGACAACCCTCCCACATACCTAACCCAATAACTCACTGACACAAAGGTATATGGGAAAATTTGTCCACAGCTTTATTTAAACAATCTTGAATAATAATAATTTATTAATTTCCATATTAATAACCATAGCAATAATAATTTAACAATAAACATGGGTCATTGCCCCCATACTCCGCCCTCGTAACCGAATCCTTCTGTTAATATAACAGGCAATGACCCCCATATAAATAACACATATACATATATATATATAACATACGTATCAACATATTCCAACATACCAACTTAAAGTGCCAAACATAAATTAACCATGGCAGGGGTATACCCGGATACCCCTGCCCCACCAGATTCTGAGCCACCGACAGGACTCGGAACCTACCAACCACCAATGACCACAGTTTTACGTCTCCATGACGTTCATCCTAGGGAGCCTATTTCTTCTCCTTCAGCTCCCTATCCCGCCACTGTGAAAAAACTGGATAACCCAAATCCGTTACCAAATTCAGGGAGGGTGGGCGGGACAAACTCAGCAAGGTAGTAATTAAAAGTGAAGGATTTAAAATGGCTGCCTATTTAAATAGCCAAGCCTACTTACCCATAACTCCATACTTCCTTCCCTCCTCCTATGCCTGCCTCCTAACCCCTGTCAAGGCCTTTTTTCGCTTAGCTGCGCTTTGGCTACATGGGGCTACATTAGTCTAATACTATCCTTACCTTTTGTGTCACTTTACCCCACTCCCTCTAGCGTGTAAGCTCATTGAGCAGGGCCCTCAACCCCTCTGTTCCTGTGTGTCCAACTTGTCTGGTTACAACTACATATCTGTTCGTCCACACACTGTAAAGCGCTGCAGAATTTGTTGGCGCTATATAAATAAAATAACATAATAATAATTGCCTTAAAGGAGATTGCAAATCTGTATTAAATTACGTTTTGAGTTAATACCTGTTTAGATTGGTTAGGTTAAACGATTCTTTTGGGAAAAGATAATTCCAGGAATCTGTGCAAACTGGCCGAGTGATTTTTTTCTGTTCTTGATAAAAACGACTTTCTGTTGTAGTAGCTTGCCGTCAGATGTTGCCAGTGACTGTGAAACCAATACTCAACTTTATTCTTTGGAATTGTCAGTAATGCAATTCCTGAAAATGAAGAGACTTGTACTACTTGACACTGCCACTCTCTACATGATCCAACCACACAACAGGTGATTGTATCCAGTCATTTATGAAGAACAATATGTATTAAAAAATAAGTGATCTTTAAATTTTTGTTTTGTGATCACCGCACAGCTTTAAGGAATTTTTCCTAATCACCCCACAGCCTGCCGACTTTGAGAGGTTGGGTAAATTTCTGTATTCCGTTTGTTCCATAAACATGTCTTGCACAGTGCTAACATCTTAAAGAGACACTCTAGGCTAGAGCATTACTGTAATGCATTACATAGATAAATGGCTACTTTGCAGTTTCTGAGTTTGACTCAAACCACAAAGATTTTCAGCTGCTTCAATTCTCTTTCTTCACATCAGTTAGTACGTTAATTAGTATCAGCCAGCCCTGACGGTCTTATTTATAATTATATCCAATGAGAGAGCTGAGCAAATCCAATGAATCCCTGTACAGTAGGATTCTATGGGACGTGTAGTTTAACATCAGCACCAATTTTTGTAATGCAAAGCCTTGAATTAAAGTGGAACAGTCACGTCGCAATTGTTTTCTCACCCCAGTAAACTCTGTTGAAGAGCTTATTGGGGTGAGTAGTGTAGTTGAGATAATAAAAAAAAAAAAACTTCCTTACACAGCACCTCCAAGTGCTCTAGGTGCACTCTTGGACATCTACAGAAAAATACTTTGTGTGCATTTGCTCTTGAGCTTTCCTTCAGTAGGGTCATGTGCATGCATAGCACTGTATGGGTTAGATTAATTTACATGGTATGCCCTGATTATGCCAGGATTGTGTTTGTGTGATGGAGTGGGCTTAAAGCATCAGCTCAATTTAGAAATTGCTGTATTTAATAGAATATGAATGCGGGCAGGGACTCCTCCATTCACTAGAACCACTGTTCAGAGTGTGAGCTGCTATAATGCTTGGAGGGTCCATTTGACCCTTACTTTAAGCTTACAATACTCTTATTCTTTGTCTCTAATACTGTGTATTACAAATCATCCTGTGTTTGGTGAAAGCTTGTGGTTTAATTTGTTTTCCATTCAAAATCAAATTAAAATAAATGTAATGTAGCCTATTAAGCAAATACAGAGGCAAAGTTAGGATTCCATATATACACATGCAGATCTGTTTCCCTATTTTTGTGTTCTTGGACAAATAGAAGTATTGCCATCAGTGCTACGTACACACACAAAATGTATAATGTGAATCTGGGGTGCCTTCTAGAACAGGGTCATGTATCCTGTGGCTATGTGTTTCTATAAATAATTGATTTTCTGAATGTTAGCGTAGCCAGAGGCAACATGACAGCACTATTAGCGCATCCCTCCTTTCACGGCTAAGCTGAAATCCTATTGAAATTCCAAATTGGCTCACTTTGGTAATGATTAGTATTGGTGTGAATGGATACCAAATTAGGGCAAAATGTCTGGGCCGGATTGATTTATTTTTATTTTTTTTGTTAAAAAAATTAAACAACATGCACATTTGCTTCCATTAGACACAATACAAAATCGGCTAGTCCCTCCAGCAGCTGTATAGTGCTGGCAACAAGCTCGAGATCAGATTTGTGCAAGATCATTACTTTTGTGAGATGGGAGAGATTCGATGAACTGGACGTCTCCCAAAATGAATGGCAGAAAATGCTAAATACTCAAAAAATAAAACTGATTTAGATTGTTCTTGAAAACAATCATTTTATATTCTGCCATTTATACGTTGCAATGTTATTAAGATTTTCCCAATGTATTATTAATCTTTATAAATAAGAAAGTTAATTCAATAAATGTATTTTTATTTTTTACAAACCGACAATGTTTGCAAGTTTTTTTTATCAAGGTGTTATATAATTTTTTATTTTATTTTTCATTTATTAGAAGTTATACCTTGGAATGTTGAGAAAACATACGAATATATTTTAAGTTACACAGCACTTTATTCTCCTGCCAAATTTAATGGTCCCTGCATGCAGAACAAATCCATTCAACCAGCTAAAATATTACTTTTGGCGCAATGGCAGTCAATTCTAGTTAATATTGTGTATTATGTATACTGTTCCCACATGTCATACATATTTTGCTAGATTTAAATGTTTTGTTTACCTATTGTACAGTGTTGCCGAATATGTTGGTGCTATATAAATAATTGTATACTGTCACAAACCAGAGGCCCCTACCAGCTTTCAACTTTAAGCAGAAAGGATTGTCACAAGAGGAAATGCTTTCTAAAATTTTCCAAGGCATCTTAACAAGTTGCCTATGCTCTCTATAAACAAAGCAAAAGTTATTTTAAACTTTATTAGGTGCACTGCGGTTTTTTATAGCGTCACAGTCTCTTATCTACGGCATTGGTGAAATAAGAATGTAGTGCTGAATAAACAGTGCACTGCGCTGGTTGTAAATTTATAAGAAAAGGTGTGACGCATACCACTACTTTTACTTGTTTCCTTGTCTTTGTTTGTATCCTTATAACCTTATTTTGGTAACATCCGTGGACGTTAAAATTTTATTGTAATTGGAATGATGTCAAACAAGAGGGGGAAAGAAGCCTTGCCCCAAAATTCTTTGAACCCACCTACAGATTATGCCCCAACATACCACAAAGATTAACAATGTTTGTGAATTCACTGAAAATACAAGTGCACTCCAAATTTCGTCATAATGTACACTTCTTTTTTTTTTTGTTTGGGGGTTTTTCTGTGTTTTAGTTTTTAGAAAACAAAATGTACGTGTTAGTCATAAAAGAGATGCATTTTAATCGGGAAAATTCAATTTAATAGCATTTTCAATTACCAGCTTAAAATAATGAACTGAAAAAATAATTCAACAAAAAAAAAAAAAGGTTCCACATATTTGCTCTGTGATCATTGGAGGTATAATCACCGTAGTCCATTTTTTTGGTGAACTTTAATAACCTACAACAAAAATTGATGTGACAATGTAGCTTGCAGTTTAAATGAGTGACCGGAAGAAAAATAAACACTGCTTTAGGGTGTTCCTACAATATAGTCTCTGTCACTAAATAAGAACGTGGGAATTAAAGGAGAAGGCACCAACAACCAGGTATATAACCAGGTCGTGCCAGTTCATCAACATTTATAACGCTCTCTCCAACGTTACTTAAAGGGACACTATAGTCACCAGAACTACAGCTTAATGTAATTCTGGTGAGTATAATAGCTCCCTTCAGGCATTTGCCCCTTGGGACACCTCCAAGTGGCCATTCCTCAGAAGACGACTGAAGGGGCTTCCTGGCTCAGGGCTGCACAGTAGGCAGCAGTGCCGCTCTGCATGGAGACGCTGAATTTTCCTCATAGAGATGCATTGATGCACTGCATCTCTATGAGGAGGTCCTGATTGGCCAAAATGGCTTTTAGCCAATCCATTGCTTTCCCTATGGTGTCCCTTTCCCTTTTGATGTCACAAAGGTGGCGGAGCCAGCATCGGCAGACCTGCGCGGCGCTGGAAATAAGGTGAGTTTTAAACTTTTATAGGGAGGCAAGCCACCTAAATGGTGGGTTAAACACTATAGGGTCAGGAATACATGTTTGTGTTCCTGACCCTATAGTGATCCTTTAATTTGGCAGAAGAGTTCTGATATGGGGGTGCAGGTGAATCGTGTACTTGCATGGTGCGAAGCCTAGCTGCGCCCAAGCCTTTTTAGGAGTACACATGTGCAGTCCTGTGTACAATCCGGATATGCCCCCCTTTTCAAGTAGTCTCCCCCTTCATTGCCACCCCTGTGGCTGACCCACCCACACCTCCCGGATCTGTACTTGACAATCTTGGGATCTATACTGCCATTTGACATAACCAAGTGCAAATAATTTTTGACTTGTGGAACGTGCTCCTGCTTTCATGACATTGTTTTTTGTGGCATTGAAGAAGAACTTGGCTGGCAACCATCACAGCTACATTGCCATAAGAGGATTCCAAGTTTGCTTGTGTCTTGGACTGGACCTCATATTTATGTGTATAGAATGCATGACATAGGACTAAATGTGGGAGATGTAGCAAACCCTTCTATGAACAGACTATTAATGGGATTTACTGTAGTGATTAACTTTACTTTCCATTACATTTATATGGTATTGTTTGATTTTTGGTGGGGGGTTGTGCTTATTTTGCATTTTTTTGTTTGAGTTTGTTTGTTTGTTATCCCCATTGATCGTCTGCGAACACAGTCAGAATAAATTAGACAGTCTGTAGTGTAAGCGATGGGGATTTCTATTTTGCCAACTTTGATGTGTATACTTCCCAAGGCCGGAGTATGATTCATATCTGGCCAAATATACAGCCTTTTAGCCAAAGTGACACAAATGAAGCTTTCTTTTGAGAAGAATGAAAATTGGAACAGACCTGAAGCTGTTAATATAATGTCACTTGTTAACTTGTCCAAGCTGCTGTCACAACAGTGAATGTGCTTTTTGTTTGGTGCTTGAAAGCTAGTATTTGTTAAAAGCTGGTTAAAGCTTTGACTCACTCCATTAGCTTCTTGCTTTATCACTGTTTTGTTTTATGTAGAGGTTTACTCTTGGAATATCCTTTAAGGTCTCTCCAAAAGCTTACTTTTCTAGTTAACATTTTGCATCTCTGTGTTAATCTGCACAGTATGTTGAAGGAGATACTGTGAGTTTTCTTAATATAATGCTAACCGAACCAACAGCATCCATTGCTAAATTTTGAACTTAAAGGGACACTATAGTCACCAGAACAACTACAGCTTAATGTCGTTCAGTGTCTCCACGCTCTTCATGGAGATGCTGAATTTTTCTCATAGCCCCCGCCCCGACTCGATTTCAGCCAGTCCAATGCTTTCCCTATAGGCTGAAATAATAAATGCTGATTCTGATCAGGGGCAGGGCACTAGAAAATGTAAATTGTATTACCTTTTTAAGGGGGTTAAGGGCGGGCAAGCCACCTAAATGGTGGTTTAATCACTATAGGGTGAGGAATACATGTTTGTGTTCCAAAACCCTATAGTGTTAAGATTCCCTGCAACGGATCGGCTCTCAAGTCTCTGGCCAGGTTGCTACAAGACCGCAGGCCAAACAGACTGGACGAATTCCGCTACCACCGTGGATGGAATATACAGCAAAAGGAGCTGCAAGAGACGTCTCGGCGGGGATTGCAGGCGCGCCTGCACCGGCACAATCAGACCGACGTACAGCTACAGTAACAACCACTTACGACTGACCCCCCCCACACACAACTGATTAATATGCCCCTCCCTTCACAAGACTGTTGACGAACCATGGAGACACAACTCTCTCGTAGGCACCTGCTCCAACCCACACCACTACATAACAAAACAGAAGGCTGGTGACCAAAACAAGAGGGTGGGCGAACGACAGAGGAAGGCCGAGAAATAAAAGGGAAATAACCCAGGCGGCAAACGAATAGACATATGTGGGATAGGAGGAAAGACTGTAGAGACACCAGAAGACAAGAACCGTCCACAGGGACGATAACTACTCCAGATACCCCAAATTAGTCAACTCCCAGAACCGCCTAGAATAGTCAGAGCAAACACAGATAAAGGACACACTGCAGAACACACATCTACATGAAGTACATAGGACACAACAAGCCACACAGGACCAGAACGAGGTCACCTCAACAACAAGAGTCAAAAACATCACACCTCTTCAATAATGACTGACACATCACAACACATGAGTGACATTAGCCAACTAACCCACTGCGATCAAGCCAGAAACCTAGACGGATTGAGGAAACTCTGTAGACACCTCGAAACACACACACACATAACCACTCAAAACAAAACAAAAGAAAGCTGATCTAAGGGGAAAATGACATAAACCACACAACAAAGCAAGTCCACCAGGATGTAACACACAGAACAGCTCATTACCTTACACTAGACTCTACCTACCTCATGTCTACAACTGAAAATACCAATGTAAAAGTAAAACCAAAAGTCATCAGCAGCAGATGATACGCAGCCTTAGCTGCCAAAGGCCCTTACACTACCGGCTTAGCACCGGTAGTGTCTGCCGCAGTCAAAAGCCAATAACTCAATGTTTTAATGTTCATGAATGTT
Source organism: Pelobates cultripes (assembly GCA_933207985.1). Taxonomy (NCBI): domain Eukaryota; kingdom Metazoa; phylum Chordata; class Amphibia; order Anura; family Pelobatidae; genus Pelobates; species Pelobates cultripes. Next base: position 45,200,958 of record OW240920.1, on the reverse strand, counting down.
CACCTAAATATGTTCAAAGTTGTGATACACTAAATGACTGTTAAAAAAAATAAAAAAAATAAAGATTGTCAAAAAAAAAAAAGGAAACTTAAGATTCCCTTCAATGCACTCCTCTAAGATCTACTGCAAGCAAAAGGACGTTTCAAAACCTATGTGCCCCTCTTGTCTTGCCAGACTACACACTAACCTTTTGCACAAATGTTAAAAAAGGTAAACAATTACTCAAAGTTTAATTTCTGTAACCTTTTAAACCTTTACGATCAGCAAAGTAGAAAAATACAAACATGCAAGAGAGCTTTAAAATGGTGTTTGGTTCTTTGGGAACTTTTGTAGCATATGGGACCTGATATTAATCACCTCTTTATAGAACAAAGTGAGTGGGAGTTCTAAGACCCCCAGTGATAAGAGTGCCTGATGATGTGTCACGCTCACAGAGAAAATGAAATTAAGCCTGTCGTTGACGTCAGAATTCAGACTGACTTATGCTGAGGTTCACTGTCACATTATCCGTGCCCCAGCAGAGGGTCAGAATGAAGGTATCTATAGAGCCCAGAGTTTTGTCAAAATACCTAAAAATATAAATAAATACAAAAATGTTTTTTTTTTTTTATGTAGTGGTTCCAAGTGTCCAAACTTGACCCAAACAGCTTGTATTTATTTATTTATTTGTAATATAGACTTTAAGAGATTCTTCTATTTTTGAAGCTTCACCACTATATTCCTGGCAAAATCAGGAGACAATGTTGCTGTGGCATCTGGGTATTTTAGATCTGTTGTTTGGGAACTTCTCTTATAAACGTGTATCACCTAATTTATAGGATATAATCTTTCTTCCCCTAGCCCCCAAATACGTACGCTTCATCAGGTTTTAAATACCTCTATACCATGATATAGTCAGTTGACCTATTTAACAGATCCACATGTTCTCAAAAATGTTCGCAATATAACTGGGCTCAAGGGCCCTCAAAAAAGAAAGCTAAAAGCAATTGCACATTTGCTGCACAACATTAAATATATCCCTGACACAAGCTGGATCTGTTGTTGCAAGGAACTGTACTTGTAGCGAACAATAAACTGGAGCCATTCTACTTCAGCATTGTTGGGTGTTGATTCACTAATGTTTAAATGGAATTCGTTTTTTTACAGAAGAAAAATTTAATAGGCACCGTCCTCATAAATAGCGTTCGCCTTTCTGTAACACATATATAATCACAATCTGACTTCAGTCGAAGAATTAGGCTTACAAATTGTGTTTCCCATTCTCCTTGACCAATGTAATCAGCACTGTTTTACATTTCGCTTTACTGGAGGAAGAAGCAATTTCTCTTAAAGGTTATTGAATTGTCTGGGCAAGAAAATGATTTATTGTTTCATGAGGCGATATATCATTAAATAATTTTTGAGAGCCTGATAGGTGATACATTAATTTTATGTTGCAAAGCTCTGATTGAACCAAAATGTGCCTTTAGCGTTCATTGCCCTAATGCATATGTGAGCACCTTCTCGTTTAGATTGTAATGTTTTTTTTTCCATTTTCATTAGTTGGCCAATTTGTGAAGGTTAGTGTAACATTAGACTGCTAAAATATTTGACTGTGTATCGAGATTGTATTGTTGGTTAGATACAAGATTATTTTGCTTTAAATAAAATTCGATTTTTATCTCCTTAGTCGAGTATTTTTCAGCATGACTATTTTTTTTTTTTTCCTAGTGATTTATCTTGCATTTGGAGAATAATAAAACTGTACACACAGAATTATTCACTAAATGTGAGAATTCACAATGGAATTGGAAGCCTATAGACAAAGAGTAGTACATTTTAAAAACATTCTCAAGGTCAACTATGATTCCAGATTACCTATTTTGCCCTTAATTTTTTTAACAGTCCAGTCAATTCACACCAGTTTGTTTTGATGAATAATTCTATTTGGTTTCTCGTCGTTCAGTTTTTATTTGTTTTACAAATAATCCTGTTACATTACATTATGTCTTTCCTTTATTTATTTATTTATTTATTTTTTATTGGAAAACTATAAATCGAAGCAATATTTAAAAAAAAAACTTTTTTATTTTTTAAATCTCAATCACGTAAACTTATATATGGTTTTTAAATAAAGACTTTTTTTTTTTTCAGTTTGGATTTGAGAGCCATCTGTAGACACTGTTAATAATGTACTCCAATGACAATACCCCAGCAGTCCTCGTGGTGACTAGATAATTTGCTGGTTGTTCCACTTGGTTGACTACTAAGCTTTTTGGCTGTGTCAGCAGAAAGATACAGGCGAAAGGCATCTTGAGGTCATACTGTGAAGAATTGTACAGTTCATATAAGGCAGGATGATTTTTAGCTCAGTTTTATTTTATGTATTCGACAAGGTCCTTAAAGGTCATAGCTTCCACCACGCTACATATCAGCTCATGTCTTTTTGAAGTATCAGTAGGGTATGAAGGTACAGTTCCTCTGTAAAGCTTTGGTGATGTCTTAAATGGAGACTTTTTATTCATTTTTAAATGTATTTATTTGAGAGTTTATAAAAAAAAAAAGTAAAACATTTATGAAAATAATAACTTTTTAAATTTCTGCATTTGCTGAAACTGTCCAGAGTTTGCAGCATCTACAGTGAACTGCCAAAAACCCAGGATGGGGGTCAGCAAGTCCTGATTCCAGCCCTGCCTAACATTTTGGTTGTAAGCTGACTATATCCCATACATTGCTGCCCATCAGGGGTTTATGGGACATGAAGTGCAGCACTTGGCAGCAATCCAACCATAATGTAAGTTTAAAGGAACTACAGCTCAAGATAATGGCAGCTGCACTGTGGCTTCTGACAGCTCTTTTTAAAGTTTGTGAATGCAACTGTAAAATGCCAATGCATCCTGTTTAGATTCTCTCATGGTAGTCTGTGACCCGAATAGTGTAGGTAAGGATTCCTATAGCATGCGCACATCATACAAGTGACAGAACAGGCTTGGAAAAAAATAACAGGCATAGCGTGAGCAGATCATTAGGCGTTCAGGACTCTAGGACCCTGCCTGCAGTGGGCTGCCACTTAATTTGGCCGACCCGTCCCCTTTCTAGATGGGTCATCGTTTTTTTCCCCCCATCCAACCGGTGTCCTGATTCTTGGACTGCTGGAGATGGCAGGTATGTTTTCATGTTGTTGTTGTTGTAATGCTCATTAAAAAACATTGCAGATGACACAAGATTGCAAAACTTAAAGTACAACATGGTAATAAAAAAATAAACAATATAGTGACAACAAAGGTAATGCAATCGAACAGCAACACACGAATACGCACTCTAACCAGGAAAAGAAAATAATACATTTGGCACCTAACAGCTTTATATTGGATTTCAGAAGGGTCACGTCGGTTAATATCAGGGTCAAGCGTTACTGTCTTGGATTAGGTGGATGATTTAGTAGATTGTGGAATTTGTGGGGAAACATACTCTATTTTCTATTCCCAACTTGTGTAGAAAGTGATATAGACTGACATGGTATGATTGACCTTCTCTGTGGTTCTAATGTCCTCCACTTCCATAAGGGAGGTGGAATCTGTCATCTTTTTACATTGTCCAAATCAAGGAGCACTGTCCTTATACCTAAACCCATTTGCTAACTAAGATCAAATGTTTTTATTGCTTATTGTCCTTTTTCAATTTCAAACAATTACATCAGAGGTATAATTCAGTTCTCCACATAGAACTTGGAACCTTTACGGCTAGTCACCCACATGCAGCAGTCATCGCAATAATCCATAAAATATATGGGGAACTAAACGTTATTTTTGGATTATAGAGTTCCTTAATGGGTTCACAGCATTTTAACCCCTTTAAGACACATGACATGTGTGACATGTTATGATTCCCTTTTATTCCAGAAGTTTGGTCCTTAAGGGGTTAAACTAAAAATAGAATTAAAAAAAAAAACCTGCTCTCACTTGATGGAATGTGTGTATTAATTCAGAACAAGCTGTCACTCAAATGCATAGATTCATTTTTCACTATAGATTATCCAGATCCTGATAAAGCTCCAATAGGGAAATTTACAGGTGTGACGCTAAAGTAGTGGGTGGAGCCAGTTTGCCGCAATACACAGATTCGTGATTTACATGTGTATTGTGAGTGCCCTTAAATGAACAAAGTGCTGTATTAAGAGCTAAATGCTAGTTCTTGAACATGTTTATGCTTATTTTTAACTTCTTAAAATATTGACACAAATTCTGTAGTAATCTGCACCATTTGTCTGTTTTAATTATATGTTTAGCACTCCACTTTATATATTTGAACAGGGAGTAAATACATTGTTTAAAAAAATAAATACAGTTTAAAAAAGCTAGTATTAAATACAGGCGAGGTTTCACCTTTAACTTTCTGTGCTTCATGCTGGTATCCCTTTGATTGACATTGATACTTGAAAAAGTATAAACTGCCTCCTTTTTCACATTGGGAATTTGGCTTTTATTAGTCTTTTTAAGATATTTTTTTTTCTTTTACTGGAGAGGGAGGTAGGGTGGGAGGAACAATGAAGGAAGGAGGGGTAGGTTAAAAGTACTGAGTGGAGGCAATGGAGAGTGACGGAGGATTGGGGGAGAAGGAGGAAGCACGGGTAGCTGAGCCCAGCGAGGCGGAGGGGTTGTGCTTGGGGGAATGAGATTAACCAGATATTGGACAGCATATATTTTATTTATTTTAGGGTTCAACAAAAAAATAAGTTTGACTGATTTATTAACTCAAGAGCACCAAAATACATTTTTTGTTAAATTGTGTTAATAGGTCCCACTTGTGTTTTGAAGACTGTACTGTTTGTCTTGACTTAAAGTCAAGGTTTGTAAACACTGCAACAGGTATAGCTTCAGAATAGTACATATGACATAAGATGTAAATGGTCATCCAGGATTGGAAGAGGTCTATTTTTATTGTGACACACATGAAGGAATTGTGCTGTTCGTACGCAGCTTTTTTGAACTTGTGCGCAAACACAATCCAACTTTGAGATCGACGGTCCTAAAAGTGGTTTTGTCTATAAAATGTATTAATATCTATAGGTTAATGCACACTTCAATCTCAAAATCCTTTGTGCTATATATAAAAAAGATCATTAAATACAAAGATCAAAAACTGTTCACTCTAAGATTTTCAGGTGTGTTCATAAAGGGGAACATTGACCAAGGAATTCCAAGTTGGTAATTTCTGAGAAACTTGCATTCACTATTAATAAAGAGCCATACTGCCCCAACTTTGCCAATAAAATTGCACAAAGCCTCAAAGAAGCTTTAGATCGATGTGAGTTGCATTCAAATCAGGTTAGGGTTTCCTTGAGTACAATGAGTTTACTCTTGACTTGGTGGTGAGTATATTGGCGCAATATATAAAATACTGGTCATCCCCATGATTGTATATTAAAATATTCAACTTCTATGCATCAAGGAGAGTACACAAGGAACTACTGAGTAAATTTTTCAATGAATAATGGATTTTGTGGACCTCTATTTTTTTATGTCTCTCCCTCCCCTCTCTCCCATAGTCCAGAGGATGGGATGAGAAGGGCAGCTATGGCGTTACGCGCCATATTATTTACCCTTTAAATGCACACTTGTGTGTGTACACAGGGGTAACCATTCCTCCAGGACCCCTGCGTTTAAGAGGGTATCTGTGGGGAACCTTCATAAATCAATTGGATAATTCTTCAGAAAATTGATCAGGAATCGATTAGTGAGGTGTACTTTCTTGACAAAACCCTAAGTTAGTCAATGCTCTTTCAGTGCCACTTAGATTTGGATGAGCTCTGAATAGGTTTCCATCTTGCAAATATTTAAAGGACGCCTGTGAGGTGCTTTTATATAATACATATGGTAGTCTACCTTAATTTGAAGCCAAATAAACGGCAACATTTCAGAATGTATTGATCTGGTTAATGGTGGAGTTCTTAATACATCAATCACCAGTACATTGAGATATTTACTATTAACTTCCAAGAAAAGTGTTTTTGTTTATATTTTTGTTTTTGTTTTTTAGTATAGTGCCTTCTCACTAAAACCACACAAGTATTTACCAGTAATGTATTCCACTGATAATCGGTTGGTCCTTCAAACTTTTTACAGTCATGCCTCTATTTGTACTCCTCATAATAATGAGCTTCCTGTCGTCAGAGAAGACCCTGCTCCTTTGTAGAGTTAACCTGACTTACTTTAGATATTGGTGTTCAGATATAATTGCAACACAATTGGCTTAGTTTTTCGAGAGCATAATCAACATGAAATTTTACTCCCTTGGCTGTTCATTGACTTGCTCCTGGAATGTGCTGTCTGTAAATTAGAGAAATGCTTTGTACCTGCGAGAATCCGTTCTTTGTCTTAAGCTGAATAGTCATATTGTCTGCATTCCGTTAGAGATTTGTTAAAAAGGTTATTGCTTGTTTGTGCATGTGCTACATATTGTAGGTAATGGTTAAAATATTTATTTGTTATGACACATAACCATTAATAACAACTTTAATTACTTAGCATCTTGCAGACCCAGAGACTTATATCTACATATCCAATACAAACTGTAACTTGGCAAATAGAAAATCAAAAGAAATTGTGCCTCGGGCTCTGTGTATTATTGCCCAATCCCTAGCCAAGATGTTTCATTCTTTCAACTCTTTACAACACAGGATGTGTCAGTAGATTTGATATACTGTGGAAAAGGCCACTACCTTATTAAAGGGCATTGTGTATTTCTTATAGACTCCAGGGATTTTGTTCTACAAAGAATGGAAAAATAATAAATTAAGCCCTAGAAACATTTTTCAGACTGGCAAGGCCACTTTGTTGCATTGAGATATTTGTCTACCTAATGCTTTTATTACAAAATAACCTGTTTTTATGTAGTTATTTTAGGCAGGAAGAAAAGCGTATAATTTTTGTATTCTTTTTAAATACCGATACTGCTGTTGAACATGTTTAGAGACTATGTGGGCTGCAACAACCAGTTTTATGTCTAAAAATATTATCGGGTAAGAACGTAAGATCATACGTTATTTACTTAATTGTAAATTGTCAGGAATTGAAAGTGAATTTAGAATTTTAGGCTTACTCAAAAACATTCTTCAAATCCGCTATGATTTCAGTTTGGCAATTGTTTCCAATATTTTGAAATTCAATTTTAAGATCTCACAATTTATATTTAGAGAATAAGAGTATGGTGCAACCAGACCATGTGTTTTGTAATGGATACTCAAACCATGCCAGCTGTAGGCTTAATTTCCTGCTTATGCAAAAACAGAAATTTTCCCACGAAAAGCAAAGAATAGAGTATACAATATAATGCTAATTTTAAGTGCATTATACAAACAGATAAAGGTGCACCTTTCAGATGTAGGCCCTATTTCTTTAACAGATCATTTAACAATGGAATGTTTGGGGTTTTTATTCTTCTTTTTAATTTTATTCCTAAAGTAGGCTTTGTGACTCCACTTGGATGACTTAAAATTTGGTGGGTTTTAAATTCCCTTCAGTGGGATTATGGCTAGCCAAAAATTAATTTAAATTTTTTTTTTTAAACCCTATAAGTACCCAAGAGAAATGCTACACCCACCTGATGTAGAAGATCAAAAACAAGTTGCCCATTTAAGAGATTGATGCAAATTCAACTTTACTAGTTGAAAGGTATTCCTACTGTGTTCCATTGTTTTTTTCTGTGTGAGGATGTCCATCGTTGATTCACAGAGTCAAATTCCGTCAAGGCCAGGAAGTGCCTCTAGTGACAGTCTAGTAGACACATTTTTTATATTTTTATATATATATATATATATATATATATATATATTTTTTTTTTTTTATATATATATAAATATATTATCTCGATAGATAAACAGATACATTTTCTCATTATTAGTAGACATTAAAGGCTGCATGCCAAGTAATGTAATCGTATTAAAAATATTATTCGTAATAATCGTTTTGCCATCTGTCCACTAATGATTTCATATGCTCCAATATTCATATGACTGCTGCATTGTGCAGAACTTCCAAATTATTTTCAAATGTTTCAAAATGTCTGTGAATTAATCACAGGAGCATTGTAGACATTATTAACGGTACTTGTCATGGACACACGTTACACAAAATATGTTGCCTTTATATATGTACATTTCAACTAAGTGGTTCACAGTTCCTTATCCTGTGAATCTGCTGCTCACATAGAATAGATTTGTTCGTCTGCCCAAATCTCTCGACCAGTAGAGTTTTCGTTTTCTTTTTTTTTTGGGGGGGTGGGGGAGGGTTTCTTCTCAATCGTCAAACATTCCTACAACTTGCAAGAAACTCACCAGCTTGTGGTACACTATCTTACTTTGATTTGCATCAGCTCCCATATTTATCTATGGCTTTCTCCTAGACAGTGGAATGTTAAGTAGTATGTAGAAGTTGGTATTTACAGCTAACAGCCCATGTTCTGAGCATGTGCCGCATAAGTAGAGGAGACGCTCCCATGATTCAGATGAATTTGGCACCTTCTTGGGAGGACGTCACTGATGCGCCCGTCTAAAGTCCTGCCCTGACATATGCTTGTGGAGAGAAAATAATTGCACTGCCTGGTCCCATCTCCATGACTGAAGACCTCAATCTTGATGATCACGGCTAATCCACAGCTTTCCCATAGGGACGTTTCGGAGACTATTGCGCATGTGCAGCAAAATGCTGAACTGCACCAATTAGCATCTCCTCATAAAGATGCATTGAATCAGTGCATCTCTATGGGGAATATTCAGTGCCTCCATGCAGGAAACACCTCTAGTGGCCATCTGAGGAGTGGCCACTAATAGGCATTAATAGGCACCAATGTAAACACGGTCTTTTCTGTTTTTTAGATTGAAAAGCCTGCAGAGACTGGCTGTAGACACCAGGACCATTACATTAAGCTGTAGTGGTTCTGGGGACTATAGTGTCCCTTTAAAGCTGTTTAATATAGCACATGCCACATACTATCATATCATCATGTTATTACATCATTTACAGGAAAATACAATGCAGCATGCCCTTTTTCTGAGCAAGCCTTGCAAGCTATGACTGTTATTTATTTAAAACCGTCATATTTCTCCTGTAACCTGTACTTTTTTTGTGTTTGTTTTCTGTTTCACTTCCTAATGCAGTGTTATATATGTATGATGTTCTAATGTTGATTTTATTCAGCAACTGCATATAGCTAATGGCTGTTTACAAGAATGTTAATGTTTGATAGTGTTTTCCTATATTTGCAAATTCCAGTTAGGATTCATTCACTCAATATAAACCTTGTAATGAGTTAAATGACATAAATTCCAGGAGCTCATAATTCACTCATCAGCAGTTAATTGTGTAGCATACCTCCCAACATTTTTCCCACTCCCAGTTTCAGGTCCTGTCCCGACTTTGTTCACCGGTGTCCCGGTATGGGGTGCACCAGGGAACTCTTCCCAAAAAATTGTAGCATTAGGACATCATTAGCCAAGTTTGCATCACACTCAGGGTACTTGGACCCAGCAGAGAGCACTGAAACAGCGCCCTCAGGGACCTCTCATGGATGATTGACAGGTGGCATTCATTCATGCCAGGCTCTCCTGCCAATCCATGTGGTGAACTGCCCCTTTTATCGCCCACCAGCATCCCGATTTAAAGGGTGACAATGCTGGGACTGTGGGGTATGTTTTACAATGTTGTTAAACATGTATTTATTACCAGGTTTACTTTGAAGATGAGGGGTTTTTTTTGTTTTGTTTTTTGACAATTTTTGTTTTCCCATAAAGGTTAGGGGTACAGAAAAGAAAAGTGGAAATGGGGTGTGAGGCATAGTATGAATTACAATAAGTGCACAGTTGTAGTAGGACTAGTATAACATGCATACATCTGTAAGGCATGGGGTTAGAACTTGGTTTAACATAGTGGGGGGAGAAGAAACAAGAGCTCCAGCATTGGTCTAAGCATAGCTAGCAGTGGGTAGCTTGCTGATCAATAAGGCATCTGTATATACCGTTTGACGACATATGTCAATGTTGTGTGTGTGTACCAGGAGTCTTCCTCTGAGGTCTCAAGTTGGGTGTTTTTTGGCCCAGGTTTCCCACACTTCATGCCTCCAGCTTTGTTCTTAGCATTAAATTCCCTGTGTCCAGTTTATATCCATCTACTTGAGAGCTGTATCTGATAAGCTCCTGCATGGTTGCAGTGGATGAGGAGAGCCAGTTTTTATCAACTAGTGATCATGCTGCAATTAGGATATGGAAGATCACGTATTTATCAGCTTTAGGATATGGGTCATCGAACAGAAATAAGAAGAGGGAGGCAGGGGAGTTTGGCACTTTAATATTAGTGTGTTGTTGAATAAGGGAGATTTTCCCAATAGGCTGGTATTTTGGCACAACTCCACCAAATATGCAGAAATTACCCTGTTTCTCTGAGGCATCACCAGCAAATATCAGATTGGGAAGGGAGAATTCTATCTAGTCTCGTTGGTACCATGTACAATCTATAAAAGAGTTTGCCCGACAGCTCCATATGGGATGCGCAAGCAGTAAGACCTCTATGTGTGTTGATGGCTCAAAGCCAGGACTCTTCTGAAATCTGGCGTCCCAAATCTCGCTCCCATGCTTTTACACATGGGAGGTTTCTAAGATCTGTGGTTGCATTTAGGGGGGAGTATAGTGTGGAAATCGCCAGCCAAGAGCTTTTAATAAGGAGTTTCCTTTTCTGTAGTGTAGTATGATATGATTATAAGGAGGCCATTTACAATATATGTAAGTATCTTCTAAGTCTCTACTTCCTGTGTTTTTTGGGGAGGTGGGGTTTAGGAGAGGGGGCTTTCCTCCCATTTCTCTTGCCATAGAACACCCAACTTTTCTTTTCTTCCACACCCAACTGTGTCTAACCTTTTCTGCAGGTCCTTGAGACCTTCAGGTCCTTATGAGAGTCTCTTGTGATAATGGACCCTGGCCAAATTTTAAATATTTGAAAATTAATTTTGAAGATGTATTGATTAAGGGAAGAATAATGGATACTGCAGATATAATCATGACAGACAAGTGTTTTTGCTAACACACATTTATTTGTAGTCCAATGCCAAAAAATATATATTTTTCCCCAACGAAACTGGGAAGTGCCTCCCCCTGTCCGCCCCACTGCTTTAAACTACTTTTTGAAAGGTCGAGCGGACTGTCTAAAATAATAGAAACTAAGACAATAATAAAACTGTAATGATTTTAAAATAAAGACATAATTTGCATCTTCTTATACTCTAGACTTGGTCATTATGTTAAAAGCCTCATTCTGTTAATTAGTGCTTTGACATTTTAAATACATTGTATGCCTTGTGTAGAATTCTGAACCAAAAATGGACTTGACAAAGTTATTAGTGATGCTAATTGTACTCTACTAACTGCAAGTCTTAAAGCAGACCTTTAAAAAAAAACATTAAAAATCTTATTCTGGGGTCACTGTTAACCCATTAATAAGGCAGTAATTGTGGTAATTTGGAGAATGAACAGATACAAGTGGTTGGTGGATATTAGAGCTTAGTAAAGTGAGAGACAGATTCTATATTACTTGTCTGAGAAAATATCAATTATACTTTTAATGTGGAAAGATATAAAATAAAATTCTGAAAGCCTACATAGTCCACAGGTTATTGATGATGAAGCCACTAAATGGTGGTTGTTTTACCACAGGCTTTTCATCATCCTTCAATACACATTGTATATTTGGATGTCCCATTCTTATACGCAAAGAAATTTAGGGCCTACTATTAGCGGTCAAGTTGACAAATGGGCTAGACAATGGGCGGAGCTAAAAGCGAGGATCAATTTCAGTTGCAAATCCATCCACAAAATCAATCCCATATGAGCGCAAACAGCAGACATCATGGACAGAGGAAAACAAAATGGCTGCGCCCAGGTATTGATATATGGCATGGAAGAAGCGATAACTACCAAAAAGTGGCAAGTGGTGAGGGAGGAAGTATAATCCTTAAAATATAGGAGGAAAGGAAAGCTAAATTAAAAAACAAATCATAGAAGTCCTCACATTTTCACGACTCCTTGTCTGTCCTATGCCTCTATTTGTGACATTTCCAGGTATTTTACTTATTTTGTCCAAACCTGCCAACAGTGGGGAACAAATTAAGTATTTCTTGATCCCCGCAGATTTTATTTTTTACATTTATTTTATTTAAAATCCTACAACAACCAATTTACTGTGATTATATAGATTCAAATGAATCCTACAACAGAAACCTTAAGGTTCCATAAATTTGAAAATCAATAAAGACATATCTCTGTATGTACAGATCAGTGAAACCTAAATGTTTTGCAATGTTTGACAAAGTTCAATATCTTTCTGTAGGAACAAATTGTCCTATGTTACGTTCACTGAACACTGTTGGGGACAATGGGCATAACAAAATATATTATTATAGAATTCTTGATCAGGACTTATGCCAAGTTATAAAACGTTGGTGTTATTTATAATGTCAATGCCAGGGCAATTATTGAACAAATGGATTGTTCCATTAAATCAGAGCAAAATGTTTCCTAGAAGTCAAGTTAATTGATTTGTGTTTTCTATATTTAGAGCTTTTTGCGCCAGAGCCATAAATAGACCTTTATTTCTTCTGGATGACACATGTTGTCTGTCTATGTCCAGAATTACTCAATTTTTTTTCTTTAAAAATAATTGTATTTTTGTATTTGTATATTTTATATTAACTCTATAAACATTCTTTAGGTGGTAGTCTGCACATTTTATTCTGCATATATACATGAAGAATTGGATTAAAGGGAAACTACAGGGTTAAACTGATTCCATGATGTAATGCATTATACAGATAATATACTACACATATCGTAAAAATTTAATTAACACAAAAAAGCAACAACAAAAAAACATATCTCCAAACTTTCTTTGTGGGTCTCTGATCCTATATATTTCTGCACATAGTTTATTCCAAAGAACACTTTATCACTAGACTACAACAAACATTAACACTTACTCTACTAGTGCACTGATCCCTACCCTTCACTTAACTCTCAACATGATTAACCCCTACTGCCCTAACACTAAGCATTAATCCTTACACCACCTTAACACTGACCATAACCTACGAATTTGATGGTATCTAAAAGAAAGATATGTTGAAAAATCAGACCTTAGTGCTCTATTAAGTTTTTGTGTGTATGTGTTTATATTATTTACATTTCAAAGGAACCTATCCATAGACGAAAACACTACACAGTCATTAATATTGTCATTTAGAAAAAAAAAAACAAAAAAAAACTATCGACATCATCAAACTCTGCATGTTCTGTTATCATTTCTAATTTACATTGTTAGAAGGATTATGACTGCAGAAGAAGCACTTTAATCTGGCAAATGCATTCCTTCCAGTCTAAGAGCTTGTTAAGATTGTATTATCGTTATTAAATCCTTAACATCTCCAGTGCTAGAGGGACTGTTGAATTGTGTTGCAGATTAATAAACTAATGTTGTACAGATTAATCCATTACAGGCACTTTTTGTAATATTTCGAAGCACTTTTTGTTCCTTTTGTGCAGCATGGCATGAAAAAAGCAATATTATGAAGTTTCAGTATTCATAGTGCTAGTGAGACAGCCCATCTGTCTTTACTATCATTTTACACATTCAATTTGGAATAATGTAATCGTAACAAACCTCCCAAGTGCACTGGCAGTACCGTCTGTTTTGGATATGCAATCCACGGGTTTGCCTGTTGAGTGTCCTGCTTCTCGAACACACTGTAGGGCAGGGATAGGCAACCTTCGGCACTCCAGATGTTGTGGACTGCATCTCCCATCATGCTCTTACAGCCATAATGTAGTCCACCACAACTGGAGTGCCAAAGGTTATCTACCCCTGCTGTAGGGTATGAACTGAGCTGCCAGTTTTACCAATTACCTATTGTGGACATGTTGTATGAGTGACTACATCCAACCTAAATGCAATTGATCTGAAACAAATGCATTACTTTGTAAGTTCTTTAATTGTTTAATAATTTCTAATTATGGATTATTTTTGTGGTATTACCCCAGATACATGGTATCAACCAAATGTCTATCTTCGTTCGAAGGAATATGTATGGTTATCATGAACACCTCCTGTGCAGGAGATTCTGGGAAGTACATATGTTCCATTCTGAACTGTTTGATTCTTATTTATTTTTTTATTTATTCATTTTTTTATGAATAAAGAGCACTCGTGTCTATCGAAGCTCTTGCATGATTCTTCTATTCACACAAATATACCCTTTGAAATTAATGAGAGACCACTTTATAAAGGAATGATCAAATATCATTTTTCTCTTGGAGGGTCAATAAAATCAAACGTATTTTTGTGTGTAATTCAATGGCCTCAAAACATGTTACAATTTGTCAAGTGTACTACATCCCCAATACGAGATATAAAGACTCTAATACAACATTTTAGCACTTGAGGGAGAAGAAAATCCATTCTAGATTATCTCTTTCATTATATTGTTATTTTGTGGTGCCTGTAGGTACCAGATTTGATTTCCAATAGCTTCTCAGTGATTCTTCAAAAGTTGATGTTGATACAATGTTTTATTAATGGGCATTTTGACCTGACTAAAAAGTTTGATTTGATTATGTTGGTTGTATGTTCGTATTGTCATGGCAACATGCACCTGCATGATAAAATATTTTATCTTATCTAAACGCCTTGGGGTAAAAATGATTACTTTAGGAAGTTAAATTTGGCATCTTCATTCATTTGTGAGTAACATAAAAATAGTCCCTATCTCTAAACGTAAATGGTCGAAACTCATTTTCTCCCACCTTTAAGCAAATTATGAAGGTAATGCTTTACATCTCAGATTAGGAATGTAGTAGACTTTTCAGATAACAAATGTATGTTTTGACAATATACTAATAAATATTTCAATTTGTCGCAGAATGCTTTTCCCTATTGGAAACAATTCCTTTATTTTATGATGTGGCTAATCTATCCTAACAGGCTGGCATCTAATCTTCCCCTTGTTTAGTGACAAACCACACAATGGTTCTTATTCAATAAAGCAGATATTGGGGAGAATTGGCAAGGAAATTGAAATTTTTAGGAAAAAATCGCTGTGCTGAAAAATTCCCTAACCCAGCAATATTTCAAGATTGGCTCTCTTGGCAAAAAATGTTAAATTTCCTCATCATGAACCTTATGTTTGTAACAGCCATCAATCCGTTCTGCTAACAAAGGTTAGCATAGGGAAGAATAGGGCATGTCTTATTTGTATTAGCACAGCTGGCAAAACAGAGCTTTAAGTTACTCATGAACATAGAAATATTAGCACATTCATATGTATAAATGAAATGCATTGTTTTATTGTCACATTATCCATCATTACTTTACATATAATTATATTTAATATCAATGTATCAATTAATGTAATTACATAGGTATATGACATTGAAATATATTGGTGCAAACAAACAAGATTTTAGATAGTTTGTGCTATTCAGAGCTACAGCAAATATACACAGTAATTAGAAACATTTTTCAAATTGGCAAAAAGATGAATTTTATTTTTATTATTACTGTTATTTGTAAGAATATTTCATTTAGATCACAACATTAACAGATGCTTAATAAAGTGAAGATTTATTGGACTAATATACCGAAAGTATGAACAAAGTCTTCAATATCCAGAAAATTAAAATCACATAATGTTAAGTCAAAATGCTGAAACTATGCCTTTTTTTAAAATTGTATTTATTTATTTTCTTAAGACCTAAAACAGATGACCACGTTTGTTAGGGAATGTAAGATCTGAGCTGGCTGGGTTCTGGAGTCAAATGGAGTCATCATTCTTAGACTCTGGAATGTGGCAGGAAGTCTGCTTAACAAAAGCTTGTATCCTGTCATAAGGGAGTCGATTTATTCTGTGACATGGTCTTAATTGAAGGGTGGTTTTTTTTTTGGTTTTTTTTTTTCTACAAGACTTTCCCACATTTTAATTAGAAGTCAATATCCATTTCTGAGTGTCGGGAATTTTACCGTTTTAGTTCAATGGTTCATTTTATTTTATTTTGGTTGGGAGGAGGGGGTGTGGCTCGTTAAATCAGGCACCTGTGCTTTAATGCCAAGTTACTCATCGTAGTCATCGTTGTCCAAAGAGAATTGTTTCTCTCGCTACCAGTCATCCTTGTCGCTGTGTAATTAGTCATACAGGTACAGTACTGACTCTCGAAGGACAAGATACCTGCTGGTGAAGCAATTTCATTGTGTTTAGAAACAGATGGCCATATCCCGAGGCCTAGGAATCACAAATTCTCCAAGTATACGGATGTAGAAAATATTAATAACCTCAGCTAAAAGGCTGCCTTTTGGAGACAATGGATCTTAATCTTTTACACAAGACTGTAAAGGGAAAATGATGTAAATATTCTCATGATATTCATTTTCTTTAAATACTGTTTTATTTGGAAAATGTATTGGAAGAGGTGATGCATAAATCTAGTCGTGAACATGTCATGGCCTTAAAGCACACGGTAGGTATGGCAGTTTATCACAAATAATGACTGCACACTGCTTTTACTTGGTGAACAGTCCTAAAATAAGGGTCTTTTGAGTTTGGATATTGGTAGCATACATTGTTAAGAAATAAATATGCATTATGGTGGCTCTAATGTTAAGTGAGGACCCTAAACCGGTATTTTCTAAAATAGCACAAAGACTGCCAACGAATGTTATCTAAAATTACTTGATTGATGTGACTTTGTCACAAACCTTAGTGTTAAAACATTAAGAACAAAGTCACACAGATGTGTATTTCGGAATACAGTTCATAATGGTATTATCAGAAGGGAAAAGGGAATAAAAGTGTGCCCAAATTAATGACATTCTTAGCCGTAGGTCTAGGGTTCAAATTGTAACTTTAGGATCTGCACTACGGAGAAAAAAAAATGTTTTAATTTACCGCTCTTTGGTGGCACAGATGGTTTACATCCTGATGATTACTTTATCTTATAGGGCCAGAAAGAAGTGGGTCCAGGGGTGATGAGTGGAATTTGGGTGGAGAATGGGTGAAACCAGTTTGAAAGATGACCAAGATGTGAGAAGTTAATGGTCAGGACGGGGAGTTTGCAGAGGTACAATAGACTGACTCCCACCTATCTGAGGTCCATTTCTGGTGACCTTAATATATTCTTTGAAACCCAGCACCACAGCTCCACAATTTGAGTGTGATCGGTTAGATTTATAGTGCATAATGTACTTCTATACCTTATTTTTTTTATACGTTGTACATCCTTTCATTCCCTCTTCCTCTCTCTTCCCTTCTGTAAGAGTAATTCTGCTTATGCACAAATGACTATTGTGCTCAAATTTGCTATGTTTGGGGAGCGTGATTGTCAAAGCCTGGGTGTTTATCAGCCAGGGGAGCGTGAAGGCATGCGGTGAGGGAGCCGAAATCTTAAAGCTCTTCTCGCTCTGCTCCCCCATGCGCAGTGCAGTGATGCCAGGAGCCAGGGTATGACGTCACTCCTGCTCTGACATCACTAAGCAGAGCTTGACGGAGCAGAGCTAGAAGAGCTTTAAGATTACACAAGCCCCACTGAACCCAGGAAAACACACCACTCCTAATGGTAGGGAGGCTAGATGGACTTAAATTAAGATAAAAACAAAGTGTGTGTGTATTTAGGTTACTGGCCCCCCTCCGATCCCATGGGAAATATGTTTTTACTCCCCTTTTTTCCCATGCCATGCTAGTCAATCTTGATGATCACTTCTGAGTGGCCTTCTGAGTGACTGTCACTAGAGTTGCTTTCAGGCACCAATGTAAACAATGCCTTTTCTCTGAAAAGTCAGTGTTAACATTGAAAAGCCTACATGGACTGACTATACTCACCAGAACAACTACATTAAGCTGTAGTTTTTCTGGTGACTATTGTGTCCCTTTTATAAATTATAATTGTGTTGCTGAAAATTAAACTTTAACACCAAACAAAAACCAAAAAAAAATCTGGCTCGTAACTTTTTTTCAATTGGCTCCTAGATTCCAAGCAAATTTGCCAAGCCGTGACATATTGTATGTACGTTTGTAACTTCATTGAGAAATAACAGTAAGGCTCTGGGAAGAAGACAAGACATTAAATGTCACACTTAAGAGCTGCCAAACAGCCATGACAAAATAGTAAATGAAGTACCTCGTTAAAGCAAATCCCACATCCATTAACCTACTCTGTAGTGACATCTACCAACAGAGAGATGATTGGGGGGATTTCTTTGCTATTTCTTCTATACAAAGAGAGAAATTCTATATTCTATAAGCCATGTTGAATTTCTCTGTAGATGAAGGCTTACTTGGGAATTAATAATTCTTTTACACAATATCATTCAGAATGATAATTAGAGGCTTCTTAACTAAATAGTGAATTGAAAAGTAAACTGCAAAATTTAAGGTAAAATATTCAAACTGCAACTATAGATTAATTTGAAACTTTTCCAAATCAGTTTATTTTTGTCTAAATTTTGTAATTCGGTTTTCAATTTACTACACTTGGACATTTAGCAGATAAAGTTTATCAAAGTTTTATGACAGGGCCTCAAGACATCTGTCGGTAATTGCCACAGTTTTGAGACTATCCACAGTTTTCCATAGCTGTGAAATATGGGAATTAAATATAGTTTATATGTCCAGATTCACTACTTTGGTCTAAAATCTCAAAAACTCCATCAGATCATATTACATATTTCATAAATAACCCTCTAAGTTCCATTGAAACAACTATTGAATTAAAGCTTGGTTAATGCTAACAGCATACATACCCTAAAATGACGAGTTAAGCCACTTTGTGGAGCTCCCATATATTACAGGTCAGCTGAGCTTGACAAAGGCCCTCTGAGGTCGAAACGTTGCTTTACACTTTCCCAATAAACCTGCTTATTTTCTGAACATTGAGGGCCCATCTTCTGTCACCGGATGTTACGCAACATCTCAAAGAGTGACATAAGCGGGGGAAAAAAAATAATTTGTAAGGTGGAAATTCTCTAAATCACTTATAAAGTGCTTGCAATGTGTGTACTATGTGTGACTGCATGTGTAGCATTGTGTACATGTAGCTGTGTGTGTGTGTGTGTGCATACTATTTGAGTGTCTCATTGTGTGTACACTTTGTCTAAATTTGTGTGTGTGTATAACAGTTTGTGCATATTGTGTTTGAATGTGTGTCATTGTATGTATATGAGCGTGTGTGGCAGTGGGTGTTACTGTTTGTGTCTAATGTGTCTGTGTGTATCTATCGTTGTTTTGCATACAGCAATGTGTGTACTTTGCACATATAATAGAGATGCATATTCTGTCTCCAATTCTCTCACCACTCTCCCAGATTCTGATTAGAGAAAAATACCAACTATTACAGTATTTTTGCAATACTCACACCGGTTAGATAGTCTCAAATACCAGCTGCGACATTAAAATATTGGCCAGGCATCTACCATATACACTATAAGCACAACTTACGGCCATTCCCAAACTTGGATGCATAAAATCTCTACTTGTGAAACCAATCACAAATAAAGGGAATTTTCTCAAACTATGTGCACGCTTGCCAAATCTACTATGTATTCCAGCATGCGAGGGGGTATTATGAAGATCCAATCTAAAAACTGGAATAAAAAAAAATAGCAAATGAGGGAGAGTCTAATTTGATGCAAATCTTAAGTTTCTGATTTCAAAGCCGTCCAGGTCCTCCTATTTTCAGGAGATGTTTTATGCATATTCCCAAACTTATTGACCGTATTTTCTGTATTCCAAAAGCTATCCAGTGCTGGATTCTCTCGCCCCGTTTATTGATTGTACAGATCAGACACTATGTAGGTCATGTTAGTGCTTTTTATTTTTTTTTGTCTGAAGCACTTCCTCATATTTTAGTCTATTGCTTTTCTTTGTTTTTGTTGGTGTTTGCGTTTCTGTTGCCATGTGTTACCAAGGGAAAGAAATTTTCTTTCAGGAAACAGATGGGTTGGTAAATGGTATTTTTTTCACAGCAGATTTAAGAATAAAAGGGGGAGAAAAAAAAATCAATTTTCAAGAATAAAAATATTAATTAGGTTGTTTTTTTTACATCTAAACATTAAAAGCTGGTCATAATGTCAGTACATACATATTACTAATAGCACTGTTTTGCAAAATATGCATTATTGTTACCTTTCAAATAGACTTTTAAAGTATTGCAGGGCATGGGGTCAGATATGATCATGGGAAATGAATGGTTTGCTAATTACACTGATAGGAAAAATAATCTGCCTTCTACAGAAAAAAAGAGGAAGCTGCAACAGAAACGTTATTTCTCACATTCATCAAATGCAACTCTTACCCAGAAAAAAATAAAATCATTATTTTAAGAAATTGTCTATCTTGCAGTTGGGAAAGGACTTGTTTTTTCTGTTTTGCCAAGTGTATGAGAAATTAAATGTGTTTTACAGGCAGGTTTATTTGTTTATGAACTAGTCTTCAGTGTTACTATTCTATCATTATTTAATTAGCAAAAATTAAAGATAGCAAAAATATATAAACCTAAAATATCTTTTCATTTTTTTTCTTTCATTTGGCAAATCTTTACTTTTATTTCTTATTTGCCTATTAAACTTCATATGAGCTAAAAATTTATTTCTTTGCATGACTTATTCTACCACCAATTAACTTTTAATTGAAGAAAAGAATTGGTGCCTGAATGTCTTATATTCTGTTTTATCTCTAGGCTGTTAAGCGTTTTTAGGTGCCATCAACTGCTTATGGTAAAGGAAAACATTTTTTTTTAAGTATTAATTTAGATACTTTAACATAATGATTTTTATAAAAAAAAAAAAACACACATATTAAACTGAAGGTTAAAGGAACATTCCAAGCATTATATCCGCTACCATGTGTTGTAGTGGTTATGGTGCCCAAGAGCCCCCTGTGTAAGTTGTCAAGCCATTTTACAGTGTGCTGTAGTAGTTATGGTACTTGAAGTGTTTCTTTAACCAAATCTCACCCTCACTGTACAAAGCCAAACCAATGTTTAGTTTTTTTGTATTTATGTCAAGTCCGGCATTACACTTTCTGCTGTTGTCTCCAGAATGATATTTAGGTGCTTAACAAGCATATGAAGTTCATAGAATATGCAGAAGTCTGAAAGTAGCTTCTCTTTATGATATGTGATACAATTTAAAAAGTAGTTGAATGAAAATTTAATTCCTTCACTGCTGTGAGATACATTTGTTATAACTAATTAGAATACAGATCTGCTTATTTGGGTCAACTTGCCTGCAAAAGCAATATCCCCAATGCTTTTTCAGCCATTGGCATTCCTGCTGTTTACCATAAATAGGTTATTCCTTCCATACAGGATGTATTCTTACCATCAAAGTGTCTTGATTTTGGGACACAAATCTACTTTGCCATCTTTTCTTTATTTTGTATTGTGCAAAGGATCACAAACTGGCTTGCACTGCCGCAAAAGCATGAACAAGCCCTGTAACCGTGATACATTGGGAAACAGGAACATGGAAAGTGAAGGATATTGCACAGTTTATTTTTTTTCTAACCTGATATTCATCTTTAAAGAATTAAATATTCAACGTGTATTTGTTTATTGAATTAAAACGTTACATCAATAGACTCAAATACATTGTAAAACTACAGGTAATGAATTTGTGGAAATTAAACTTTAGTTATCGATCTTTCATGGTGTTACCTAAAGGGGAACTGCTATTTCAGAATTTTTTTTGCATTATGTTTACTTATCCCCTATATTTAAAAAAACAAAAAACAAAAAATTATTTATTTGAGAGGTTCGAAAAGCAGAGTTAAACTGTTACTTCAACCACCATGACCACCTCTGCTTGACACGCAAACGAACACGGACATGCATTATGTTTCAGACTTCATGATGCATATTGGCAGATACCCTTTGCAATGGATGCTGTTTTTGCTGGTTTGCTTTAACACACTTTATTTCTTTATTTTTTTTATTTTTTTAACCAAGAGATGGAGTATATTCCTAAAGGATTCGTGATCAGAAACCAGTCTTGTAGTATGCAGGTGATACATAACAGTAATTTTAGTATTTGCACTGTAGGGAGTTATAGTGTGTTTGGTCTTATCACAATCTTTTTGGTACCTAGCACTTGATGTATTTCTATCTGTCTAGCTACATAGCTACCTATCTGTAACTCTATAAGGAAAAATGAATTCTTAAAACAATCTTACTTTTAAGTGTTTGGTTCAGGTTTTTACTTGGCTTGAAAGTTTGGACATATGTTTTGTAGTCCATGACTGGTCATGTGTTTGGCACACAGTCACAGTGTGTCTGTGTCTCACAATATTGCAGTACTGTCGCTAGCACATGTTCACACACCAAAAATGTTGGGCGACAGGAAACAGGAAGTCTCGCGACAAGGATAGGATTCTAAAAGAAACAGAACTTTTTTTTCAAAATTTAAAGGCAACTACAACATAAACCTTTACACTTGAAGCTGGATCTTCAAACTATTAATGGGTTAAATATATTGAATTAAACGTATACTGCAGGCACCTGGCTTACAGTAATGCACATTAATCCGTAAGGTATGTAAAATGCATGCTGGGAAATTGCACAGGTGCTACAAAAATTACTTACCTTCCTGAAAATTTGTAGCAGCTGAAATACAGACGGATGCTATATTGTCCTGCATTAATAGTATCATAATAGATCACTGATGTCTCTTGTCACTTGAGGCAGCATATCGAATGTCTGCATGGTTTCCATTGGAAGCAATGAAATTTAAAACACTATTATTGAGCAAGTTATTTTTACACAATTTTGACCTCCTGTACCAGTTTAACATCACCGCACTATAACCACAGATGCCACTAATTACTGCTGATTGGCTGTGACACTTGGTGACATTTCGTGTATGTCACATCGTGCATATGCATTGTTGTTCTGTTTAACCCCTTAAGGACACGTGACATGTGTGACATGTCATGATTCCCTTTTATTCCAGAAGCTTGGTCCTTAAGGGGTTAAATGCATTGGAAAATAGGGATTGGCTTACATACTGAAGTCACCGCTAACTCTGAAGAATTCATTATCTTTAGAAAAACCTGTAAAATCTGCTGATTTTTTTATTTTTATTTTTTTGCATCATTGCATAGCTTGTTTTAATGTATCATCTGTATATATTTCATAAACGGGGATCCATGCAAGTCTCCAAAATGTCATTTTACCTTTGATCATTGCAGTTGAATAAAACATCTCACTGTGTTCAGTATAAATCACACACACAAATCTAGCAGACATTTGGTTTCAACTTTGATCTGGTAGTACAGTTGTTTACATAGCTTATCTCCCTGCTGCCAGGTGAATGAATGGAAAACTATCTGCATTATGTGTGACTCTGGTAAGAGTCATTAGTGCTTTATTTAAAGCTATAGAGTTTCTAGAACTCTTATACTACGAAGGATAGAAAGAGCCTGCAGTCTGTTGTGATTTTTAAAAAGACATACCAGTGTACAGTACTGTCCATATCCCCAAGCCTTATTTAGACTTTAAAAAAACAACAACCTCTGATTGTAACAATTTGGGTATTGTTTCAATTAAGCATCAACATAATGTGTGCTCCTTTAAATAATCTAAACGGGCAAAGGGCTTTCCCCTAAACTCCGAATCAGCCCTGACATTGCAAATCTGACGTTCGAATATTTAGAACTAAAATAATTATTGGATTGTTTGAGAGTGATTTTATTTGTTTGTGTTTTTTTTACAAAATTCAGATTTAGGTCAGTAAATTTCTGAGGACAGTAAATAGAGTAAAGAACGTCAGACATATTCCCCCTAAGTTCAATATATCCCAAGTGTTTTTCTCAAAATTTATTTGAATTCGGTTCCAATTCTAAGATTATAACTTGAACTCTTTTCTTATTAAAGATTAAAAATGTGCATGTAATAATAGAACACATGGGTGCCCAGGCATGCCAAGCATGGGAATGATGGAGAGTGGCATGTGTCTCTTGACTCTTGGGAACATATTTGATTACTCTACTGCATCCTGAGGCTTGCCGGTCTCTTCGATACCCCAGATAACTTTCTTCCATTACAGGAGATCTATCTGGTATACATGGCGATCTAGAGCTAAGATCTCCTGGGATAGCGGAATATACAGAGGAACTGGGCAAACCATATTTCCTTTGTGATGGCTAACAAGTAAAGGACGTAACAGAAATATATAAACCTTCTGAAAGCAAAATGAACTAAAGTGTTAGCACCATGGCTACATTTGAAGTAGTTATGGTGCTTGGAGCCTGTATGTGCAGCATTTCGGTTTGAAACACAGTACATATAGCCCAGTGATACCAGAGGTGTAACTTCACTTCTGGCTGGATAATGTTTAATCTGTGCATATTTGGCACCTGTTGTCCCCTCCAGGCTGGCAGTGAGATAAACAGGCTGCAACGAGAACTTGGCCTCTGTGTTTGATCACAGGTAAGTATTTTTTTATTTTTTTTATGTAGCATTGGGGAAGGGGTGGAGGGTTTGGGGGGATGACACCATGCTGCTAACGGTTACTCTTACCAATTATTTTTGTTTTGGTTGAATGACCTGCAGTAATTAATTGAAAGAGGAAAACACTGGGCATGGGGATATTGCTTTTTCACAAATCCATTTAAATTCATTTGAACGGATAACTTTTCCTGTTGTTCATAATTAACCTTCTTGTGGTTTTTTTTTTTGTCTCATAAGTCTATAAAATTGCAGGGAATTGTTTCAAAATGCAAGAACCTGCACAAAAGTATGAGTGTTGAATCTGCAAGAGACTTTGACTTTCAACATCTCTTGCTAAATGGGCTCACCAGCTTCCTCTCTCTTCCTCTACTGGTGGAGCTAGGATTTGGACAGCTATATGGCTATTGTAAGGTAGATGTGTAGAATAGGTGAAGTTAGTATTTTGTACGAATCTCAAAAGAATAAGGTTCTACAGCTGGCGTGAAAAACAAAACTCCTGGCAATATGAACAAACATTTGATGCTTTAAGGGTTTAATATACCTCCTCTTATAGTTCAGTTTTGCCTACCTTCAACACCAGCACTGATTCAGTATTTTGGGTCTGATTCATCTTTGTCAGAGGAACAGGAAAGTTGGGATTTTTTTTTCACCATACTATCGGACAATATTGACTATGAGGTGACCTTTCTAAAACACTGAGGTTACACCTATTAATCTTTCTTTAACACCTGTAAATAAGGACCTAACAATTCTGTCTACCATCATCATGGGGGAAACATGGTAAATAAGATCTGGAGAGATGACTGTTGATCATCCCTATTCTGTCTAGGTGCCATTTATTTAACCCCTTAAGGACTGGACTGTTTTTGCGATGTTGTACATTTGCGACCAGGCATATTTTTACACTTTTGTGGTGTTTGTGTTTGGCTGTAATTTTCCGCTTTCTCATTTACTGTTCCCATACAAATTATATATTGTTTTTTTCAGGACAAAAGGGGCTTTCTTTACATACCATTATTTATATAATCTCATGTATTTTAATTTAAAAAAAATAAAAAAATCTGATGAAAAATTGAAAAAAATACATGTTTTTTGACTTTTACTTGAAAAATCTTTTACTCATCTACAAAAGCGAATGAAAAAAACTGCTAAATAGATTCCAAATTTTGTCCTGAGTTTAAAAATACCCAGTGTTTACGTGCTTTTTTGCTTTTTTTTGCATGTTATAGGGCTATAGGTACAAGTAGGATATTGCGGTTTCAAAACATACATTTTTAAAATTTATCAATAGTGACATTGTAACACTATTATCTGTCATAAATCTCTGAATAACACCCCACATGTACATATTTTTTTTAAAGTAGACAACCCAGGGTATTCAATATGGGGTATGTCCAGTCTTTTTTAGTAGCCACTTAGTCGAAAACACTGGCCAAAGTAAGCATTCATATTTGTTTGTGTGTGAAAAAAGTAAAAAAACTAAATTGAACGCTAATTTTGGCCAGTGTTTGTGACCAAGTGGTTACTAAAAAAGACTGGACATACCCCATTTGCAATACCTTGGGTTGTCTTCTTTTGCAAATGGTATGCCATCATGGGGGTAATTCTCATTCCTGGGCTACCATACGCTCTCAAAGGCAACGTAACCAACCTGGCCATTTTCAATGTAAAAATATTTGACCCATATATTTGACCTTGTAACTTTCAAAAATGCTATAAAACCTGTACATGGGGGGTACTGTTTTACTCGGGAGACATCGCTGAACACAAATATTAGTGTTTAAAAACTGGAAAACGTATCACAACAATTATATCATCAGTAAAAGTGCTGTTTGTGTGTGAAAAATGCAAAAAAAGTAACTTTCACTGACAATATCATCGCTGTGATATGTTTTACTGTTTTGAATCACTAATATTTGTGTTCAGCGAAGTCTCCCGAGTAAAACAGTACCCCCCATGTACAGGTTTTAGGGTGTCGTAGAACGTTACAGGGTAAAATACAGTGTTAGCAAATTAAATTCTCTGGAATTTCGGCCTGGGTTGGCAGGCAGGTCCCTCAAATTGCAATCAATAAAATTACTGAATTATGTAAAAATATTACATAAATACGCACGTAGAATTTAAATATATATGCATATTTATATATTTGAAGTCTACGTGTATATTTATATAATTATTTATGTAATTTTGTATATGGACGTATGTATATTTCTTATTATTTTTATTTATTTTTATATACATAGATATATATACAAATTCATTCTAAGTGTATTTTGATATAAATATATATATATTAATTTTAAAATACAGTTAGAATAAAATTTCATATAGCTATATAATTTTTTTTAATTTTTTATTATTATTTAAAAAATTTTATTTAATTTAAATTACTTATTATTTATATTTTATAATAATATATATATACAATATATATAGTTATTATATATATTATATATATACGTGTGTAATTTAATTATAAGTGTATTTTTATATTAATATAAGTACATATTAATATAAAAATACACTTAGTATGACATTATATATATATGATATATAGACATATATTATATAGGTATAATATATGTCTATATATCATATATACACATATATAATTATTTTTATTTTTTTTATTAACACTAACTTTAATTTATTTTTTGATTTTACACATGCAGGGAGACTGCCTGTCAGCACAGGCAGTCCCCCTGCAGGCAGACACATGGACACCTATTGTGACCATGTGATCGCTGTGTTAAGCGATCACATGGCCACAGGGGTCCTAAATCAGCCGTGGGGAGACTGTCTGGGCTGCAGGCAGTCTCCCCACAACCGGAGCCACGCTGATCGCCGCCGGGGGAACGACGGCGATCAGGTAAGTAGCTCTGACCGTTAGGACGGTTCAGGACCGTCATCGGTCGGCAACGCAAAAATGCCGATGACGGTCCTGAACCGTCCTCGGTCCTTAAGGGGTTAACTGGACAATAGTCATCGTTTGCATATAAACCAACTTTTATAATAAAAAATCATATATAATAATTTAAATATAATTTATAATTAAAAATAAAAAGAGCGACTCAGACTCTTCCAGACTTTTGATCCACTTGGGTTACCTGTAAGAAGATTGTATATTTTCCTTTCAGCCTCTGCAGTGGATGCCGAATTTGAGCTAATTATGTTTTTTTGTTTTTTTTTTCATTAGCACAGAAATTAATGCTGAGTGATACATTGAATTTCACAGAATACATAATTTGTTATCCAGAGAAAGGCCGCGCATATATAGAATACATTTTCTTTTATACATTTTCTATTCTAATGTAATTTGAAAGAAATATATGACAACGACTCTGCAACATTCTTTGTGTCTTGCTGACCTAATTAGACATCTGCTTTCTCTCTGTGCAGACATTGGCATCTTTTAATAAGGTTCTCTTACCCAGGGACGGGAATACTCTCCTATTCAAGAGAAATTGTGGAAACAAACTATAATCATTGTAAAGAAATGCTGCAATCGCTAGACTTTGATGTAAGGTTAAAGGTTGCAAGGTCTATAACAATGTCCTTTTAATCCTCTTTCTGTTAAATAAGCCCTCAGATGTCTAAAATGGTTTTGAAAAATGAAAAATGTTGATTGTACGTAAGGGGTTAATAGAGAAAATAGTCCAAGTGCTAGGGTGCTGTGTGTGTATCTATCATCATATTTATGAATTCTGCACTAAATGGGTACAGACATAATCTGTGCAATTCTTCCACGTAATGCATGTAGAACAATGCACAATACCTCTTTGTGCAGTTTAGGGGGTCCTAATCTTGGGCAGAAGTGGGCCATATGCTAAACTATAAACATGCTACCCCTAATCTTAACTCTAATCTTAACACACTCATTTTGAGATTATTAGTAGTAGTCAAAGTAGTACTTATATATCACCAACAATGCTAAAGCGCTTTGAAATATTATTAAGGGGACATTAACAACAAATTAGACAAACAATTACAGATTTTGGTAGGAACAATAGGTTGATAAGGACCCTGCTCGTTTGATCCTACAATCTAGAGTTTGCCATTGTGTATCCTCTGTTTAAATATACATGTATTTGAGTGTATGTATATATAATTCATTATAATTACTGTAGTCCTGATGAGAGGGGAGTGTCAGTAGATCTATACATTTTACATTTCCACCATATTCAATTTAACAAGTTATCGTTACTTTACTGCTCAATTCTTCTCACCATAGCGCCTGCAGGCTATTTTCTCCAATTCTCCTGAACTCTACTCTGTATCTAAATGCAACAGCAGTAAGTGCATTGATGTCCAGAACAATTGATGTCATGGGAAGAAACCCAAGACGTCTGGGACCAAAGCAGGTCACAGTGAAAGATAATTTGAAAGTCCGTGAGAGGGTGGGAAATATCTGCATTTAACAACTCATTAAAACATTTTTACTGCTGCTGTGTTGAAGAACCTTTCTGGCGTGAGCTCGGTGTGAGCCCTATAAAAGTAGCTATTTTTGGGTATTGTATTGGGTGATGCATAGCTCAATCGGGTCATCAAACCATTTTCATGAAAGAGCTAATCTGATGTATTCTTAGAGTTGATGTATACACCGATAAAAAGGGTAAAAACCGACTTGCTGAAAAGCATTATGTCAAGATGTTCACATCCATAGCACAAAGCAGCTACAATTGTTTGAGTCAAAAAGTAGGGTATGAGTCTAATAATTTCACGCTGTCCATTGCTAACTTATACAATTTTTATTATTTATTTTTGTAAGAAAGTGAAGTCAACTCAACCACAGAAGAGATCAGGCGATACCAATGTGTGGTCCAATTGTGTCCTCATGTTGGTTCATACGGTCTAATAACACATTTGAAATTCTTTATGGTTATGTCTTTTACAAATGACCTATTCTCAAGGTTTATATTCTTTGCTTGGGCAGCCAAGCCAATCAAGGACATCTTTCATAACTACAGTGCTCTGCGGATATACCATTGAGATACAGTCTTTGGAGAACCCAAACATCAGTGCCCATATTGGGATTTATTTACTGTAGCTTTTGAATCTAGGACTTACGAATATCTTAGAATCGTGGGAAGGTTCACCGGTTTTCCACTGGGAAGTTCCTCAGAACCTACTCTGTGATGAAATTTATAGAGCAAATAATACTGTGAGCTCACGTTAATAAAATATATCTAGCAACATGATAAGCATTGAATTAGCCTGCAGCATTACAGTAAAATATGTAGAATAGTCTTTTTTTTTTTTTTCTTTTGTTACTGTGGTTTTCTCATATTTATTCCCCTTTTAGATACAAATCTAGGAAATTAACCTTGGCAAAGTAAAATGCACGATGGAAGCCATTATCTAAAGTTTCAGAATGCTCACTTGCTGCCTTTGAGATTAATTAGCTTTGCATGCATAGTTTAATGTTCTATTCTTACGTTACGTTGTTCAGTGTGTGTGATTTCTAAAAGCGTGGAGAATGTAGGTAACATTGCCTCATTATCAATGTCACAGTGTTGTTCAATAAAGTAAGAATTCAAATTTAAGTAGTCAAACTGGAAGCCGAACGGGCATAGAGACTTTTTTTCTGATTTGGTTATTTTGGACTTAAATTTGAAATATGAATACTCCTATTGAATTCTTACTTTAGTAACATTCACCTTTCAAACCCTCACCAAGGTTGGGAGGGGAATGACCTAAATAGGTAGGTACACTGTAGCAATAGTCATACATGTTTGTATTCCTAAATTTTCCTTTAAATCCTGGACTGTTGATATGCCTTGCAGACTGGTTAGGGAACCCCTGATATAGATGGGTGTTTTTTCTTGCGAGCTGTCACATTTTTGACAATTAAACTGTTTAAATTGGGAGGCTGTGCATGCAGAACAATAGGTGAGGTTTGGTCCATGATTAAAATCCCTTTGCAGACTACAATAGTGAAGATAACCTTGGAAGCAATGGAAGTGGATAAACTAACTTCACAGTTACATGATACACCAAAATCCTTCCATAAAATTTGCAATTCTTGGCTGAACGGAGACATTCCTACTAAGAAAATCTAAAAGAAAATCTTTCTCTTCTAATTACTTATTTCTGTTTGTGATCCTCGGCACTTTGTAATATTCCTTGCTACTCTACTCCTAATCTGTTCACATCTCTGTACTCCCCTATACGGACCGGTCCCATGGATGATTGTCACAATGTTTGACCATCAAAATCTCCACCTAGCTAACATCAGAGACATGCTATACCAAACCCATCCCCCCTTTTCCTTTTTGTATTTTACATAGCTACCAGGCTCACATGCATAACATACTCCAGATCCAGACTTCTCTGTAAAATGCTGTATTTAACCTCCTCTCCAATGGACACAAAATGTGTAGAATAAATCCTTTACTTGACATTGCCAAACGTATACCGTAACATTTGATGCTTGTGCATTTTGCATCCAATTGCATTTTATACTTTTTATGCATGCATGCCAATTTGTTTAATATATGCTTATGTTATTACTTGTAACTCATGAAAATAAAGAATTCTAAAAAATGAAAAAATTGGGGGGCCAGAGTTTAGAATGTTGCAATACACAAGCACTGCTTAGAGTCGCCTTTTAAAATTCTTTGCATTCTGACTCAGCCCCTTATTACTTAAATCGGAAGTGATGTTCGTGGCCCCTTTGATTCTTAGATTTAGTCCTCTAGGTAATAATGTCTTAGAAGTGGATGGCCAAGCGTTTTAATATCGCCAGTAATAGGGTTGACAGAATAAAACCTTTAAAGTCCACTCCCTGGTGTATATGCCATTTCATATCCTGGCTCTGCTAAATGTCTAAAACCACAAGACTGTTGATCTTTGTAGTTTTCTGCCTTCTCCTTTTAATGTCTGTGTGTAAGTGAACAGCCTGTTTTTGGTTTCTTACTGAGGTTTTTCTTTTGTTGTACAGGGGGAACTATTTGGAACGTATGTTCTCTATTCATGTCATTCATTATTCATGCATTTTGAAACCACAAATAAACTTGTTTTTCAGTGTCGTAGGAATGAAAGATTTTATTACATAGTAATGTGAGCCGTACTATAAGCCAGGAGAGGGCTAGCAACTTTTGGCCTGGGGCAAGTACAATCAAAAAGCCTATTTATTATCATACCAGCCAATTCTCACCCCATCCCACCATCTTTATAAATTTTGAGATTATGGGCCACCAGCCCAGCACATGGATTATATGGTAGATCTTATATTAATGTTGTAGAAACATCCAAGTAGAATTCTGACTTTCTGCTTCTCATCTGCAGTACTGTCCCGATAACAACACAGCAAAACTCTTTCAGTGCAGGTGATGCCTTGGTCATCACAGTGCTTCTGGGCTACAGAGGAAGACCTTGTTGTCCATTGCATTTCTGTGTTTCTGGAGTATAAGCAGGAATCAAACGATATTAAAGACACCACAGCACCTTACATAGTATTGGCACTTCCTCGTTGTTGTGGTTTAGAGGTACGCAATCTTTTGGGGCCAATATGTACACCCCTCGAGGGGCATTTGTCCTACTAAATTTCAGGTAACCACCACAAAATAGGCAATCGGCTACAACATATGCACAAAATTATTTTTGTCTTAGCGGGGGGGTGGGGGGGTGTGATTAAATCTTTCCCTTCAAACAAGGAGTCTGTTGTCCTCTTAGAATGCAGGTGGTAACCTTTCAAATGGTGATCACCTACCTCACTGCCCATAAGGACAGCATTTTATGTTTATGGAGGGGTGGGGGTTCTGAAAAAGACTCTTATCGCAACCTCTGTTTATCTTAGTGGGACATGAGACCAGTATGAAAGAGGGTATTTACGGTTATTGAATTAGGGGGTCATGTGCATCTATAATCCATAGATTAGCACCATAGTAAGGGTGACCACTTGAACAAGGTCTATTTTATAAGGGGCTCATTTAAAAACATTCTAACACTCAGAAAGGCATAACGCCATCTTGGAAAGAGGGGGCACCCAATTTTTCTGTGTGGGGTTAAAATATCAATCACCTACGTAATATATACATAGTACAGGTAGATAATGACTGCAAAGATACACTTTCCCTAAAAAAAGCGTACTGAACTCACAAACTATAATTTAATGTGATTATTTTATTGTGTTAACGGCCAGGTGTTGAGCCATAAATATTTTATGATCAAATTTTATGCATAACCGACTACTAGAGTATAATTTTTGTGTAGATTAAAATATAAGTAAATTTTCTTTATTTTTTTAATATATATTTTATCAATATTATTCCTTACTGGAAAAGTTACCACATAGAATACAATTAACAATAACATTATTTTTTGGGTAAACAACATATTCCCAGCAAACTGTGGGTCTTTCAGGCAAAGAGACTCATCACCAGAGCTCGAATAACCATTTCCTGTTTGTTGCATAATCAAAATCTGAGTCTCTGAAGTCTTGTTTTTGTTTTTTTAACAAGCTATGATCAGTGTAGAATTGCAATTATGATACAAAATTGTTAACCTAATCCACGTGCATATTCCCCACCAACAAGGGAAGTCCAGGAACACAATTTCAGCAAGAAAGTATACCTTTCAATAAATCAGCACAATGTGTAGATTTAATCTGTACCTAGCTATATGTCATCTACTCATCCATGCAATTTGTGGATAAATGGTTTCCTTTAAGAAAAAATGTGAACGTAAGCATTTTATTAGAGCATTGTGTAATACAAGAAGATTTAGGGACTTACCTCCGGTGTACAGAGATGTACAAGTGTTTAATTGTTTAGCAGTTTTCTGGGTTTTTGTTTTGATTTTTTAACTCAAATAGACTTTTTTTTTTTTTTTGCTTTAGAGAATGTGGAAGGGAATTCTTAAACCTTTTGTACTCCCTCATAATTAAAAAAAATAAAAATAAAGTAAAATACAATTTTTTATATATATATATATATATATATATATATATATATGATCTCACGTACACACTTAAAGATTTACTCTGCCAAAGAAACCGTGTTTTAAGAAAACCCTTTCAATTAACCCTTTCAATCCTGTTCTCCTTGCAGCCTTAGCCTCCCCGGCTGACATCACTCTTCCTCATCAGGACAGCAGACTTAGGAGAGGGCCGTGCCACCAATGGCTGTCTGTCGCCAGCAGGCTGTGTGTTCTGATGACAGTTGCCAAACATGCATAGAATTAACATTACCCACCCAGAACTCTTCTCCTGTGCTGGCGTATAATGCTGCAATGACACTGCTGTAGGTGGAGTTACACCTCTGGCAGCAGAGGGGTTAGAGTCTGCATATAGGCACCAGGCATTATTATTGCCATTTATATCGTGTTGCATTAGATTCCGTAGCGTTTTACAATATTGTAAGGGGGTGGGGGGATTTAACTATAAATAGGGCAATTACAAAAAACCTTCAGGAACGATAGGTTGAAGAAGACCCTGCTGAATGATAGGTTGAAGAGGACCCTGCTTAAACAAGCTTACAGTCTATAGAAGGTGGAGTATAAAACACAATAGGACAGGACCTATTCAAATTACATTAATGCTTATGGTTCTTGGAGTCACTAGTTAATACATAGGCTAAAATATTTGGCTCTATAAAAAAAAAGAGGGGGGGTTCTCTTTCATAGTTTCTGTTTAACGGCTTTACTTGAAATTCTCAAATTGTGAGCAAGTTTACTGGCAACAGGTAGCGCTCTAGATTTTGCAAAATTAAATATTCTAGGATAGTTGGTTTCTTACCACTGTTCAGAATCCTAAGGATTCGAACAATTAAAGACCTTTGAGTCAAGGCACATGTCTTTCGAAGTCACAAATATGTTTATACACATACAGCAGTAAATGCAAATGCCAAAGGCATAGGAAAGCTTCATGGAGGGACGTTTCCTCGTTTATTTGACCTGAGTAAAGAAATATTTATTATGCAATCAAAATGCAGCCGTCGGAACAAATCAGGCAATAATAATGGTCTCATTTCTCCTTAACATTCAATACACACTGCATATAGTGTGTGGTGGTAGAACATACTGCCCTCTAAAATGTAAATAAGCTTCTGAAATAGAAGCACTATTAATTAATCGTATTCCATATAAAGATTCAGCGCGTGGGGTTTTCATACCACGAGGGATTCCGCAGAACTGTCTTGCTTTATCAGAGGAA
The DNA here is from genome assembly GCA_933207985.1 of Pelobates cultripes. Lineage (NCBI taxonomy): Eukaryota > Metazoa > Chordata > Amphibia > Anura > Pelobatidae > Pelobates > Pelobates cultripes. Next base: position 45,166,300 of record OW240920.1, on the reverse strand, counting down.
TTGTAACACATTGACGCAACCTATTCGGCCCATGCATGACCAGTGGATTACTTTGGTGTGCATTGGCTAATTCTTACATGAAAAATTTTTTTTTGTTTTTTTCTTATTTTCTTTATAAATGTAAAAAAAATGTACTTAATTTTTTTTTTACTCTCTAAGCATAATTTTAGAAAATAAAGTTTCCAAATAAAAGCACTAAAGGTTGTTTTTTTGTTTTTTTAACACATTTCATAGGACATCCAATACTGTCACATTGAAATGACCTTTAGTTTCGGTGAATGAAGCAATTGAGATGTAGAATTTGACATTTTTTATTTTTTTTTTTGTGGTTTTTTTTTTGTGTGTGTGTGTGTTTTATTTTATCTCCCGCTGCTTGGAAATAGATGCTTTTAGAGATTAATGCTCTCGAGTGATAATTGCAACAAACAAAGGTTAGAAAATGTTTGTGGAATAAACAAATTTGAGAACAAGCTCTTTAGTCTTTATTCAGCAGGGTAATGGTGGGTGCCATTAAATTGCACTTCAAAGTCTTTTAAAACCTTAACCAAATACTAACAATATTAGAAACATATAGACAGACATTTATATAAAGAGAGAAAATACGCCTTCCATGTTTGCTCTCTATATATATTTGAGAGGGATATTTGTCTATACAAACACGAGAAGGACCTCTTCGTTGAAAAAAACAGGGTTCCTCTGTTACATGTATTAAAGAATTTGAAAAACGCGCCTCAGAAATGTTTGTTTATTTATTTTTTCAGGAAGGTACCTTATGACATCAGCTTTCGATAAATGACAAGTGACCTAATTAAAAAAAAAAAACTGATTACAGTTTATTCCTGAGCATTTGGAAAAGGTTTAATACTATAGTTAGTACTTTGACTTAGACAAAACTTGAAAACAACAACAAAAAAACATTTATGTTTGTTTATTATGTCCTCTAATATTTTTTGTTAAATCTACAGGTGATTTGTCCAGTAAATCTGATCATGCTGTGCTTTATTGTTCCTGATTAAGCGAGTCAGTTGAGTAATGCGGAGTTGTTTTTGTGGGTTTTTGTACAGTTTACTGTGAAGATTCTTAGAATTTTTTTTGGATTTCCAATAAATTAATATATGACTATCACTTGGTTAAAGGCAACCAATATGCAGGCACAGTCAATAATGTAATCAAAAAACAATACTTTGATTCTCACTTATGTACTTCCGCAACATGAATTGCACACTGTTTAACGTATCTTATTTTAAAGCGCTTTATATACGTTTCAGTCCATCACAGACACAGGATCTCTTTAAATCCGCTTACAGAACAAGCAACACTGATGTCCATAGGCATTTCCTCTTACATGGTCCCGGCTTTGTTTTGAAGTGTTTCCTATTTTAGAGCCCACTGACATGAGCTCATGGTTTCATTTAGGAAAACAAAAATAAACTCTGCCCATAGTTCTGCATCTGTCTTTTAAAACCCTCTCAATGAATCCCACTTGTCATGTGCCTGGTAAAGTCATGAAAGGCTTTGTAAAGTCACGGGTTGGATGTTATCTCAACATCCTGCTCATATATAGAGTCACTCACTGACATTCGAAGAAGAAGATGAGGCTGGTAAAGATGAACTTGTATTGATCTCCATGACAAACCTGACATGTGACAAGTTCTTGGTATAGCGGGTAGAGGACAGGGCCTCGTTTGTTACCCTCTAGTTTCTGGTTTGCTTTGATTTTTTTAATTTTTTTTTTGAGAATCCCAAAGGAAAGTGCTTACACTTCTAGTGATCTCATAAATGTCTCAACCATGCATTCTAATTGTTGAAATTAATGTGGGCTTGAGTTAATTCCATAAATATTTAAGCATATTATTCTGAAAATATATTTTAAAAGATATGCAAGCACCATAAACACTACGGTGCAAGGCAGTTGTTATGGTGCCAAGAGTAACCTGCTAGCAGTGTTCTTTTAAGGATGTGTCGTGGCCATGGCATGAATAACTATAAAAAAAAAAACACGAACAATTAATGGAGGGAGAGAAGAAAAACCCATCATAACAAACTGTTAACTTCACACTGTACTTAACTCATGCATGTGCCCCTTCAAATGCCTGGCAGCTCAGTGGAGCTAATAATTAGGTTATTGCCCGTAGAGGCAAACAAATGGTGATCTACAGTGTTAATTTTGGCAGCAAACTTTAATTCAGTTTTAGTCATAGTCTTTTTATTAAACAGTCATTCTAGTCATCTTAATTGTTTTAGTTTTAGTCGACTAAAATCTGACTAAAATTGTTAGTCGATAAAATTAACACTGGTGATTCATACACCAACTATTCGACTAAAATTCTCTTAAGGTTGAGTGGGTATCATGGGAAATGTATTCCAAAAATAGCTGATGTGCTACTTGTTACTCGTCCCAGTTTACACCTCATTTGGACTGCAGAATTAATTGATCCACACCTATATTACCCTCTTGTTCATAAGCTGCTTTGTATTGTTTGTGTCTTGTTAACGACGCAATGATTCGGTTTTTTCCTTTGTTTGCTGTTCTTGTGGGCTATAAAGGTTGTTTCTCATTATGTGAAGCAGTGGCGTTAATGATAGATTAATCAAGTTGACCCTTAGGTCACTGTGATTAAAGCGACTGCTTCACCGAATTTCACTCTTACTCGATTGGAATTGTGAGCTTTGGTTTGTATAAACATACCTTTATTTACCAGTGATGGGTATGGGTGCCTGCAGATATCTTTCCAGGCGAAGGGCACATTATTGAAACATTGTCTCTTTGTCTACCTGTCTGGGTAGGGATGGGAGGAAGGTATTCCATTGCTATTCTTCAATAGTATCTGCATGGATAGTGAGCAAATTATAGATAGCCAAGACAGGATTGGGATTCCATCACACACTCGGTCCACAGTAAGGAAAGTTTGAAGTAAGTGTTTTATATCTCACTTTAGCCGTATCTGGTTAAATCAGATCACCGGATAAATTATTTAACCCTATCATCTACTTCTCTGGTTTACTTAATGATCAAATTAAATAAATACATTGCGGATAATGCCAATTTAACCATAATACACACACACACAGCAATGGAAGAAGATTGGCCTTAACCTAGAACACATTGCTGCCTAATCTGTCTAAAAGCTTGCTGACAATATGAGGACAACCCTGTCATTTGCAAATTGTTTAATTTTTATTTACTCATTTACTATGAAATATCTTTAACACTGAAAAAAAGCAGAGTAGCAATATATGAGAGAGGACTACGCTTATAGCTGTTACTCTGTATATAAAACAGTACAACGCTTCATTTGGTGGAAATCCAATTGTGATCTTCTTTTGCTGAAATTAATGAAGTTTGTTAGTTTTGTAAGCAATAAATTGCAATGAACCTTAAGGAACACTATACAGTGCTGGGATGCAGCATTTGGTCCCTGGCCCCCGTGTTTCCGCAGTTAAAAGGTGATTTTACTCCTTTTTTCTCCAACAACATGGCGATCTCTCCACAGCTGACCCCACCTCCTTGGCTGAGGTCATCAGTTTTGATGATCTCAGCCAATCCAATGCTGTCCCACAGGAAAGTATTTGATGGCTTTTGCGCATGCGCAGCAAAACACAGCACTGAGCCAATCAGCATCTCTTCATAGAGAGGAGAGCGTGGACATGCTGAACACCAGTGCAGCACACTGTGCAGCACTGATACAGGAAGCACCTCTAGTGGGCATCTAAGTGTCTGCCACTAGAGGTGTAACTAGCCAGAAAAGTAAACATTGCCTTTTCTCTGAAACAGCAGTGTTTACAGTGTTAAGGTGGCAGGGACATGCTATAGATTAAGCTTCAGTGGTTCTGTTGACTATAGTGTCCCTTTATGAACTGGACTCCCTTTAAAACAGGGCTTGACAAATTTCCCTAATATATAGAAGCTAGGCAAAAGTAGCAAAACACGAACCTTTTACATACATTTATCCGCCATTCTCATACATGCCTGTCAAATGAGCTGCATGCATTTATAACTAGCTCCTCACTCACACACATCTACAAACAAAGTTGGTCCATCACCTAAAACTCATTTGCTATACATACGTTCTAAGATACAGACACAAACACACACATACACTTGCACACATGAATATATAGACAATGTGACACACTTGCAGTCATACATGTATACAAACATAAATTTAAAAACAGACATACAAATATACATACACATTCACGCTCATACACACTTGTCCGTGTAATTATTTTTCCTGTCCTCCCACCGACTTTTTTCACTACTGCTGGTGTGAGAAGGGAGAGGACATGGCAGGTCTGAATGCAAGAATAAATATTGGATAATGGCTAAAGCTGGTGGGATATAATATATAATTAAGACATCTATTTGCAGCTTGTGGGTTTTTAATTAGTTGTTGACTGTTAGTCGACTTTTATTATATCCATCAGACTCTTAGATATGGATATGGGGGGGGCGTGTCTTGGCCACCATCTTAGATGGCCACGTTATAGAGAGGCTCCTGGACAAGGGGGACAATTTTGTTCCTAAAGTGACAATTTTAATCTGAATGTACCAATTTTAATTGAAAATACAAAAAGTCAACTTAGCACTGATCATGCAGAAGCAAAAGAAAACAGAAAAATCCGTTCCTGGGACGAAGAAAATGGAAGCAGGAGCGGCTGGGGTGAGTAAGGGTTCCCAGGCTCGCTCCCCTGCTTCCAAACCCGCCTCGCGGCTTGTTTCGCCGCTTAAACTTTCGTTGGTGGCGTCGGGGAAATCCCTCCCTACCTCCCTCCCGGTCTCCCGCCCGGTCTCCCTCCCCAAAACCTATGCTTGTGCGGCCGCGACCCGTCCGCAGCTTCCTGAGGGCGGCGGGACCGCGACCGCACTAGCCGGCACTCCTGTGTGCGGCTCAGAGTGCTCCGAGCACTCGGCATGCTCGGAGCACAGTGCTGTGTCTCCCGCGAGCGGCAAGGACCTCCCTGCAAGCCGCTCGCGGTCTCACTCCAGGGCAGCCCGGTCGCTCACTTACAAAAGCGACCGGGTTGCAAGTAAAGGGGAGGGCAGCGTGAGGTCACGCTCCCCGTCGGGATCCTCAGCCTCCAGGCTGTCGGTCCCGGCGGGGGGGGCCTCTGCTGTCCGACCCAAAGTATTTAAAGGGGCAGCAAGGGCTACAGTAAGCCCAGATGAAAATCTTATGGAAATAGGGGCTGAAGTGCTCCAAAAAAGTGCCTTCTCTGCACTACCACAGAGAACACGTTATGTTGCCACAACAAAGATGGCTGATAGTCCAGATACTGTATTTTCCACTTCCAAGATGGCCGCTGCCACCTCCAATATGGCTACTACCACATTTAAAGCTGCGACCTATAATCCTAATATGCCACTTGAATTGGCAGCAGACCTGCCACCGTCAGCTGGCATGATAATTCAACTTATTAAAGATTTGAGAGTTGATTTGAAAAATGACTTTAAAAATGACTTTGACACATTATATGGAGCCATGGAGGGCATTAATCAGCGTACAGAAATAATAGAGAATAAATTGCATTCTCAAGAGCAATCTCATCTGGATTTGGTTGAAACCGTAAAAGAGCTCCAAAAGCAAGTGCACCAACAAGCAGAAAAGCTTGCCGACGCTGAAGATAGAAGTAGGCGTAATAACCTAAGGATCAGGGGGATCCCTGATAACATCGACTCCCAGGAATTACAAAGCTATTTCCAGACAATGGTGAAGTCAGCTCTTCCAAACGCAAAAAATACGGATTTATTACTGGATCGCATCCACAGATTGCCCAAACCCGGCAATGCTCCTCCAGCTGCACCCAAAGACGTGATAGTGAGATTCCACTACTATCACATTAAAGAAGAATTTCTAGGTGCAGTACGCACGTCAGGTCTCACAGGAGATTACAGCAGCATGAAGGTCTTTCAAGACTTTTCTGCTCAAACAATGAAGCGACGCAGGGAATTTCAACTTTTCACTGCGGAGCTAAGAAGAAGAGGGATAAGATATAGATGGGGATTCCCGGTTAAAGTCCTTTTCCGCATGGATGGTCGGAATTTTATAGTCACGTCGCCTGAAGAAGGAATGGAACTCATCAATACTATGAATGGACGTCGGGTTTCGCCTCATAGACTCTCGCCATCTACTCCTGTTCAGGCCAGCAAGAGAAGCAAATCAGACACTTCCTGAGATCCCAGCTCAAAGAGACATAGTCTTCCTTTTCTATGGTCATCATTGAGTCCTGCTCCAGTCCGGCGATTTATCGGGATTACTTTGAATTTTGATCTGTTTCTCCTTTTTATGACAGACTTCTGAGTTCTTCCACTAACGGTTATTTGTCCTGTGCCTTTTTCGGTTTATTTTAGAAACTGATCCTTCTATTTAAAACTTTCTATACTTATACAATCAAAATATTTTTTTATTTTTTTTATATATAATTTCATATTTATTTAATTTTATTATTTTTTTATTTTATTTTATATATTTTTTTTTTTTAATTGTTCTGTGCTTTTTACCCTTTCAATTGTCATATTTAAAAAGTTGCTTTTTGTTTTTTTACTACCTACATTAGCTCCCCCTGCACCCAGTAGCCTTCTCTCCCCCCAACCTGGGCCTAACACCCTGAGATGGAGAAACTTTTTTTGTTCTCCCTCATGGCCCTCTTTCACTGTTTTTGTTTCACCCCTGATAGGGGTATATATCCAAGTTTTTTGTTCCCCTTTTTAATTTTTTTATATTTTTTGTCCATTCATCATTTAAAGTTCAGTAGAAATGTTTTTAGACCACGAAACACTGCAATGCTTCATACAAAAATGCATAATACGTGGCATCAGCAAATTGTAATCATCTGTTTACTCATTATTCCTGTACACACAAGCACACAGCTTGAGTTTGCTTTAATAGCTTTGTTGGACTTGCATGTTTCTCTCTTGGAAGGTGGTGGCTGGGACTCTCACAAGATTGAATGTTCCTTTACCCTTTATCAGTTATTACTGTTCTATAAACCATGGTCTTAAAATATATGTCATTTAACGTGAGAGGCCTGAACACCGCCCACAAGAGACGATTATTATTCAAAGAAGCAAAATCCAACGAATCAGATGTGATTTGTGTACAGGAAACACATTTTAAAGATGATAAAGACCATAAAATCATGTCAAAGCTTTTCCCAGTTCAATACCATTGCACTTATAAATCCAAGTCTAGAGGTACTTCGATTTTTTTTCACAGGAATGTAGCATGCTTGACAAACAAAGTTATAACGGACGATGACGGGAGGTATTTAATATGGATAGGATCACTCAATACTATTGAATATACTATTGTGAACATGTATTTTCCAAACACCGGTCAGTTGCAGTTTTTTAGGAAATTGATGGACTTAGTGAATGAGAATGTGAGAGGCAACTTGGTAATGTGTGGTGACACGAATTTTGTGATGGATGGAGAGTTGGATAACGCTAGGGAAGACCGTGATCGACAGCTTAGAGGGGACAGTGACAGATTAGCGTATAAATGCTCCAGATATATGATTGAATGTGGCTTATACGATCCTTGGAGACTGTTGCATGAGAATGAAAGAGATTTTACGTATTATTCTGTCTCTAAAAATATGTATTCCAGGCTGGACCGGTTTATGGTCCAGGGTGCTTTAATTCCTCACATCTTGAAATCTGATATCTTAAACATTAACTGGTCCGACCATGCTCCAATCATAATGCATATTGACGAAATTGTTTCATCAGCCCCTAACAGAACTTGGAAATTAGGTGATTATTTGTTAAATGATGTTGTGAATAAGTCACTGACGGAGAAAGCTTTGTGTGATTATTTTTCGGAGAATGCCTCGCCCGAGGTTCCTGGCGAGGTGACTTGGAATGCGCATAAGGCTGTGTTAAGAGGTCATTTTATTTCTAGAGCGTCTTACCTGAAGAGAATTAATAGCAATAATTTAAGAACATTGGAAAAAGAACTGTATAATTTGAACCAAGCTAATAAATTTGGTCCATCGTCCTCCCTATCAGCAATGATAGGAGAAATTAAGGCTAAAATCAACAAAATTAATTTAGATCGTACATCTCTTATGGTGAGACGTCTCAGGAAAACATTTTACTTAAAAGGTAACAGGGCCTCAACTCTTTTGGCATCCAAACTCCGGCATGTGAATGCCCAATCAAAAATAGCATATTTAATTGATGATCAGGGGCAAAAAGTGTTTCATCCAACTAAAATTAGTGATATGTTCGCAGAGTATTATAGTAAACTTTATAATTTAGAATGTAATTTGGACCTCCCCCAGCCTTCTACAACAATAATTGATAAATTCTTAGACAGAGTGTCATTGCCTCGGCTGTCTCCAGTACATTTAGAAAGCTTAGAATGTGAAATATCAGCAGCAGAGATAGCTGAGGCAATTAAACTTATGCCATCTGGAAAAGCCCCTGGTCCCGACGGATTAACTATTTTATATTATAAAACTTTTCCAGAAATTTTAATTCCCCATATGACTAAATTGTTCAATTCCTATAAGTCAGAGGGAAAGATGCCAGAGGAGTCCTTGTGCGCACGAATAGTCACTTTGCCAAAGCCGGGAAAAACTCCTGATAGATGCCCTAACTTTAGGCCCATTTCTCTGATTAATAATGATTCAAAGATTTATTCTAAGGTTCTCGCTAATAGATTAACCAAACTAATCCCATTGTTAATTAATAAAGATCAAGTAGGTTTTGTGCAGAATAGACAGGCGCCAGACGGAACTAGAAGATTTATAAACTTGATTCAGCACATCAATATGACCAAAACGCCTTCTTTGCTTCTATCTCTAGACGCAGAAAAAGCGTTTGACAGGATACATTGGGGATATTTATGGAGAACATTAGATAGGTTCAACATACCATCATCATTTATCACAGCAATTAAGGCGTTATATTGCGCACCCTCCGCTCATGTCTCAGCTTCTGGCTTCACATCCAAAACTTTTTCTCTAACCAACGGGACGAGACAGGGGTGCCCTTTATCTCCAATTTTGTTTGTTTTAGCGATAGAACCCCTGGCAGAACTGATTAGGACAACCCCACAAATTGTAGGAATTGCGGTTAAAGAATCCGTTCACAAAATTGGTTTGTTTGCAGATGATATAATCCTAGCTATTAAAAACCCAAAAGAATCTTTGAGACACCTCAAGGATATTTTAACTCAATTCGGTGAGATATCGTATTACAAATTAAATGAGTCCAAAACTCAAGCCCTTCCGTTTCATTTAAACAATTTGGAAACCATTGCCCTTAAGAAATCATATTTATTTGATTGGAGAACTGATTATATGGAATATCTTGGCATTAATTTATGCAAAAATTTGGTTAATATGCACAATCACAACCTGAGGAAAGCATGGTCAGACCTACAAAAAGAGATGGAGAGATGGGGTGGGATGGAGCTTTCATGGCTGGGGAGGGTCGCATCTATTAAAATGACGATACTCCCAAAAATTTTATATTTTTTTAGGACCATTCCTCTGTCCATTCCATTATCATTTTTTAATAAAGTTCATTCGACGATGTTGAAATTTATATGGGGGAACAAGCCTGCCCGAGTGAGGCTCACTTCCCTGCAGCACCATAAATCGAACGGCGGTATCGGTGTCCCCGATATCCGCAAATATTATTTCGCCACTAACGCTGCAGTGGTTGTGAGCTTTAACAACCAGGATGATAAACCCAGATGGATGGAGATAGAGGAATCAAAAATTTCACCGGTTAGGCTATTAGAATTACCTTGGTTAAATCCCAAGAAAAGACCTGGAATTACAAAATTATTTTTATCCACCAGGACTACGCTTAAGGCCTGGGACATTGTTTTTAAAAATGACCAGTCTCCCAGATTATATAGAGCAATGCCTATTGAATTATTGAAAGATCATATACCATCCTTAAAAATAGAATTATTAAAGGATTGCTCTATAACTAATCTGGACAATTTTTTCTATGGCAATGCTATTCTTTCTTTGGAAAAATTGAAGCTTAAGTATGGATTGTCGAATGCATGTGAACTGGAATGTATGATAATCATTGATAAATTGAAAGAACTATACCAGGTACCTGAAACAGATAAAAACTATAAATCACTTGAGATATCTCCTTTAGAGAAAGTTATTTTATACAGCCCCGCTAGTAAAGGTATTATATCCTTATGTTACTTATCTCATAATGCCAAGCCCTTAGTTAAATTAAAACATATGCTGTCATGGGAGACGGAGTTGGGTGCCCAGTACGATTTAGTAGAATGGTTCGGTTTCTTTACAGGTTTGAAAGGCATTTCGTACTGCACCGACCATTTTGAAAATCATTATAAAATCTTATATCGCTGGTACCTGGCTCCGTCTAGATTACATAACATGAACAATATGTATTCTGACCGGTGTTGGAGAGACTGTGGGGGAGTGGGCAATATGGCTCATATCTGGTGGTTTTGCCCCAAGTTAATTAATTATTGGAAAATGATCCACGATCTGATTATTAAAGTGAACGGAACCATTAGTATCTTAACCTCGGAACTAGCCTTATTTAAAAAACTCCCGGAGTCTGTTAATAGATCAGATAAAATAATCATAGGCCACATTCTGATCGCTGCTACATCCTGTTTACCTAGACATTGGAAGTCTCAAAATGTGCCATCTCTCAGAGAAGTTTTTAATTTGATTTTAGAAAATAAGGCACATGAACTATCACACAGAGCCAATATGCATGGTTTCCCAATACTAAAATACAACTGGGATAAATGGGAAGAAAAAATCAAAACAGTTTATGGTCTTTGATATATTTATTGTTAAAGTGCATTGTTGTAAAACATTTTTCCTTTTGCCTTCTACTTTAATATGTTTATTTCATTGATGGATGGATACCCCTTCCCATTTCCATGTTACCCCTCCTTTCCTACCCCTAATACAATGTTTGTATTATTATCATTTGTTATACAAAAAAAAAAACTTTAATAAAAATTATTTGAAAAGATATGGATATGGGTGTGTATATATATATATACCTATAAATTTATGATGGGAGTTATATAAAACAAAAGATTACAGCAGACCAAAGTATAAAGAAAGAAGCCCATCACAGGTAAAAAAAAAAAAAAGATAGATTAGAGTTGATATAATTCTGCCTTGGTTAAATTCATATATAATATTCATTGCTTAAAAATGAAAACTATATTTCAGTCTTATAATATATGTGGCCATTATGCTCGAAAAACAATTTTAAGGGAGTATTGTAAATTAATGATTTGTCTTGTATCATCAGATTGCTGTATCGAAATGAATTTGTGCACTGCAATATTTCATCCCCATGCTAATAAAGTCAATGTACATCCACCAAGCAGTTCTATCGCCGGTATAAATTTTCATTATTAGATTATAGGTTACCTTTAACTTTGCATATATATATTTTATGTAATTTGTATTGGCATTTCCCATTGAGTGATCCATTTTTACATATGTATAATCTGTTCAACTGTTCTCATTTTATTACATTTATATTGATCTTCAAGTATACCTAAAAATGCATATCCTTCTTCTCTTCCAGCTGCAAGGATCCATAAAGAGAAAGCTAGATGATGACAGCTCCCCTGTGTCCTCTGGAATGAATGATCTACTATATTCGAGTAATGGCAAAAGACTTTGTCTTGATGATGTTACACTTTCAATGGGTCAGTCCCAAAATACCAGCTCTAGTGTAGTTTGCTCAGAATTACAGCATTCTCCGTTCTCGACCAACCACGGTTCTTCATCCATGGGAGTGAGCAGTCATTCTGCTCTGCTGGAAAACAACCATATGAATGGTAGGGGTATGACCTCCCCATTTTCTGTGTCACAGGGCTCCGAAATTGGTCAAAAGACGTCATACGATGAAAAGACCAGCAACCTGCAATCTGTAGACCAAGAATTGCAGGATCTATTGGAGGAACTTACTAAAATGCCTGATCCATCTCCTAATGAACTGGACCTTGAAAATATATTGGGTAGCAAGGATCCAATAGTTATAAGTCATTCACAATCAAGCTTGAGTACAACACCAAAGCTGTCCCCACAGACCACATCTCACTTGGACAGCCATATCTCAAGCAAAGATTTTTCTGCTGGTTCCCCTCAAATTAGACCATCATCTGCTGGGACAAATTATACAGTTCCTCCTTCAAATAAACCAGTCCAGTCACCAATCCCCCCATCTCAAAATAAGAGCCAACCTCAATCCATGTTACCAGTATCTATGCCGAATATGCCTGGAGCAAACTGGCATACACAGCAACTGAAACAGCTGGCTGCAAGTAAACAAGGGTCTTCATCGAAGCAACAGGTGCAGACCTCAAACTGGCCGACCATTTCACCTACAGGTCTATCTCCACCTTACAGACCGGGTTCTTCTCCCCAGCAACCTTTCAGCCCACAAAATGTTATTGTGACAGGTATGAACACAAACAATTTACAAGGGAACAATATACAAGGATCACAAAGTGCTATGCTCTCAAACATGACTTCCACCAGCACTCCAGCCAACAGACATTCTCCTTCGTATGTCTCTGAAAAGATTACAAGCCCAGCTCTGAACCAGCAGCCTTTCAGCCCTCAAAACTCAATGCTAACTAACATTACGTCAAACAGCAATCCAGCTAATGCCATCAAAAGTCCACAAAACAACATGGTGGCCTCCAACACTGGACCGTCACCACCATATCAGCCTGAAAAACTTTCAAGTCCGGCACTTCATCAGCAGCCATTTAGTCCCCAGAATACATTAATTTCCAGTCTCAACCCTTCCAACAATCAGCCCAGTATGCAAAACTCCCTTTTCAAGTCCATGTCTACAAATCAGACCAAAAATATGAATATGATTATGCAACAGTCATCGAATGGCATGCAGCCTGGTATGGTGAGCGAGACACCGGTGGCTCATGATCAGTTTTCTTTTAATAACACCAAGCCACTGTCTCATTTTGCACCTGATTCTACAGGCCAAAAGATGAATTTATCTTCAAGCCCCGGTTCACTAATTCATTATCTACAGCAGCAACAGCAGCAGCAGCACCAGTCCGCAGCTGTGCAACCAACTCAACAAGTTAGCAACAACCAATTTCTCCAGCAACAGATACGGCAGCTTATGCAGCCACAACGAATTCAAAGACAAATGCAGTCGAGTGGTTTACCTCCTCAAACGAGACCGGTAAGCGACCAACTATATATTAATCAGAAGGTTTTGAAAAATAGGTCATTGTTTGAAACCTGAAAGTACATTGAAGTTTTTAAAAGTTTAGGAAAATTCTTTTATTTTAATTTTTTTCATTATATAAAGCTGGATGTTTAAAGTGACACCAAGTCATAGATTGAAAATTAGGAGCCTTCTGGAGATGCCAAAGTACAATAAAGTCCCTCAGGTCTGTCTTTATGGCCTCCCACTCTTGTCCCAAATTTATACAAATTTATACTATGGAAACATGAACCGTTTGGCCCATCTAGTCTGCTCAATTTTCGAAATAATTTTATTCGTCCCTAGCCTTATCTTATAGTTAGGATAGCCTTATGCCTATCCCACGCATGCTTAAACTCCTTTATTGTGTTAACCTCTACTGAGAGGGTAGTGGATGCATGGAATAGCCTTCCAGCTGAAGTGGTAAAGTAATACTTCCTGATATTATTTTTAAACCTTTGCCCCTCTAATTTAAGACTATGTCCTCTTGTTGTGGTAGTTTTTCTTCTTTTAAATATAGTCTCCTCCTTTACTGTGTTGATTCCCTTTATGTATTTAAATGTTTCTATCATATCCCCCACATCTAATCCAAGCTATACATGTTAAGTATGAAGTAGGAATATATGTTGCAGCACACACAAACATGCTGGCCAGTTCTCATTCATAAAACTGTGCATAATTATGTATAAAAGAGTACAGCATTACTTAAACAAGTACAGCATTACAGGATATTTAACCATCGAACCCCATATATTTTTCATAGATCAATGCACCCTAGGAGCTTCTGAAAAAGGAATGTTTGCATTTTTTGCTGTGCTGCTTCAGTGAATTTGCAAAAACTTCTGATTATGAAAATGAAGCAACTTGGTAATAGTTAAATTTTGGCTATTTTAGCCAAAACATTGCAAATTTGGGGTAATCATTTGATTAAGATGAACCATAAGAGGTGCTTAATATGAGGACCAACAATTTATGGAGCATTATTCATACCATCAAGTACAAGTTCTAGTACTAACTTGCAATATAAAAACGTACAGGAAGGAAGTATATTAAAGTTAAAACAGAAAAAAAATTAGAATTACCGTGAAACTGGTGAATCATGTAATGAAATGAACGTAAACACGATTTTACAGGAAATGCAATATAATTGTAGCTGAAATGGTAGCAAGTTGAGTATTTATTTGTGTGGGTGGATGAATTTAAAATATTTGGGTAACTATAGGCCATTTTAAGATTGTGTGTGAATTTTTAAGGGACAATGTAGACATCCAGACGCCTTTATCTCATTAATGTTTTCTGGGTGTTGTGTCCCTGCCCCCTTAACCCTGCAAGGCTATCACCCAGACTGCCACTTGTGGCACTTCCTGGGCTTACACAGAGATTAACTCCATGAACCGTCACTGGACGTCCTCACGCTTTGCTCCTTGAAAAACCCCATAGGAAGCACCCTTTATTTGTCAGGAAGTAACCACTGGAACAGACGGACCCTATAGTGTTTGGAATAGAGTTTTGTATTTTCTAACAATATAGAGTTCTGTTAAAGTGTACCATGGTTTGGGATTTTTGTAGCAGGTAGGAAATAACTAGATTATGAAGCTGTGCTATAGCACAATGTAATTACCAATTCCTTTGAAAACGTGGCTCATGAAATTGTTTTCAGTGCATTAAAGAACAAAGGAAACATCTGGCATTCCAGCTGCTGGTATCTACTACTCCATCAGGGTGTCAGCCAACCATAGACAGCTGTAACATCAGGAACAACTGTCCAGGTGACACATTTAAGTGTTAAATACTTCTGGCCTTACTAAAGTATGTGAGAACCGTTTGCATACATTTTTAGTCATTAAATCAAAGTCCGCAGCTCTTCTTCCACCCTTTCAACCACCAATATTTTATGGTTGGAGGATTGCACCATGATGGACCACAGCCTTCTTGTTCTCTGGCTCAGTAAGATATTCCCTATGTTGGACTATAGCCTTCTAATGCTTCAGCTAATGGCTGTCCGATTGATATACTTCTTGTATCTAAAAAGGACACTTTATAAATTGAAGGTAGTTGTGAGTGGAGTCAAAAACATAGGACTGTCTAGTTCTGCAAACTCACGTAACATATATTTGATGAAATTTGGCTTCTTCCTTATCTGTTGGGTGCTGGGGTAGAGAGTAATTTGGTCATATTGCATCTCTGCAGCCACTTCTGCACATCACAACTACCACTATTCCTTCTGGCCTTCAAAGCCAAATCAATGCAGGAGACTTGTGTCCATTCATTCAGCAGTGCCATACCTACAAGGGCCAGCTGCAATTTTGGGTGGTGGAGTTATCCTATACCCCAGCAATCTAAACCACTCTTTGCTAATCATAGGAAATGGAATGCCTAAGAGGGAAGCCTGTGTTAAGTCAGAAAACCGGGATTGTGTCCTTGCAGGGCTTTCAAGATATTGGACAGGAGAAAAGTAGATTCCCTTGTTAAAATGTCTTCAGGGGGTGAGCTTTGGATGCTGGGGAATTCTCCGATCTCTTTACCAAACCATTTTTAACAGATTTGTCAATGTCTGCACCCATAGTGCTCTAGCGGCATGACCAGAAAAATAAAATCTAGTGACTATGATCATTGGAGTTTCCCTTTAATTTCTTGGGTTATACTGGGGTCTGGATTGCTGGTAATATTTACTGGCGTACATCCTGATTGTCAATTTGTATTTCACTATCCATGTTTATTAATTGAGTAAAGAATTGGTATTCCCAGCCATTTATCTGAATGAGAAGGGCCTGTGCCTTAGGATTGGAACTCAAGCTGTAGATGAGATAGTTTTTGTTTTATTTTCCCTCTATAATGGAAAGAAGTGCAGCTTGTGTAAGGAGAAGGAATGTGGACCATTGCCAGCTGGAGTGGGAACACACAAAGACATGAAATTTGATCCTTGTAGCAAACAGCAGAGCTGAGGGGAAAGCGCAGCTGTTGTGACATAAACCCACAAGAACGGGCTTTTTAGATACTCACATGGGAAGTTTAATACCGAAAGGCACTTAATTTTCAGCATTTTATTCGAACGGAGTATATAAATATGATAATTCATGTTTACCTCTAACCTATAGATAACGTGACCTTAAAACCCAACAAGAATGAAAAGCGTGTAACAAAGAATTAACACAATTTAATATTCAAAGAGATAAACGTGTCATGACTGGCATGTATGTAATCCTACTATAGCATGTGAATATTGTCCGTTTTATCTTCAAAGTTTGGTTTCAAATTTTTTTTTTTTTTTTTTTTTAAAGACTGCTATCGACAGAAATTTCAGCGGAGGTCTCCTTGATGGCTATTCCTGTTGTAAATTTACAGCCGTTGAATAGTTTGTTTTAACACATATTATAACCGTATAACTACATAAACACAAAGATATAACCGTATAACTACAGGCCTCCTAGAATTGTAAGATATGAAAGATGGAGGAGGCATGCAAGTCCAGATCAATGTGAGAGCCTAAAATGTAGATGCACCCACACTGCACATGTACAAATATTTGTGTGTTGAAAGGAGAAAGTACAGGTTCCTTTTGTTGATGTCAGATGGAAAAATGGACTTCATAGCTGCAGCAGTGTTTGCAAATAGCAGACGTTACAAGCAAGTACGTGCATGGGGGGGAGAGAGGACTTCCTGGCACCATAATTTATGCAACTGCTTTGCAGCATCAGGCTGTCACATCAAATATTAGAAAGATTTCACTGGAACCTAAAGACTTTAGGGTCACAAAATCCTGCAAAGTCCTCTCTTTGTACAAGCTTTTAAAAAGGAAAAATGCCCAGGAAAAAAAAAATTCACTATCGTGTTTAAGAAAAATAAACATAAAAAAAATCTATATTGTTGTCGTAAACAGGGTGATACGGTTGTGGAGAACCCTAATCCTAATTACCGTGGTTTAACATAAATCGACCTAAGAGGCTACCTATTGACTGTAAAGTTTATAATGAGGCCCTCAAGAAAAGAGAACATTATGGCAGATGAGCTACTGTTGCCCATATTGTTTATTACGCTGCTTAAAATGTTTTTAATCAAATGCACAAAATGATTTAATTTTAGTCAAATATAAAAAGCAGCTGTTGTAAAGATGAACATGACTAGAATAGAGATGATTAAACACAAACCCCGAGGCCGATATCAAACCCTGCATCTTAGAATAACACTAGGATAACCAGAATAACACAAAGAAATTGGGTATTTAAATTCACTGTCAATGATTTCCAGTTTAAAAAAAAACAAAATTATATTATTTTTTTAATTATTACTGTGGCTTCCTAAAGAGTCAATGCTTGAAATTCCCATATAGGCCCAATTAATGAATGCTATAAACCTGTACTCTTTGGATGAGAAATAACAAGGCAAAAACCGGTCCTATTCCGGAACAAAGTGGTGACAAGATTAGCTATTGCTCTAACTTTTTTAGTCGGGTAGATTTTATGCAGAGAAAGATATAACCGTATAACTACAAGACAAGTGGTGCTTAACAATTCAGATAAGAATATTCACATAGAAAGGTCAGATAGTAATAAAGCAGTTTCTAGCGTAAACTTACACTTGCACTTTTTATTTTATTTTTTTTACATTTGACTTTCATATGTTAAGGCAGCATGATAACCATCTCTATTATATTCTGTTGAAAGATGGCAAATTCCCACGGTTTACCCCAGTTTTGTAGTCACAGATTTTAAAAAAATATATATAATTGTGCAAAGACATAAATTCTGATGGTGACCTCTTGCTTTTTAGGCGCAGTCATGATTTTATTTATTTGTTTCTTTAGCCGAAGGTTTCTTATTTGTTAATAGTCTGCGATCATTGCCTTATGCAAATTGCGGGTGTGTTTCATCATCCAGAGGCTCTGTTCCATCATTCCAAAACTTGGTGATATAGCATCAGACTAGCTTGTTGACTAGCTTGTTCATGGCCCAATGTTTTAAAGGGATTCTATATTGCCAGGAAAACAAAACCATTTTCCTGGCACTATGGGTTTCTACAGTGCCCCCTCCCTTGCGCCCCCTCCTGCAGAACTGAAAGGGTTAAAATCCTTCAATCACTTACCTGAATCCAGCGCTGATGTCACTCGGTGCTAGGTCTAGCTCCGCCCACGCTCCTCCCCGCTGACATCAGCTGGCTGGGGAGACCTAATGCACATGCGCGGCAATGCCTGAGCTTGCATTAGGATTTCTTCATAGGAAATCGTTAATCAATGTTTTACTATGGAGATTCCAGTGTTGCTGGAAGACCTCATGCAGAGCGTGAGGACGTCCAGCGTTATTTAGACGACCAAAAGTGTTAACCCTGCGTGGTAATTATTACAGTTTCTCAGAAACTGCAATAATTACCCCTGTAGAGTTAATTACCCCTGTAGGGACATTGTACCCAGACCACCTCAATGAACTGAAGTGGTCTGGGTGCCTGCAGTGTCCCTTTAATGACGTGTTCCATAATGTATGGCCTGTCTCTCTCACCATTATTATCCCAGTATTTTTGGGCGGAGTTGCATAGCAAGCTTACAGTTCAAAAAGGAGACAAAAAAAATGACCACAAAGCAAAACATTTTCTACTTCGAATATTGTATCCGCTTTTTATTACAGATACTAATATCCAGTCACAAGATGCTTGCGTATAAGGTGAGGAGAAATCAGTATATATAACTAGTCTGACAGTGAAAACTTGAACACGTTCCCTTGTGTGTCACTGTGTAAAGTTTCCCTCTTGTCTCCTTATTATAAGAGTAGGGAGAGAGCTAAGTTGTAATGGGATCTGAGGCTTCATATTCTGACCTTTCATCTTGAACCTATTTCTTGTGGTCTCGCAAGCGATTAATCATGAATGCATGCCACACGTGAATAATCTGCGCTATTATCCATCTTTACTGTGCCACCATCAAACAAACAGAGAATGCACGTCAATTAAATAGTACGGGTTTTCGAATGACTTCATGCTTCCCTTATCATGCCTCTATCTACAGAGAAGTACTTATAAGAATGAATCAGTCTTTTGTTACACTGAAGTCAGCATTTCTACAGAAAAATATTTGACAAAATGTGTGTTTATGAATAAATAAAAAAATAATTGTAACCCTTACATGAGTGTGTGTGCGTGTGTGTAATTTCTCTTCTACATGGAATATTATATGTATGAAAAAAATGTATATTCTTTGTATGTCAGGATTATTTAGGGATTTTATGTTTTACTGAACTGAAATCCTTACATTCTGGAACAAATTTGGTTTGCATTGTGTAATCTTGTATGGCTTACAGGGAAACTTTTTATTATTATTTTTTTTTTTCCTATGAAATCTATTGGGAGTGGGGTTTGGACTGAGATTTTAATGAACTTCTCTATTTTAATAATTGTAGGGTGTCAAGATTGCAGAACTGCTAGGACGTATACAAAGGGCATAAGTTGTTATGGTGTTTGGGTTGTCCCTCTATGCAATGACTGTACAGTTTGCTAAACAGCGATCTCTGAACTATCATGACTCTCCTTATTGGTGTAAATGTTTTACACTTTTTTTTTTTTGCTTCTTTATTATAATATATTCTCTATATAATGCACGAAAATAGATATGTAACATGACACGGTTATAAAACTAAAGGCTACCTCTAATGGGCTTGTTCAAATGTAAATATGATTATATATCATTTTGATGACAGATTCCCTTTAACACGAGCATTTATTGCCCTTTAAAAAGGGTAGGACCGAGGCATAAATCAATCTTTCAAGGGCGTCATCCTGTCTTTCTATCTGCGATGATAACCTGTAGAAGAATATTATTTTACATAAAGTACCTTATTTCTATGGATTGTGTAAAAAAAAAAAAAAAAATGGAACTGGCAGCCACATTTTAAAATAGTATTGTTTACTAAATACATAGCAGCGGTTCTCAAACCAATTTGGGATGAACAGATTTCCTCATTTAAACACAATTGGGTAATCCTTAAATCCTAAACCATTCATTTACCATGCAGACTGTGTGACAGCTACTGCTCTAGGCAACAGCGTAGTCTTGTAAACTTTCCCCCTGTTAGACTGATACATCAGGGAAGGGCCGATGCATTGCATAAGGACTTCTGTACCAATTCCACCCTGGTGCTTGATAAATAGATAGCTTTAATTGCTTTAAATCAGTCTTTTAAAATGGAGCAGGCCATTAGTTTATAATTGAGAGATATATAGAGAATTTAAACTGTAAACACATTTTTAAAAAAGCCTGACCATTAATTCCATTACATTTTATAACCTTCGCTTTAAATAAAGATTGTGTGTGTGTATATATATATATATATATATAAAATATATGTAGTGGGGAAAAAAGTCTCCTGTCATTTTGTCACTGAACAGAGCTGCTTATAACTTCTTTTAATATAACTGCAGCAATTGGCAAAATCCCTGCAGCTATCAGACTGGCCATTCACCCTCTGATCTCAAACGGGAAGGTTTTATCTCTGCCCTTGCTTAGGGTTGAACTACACATCCCATAAACCACTGCTGGAAGAGCTTTATGGGATGTGATCAGATCATATAGACCAGAATGAGAAATATCTTACTGGTGAAGCATGTTACTGGTCTGTTTTCCTATAACCTGTCTGTGCTATCAGAAACCACTTTAGAAACATTTGTGGTTATGGTACCAATATGTTCCTGACACATCCTTCCCCGTTTCTGTGTTAAACTGTTTTTGAACCGTTTTTTTTGAACAGTATATATATATATATATATATACTGCTATTAGAGAAATTACACTTGCACTAAGTCTATGGCCAAACTTATACAAACTACTGTCTAAGGAGGATACTGCTAAGGGATCCTCCATATTCAAGCCTATTTCCTAACAGCACTAGTGACGGCATGGGGAAATGACAAAACGTTGCGGTGGTAGCTCTGCCTTTTGTCAAGTGTAGGAAATCTATAAGGACAACTTATCCCTACGTTGGCTTAGTATATCTTTTGACTGCGTTAGAATATCAGTGAAATTACTACATTGTCAATTGGAGTATTTACTAAAGATTTCATGAAATACTCATTTTGGAGGTGAGGGGGTGACAGAGGAGCTTTAATGCCTCATTTGTCCTCAAACCCCTTTGTGCCTCTTTCTATCCTAACGTGCCTCTTACCTGGGAGCTCCAGATTGTTTTGAGTAGTAGCATGTAACGGAGCAATTATGTAGTAATAAAACCTATCATAGGTCTTTAAACTAAAGTTCACCTAGAAAGGAGTCTGTGTAAATAACATAGGTTAATATTCTTCTAAATGTAATTTTCATTTAAATAAATGGCTATTGGAGAGTCATATAGTCGCCTTACTCCCTGACTACCTTGTCATCAGAACCCCTTTTATAATGAAAGTGACCGTCTCTAGTAAGTTGAAACGTTGGGAGGTATGATTAATAAAATGTTAACCAGTTTCTAGTTAGCGGTAGAGGAAACTATAGATGGGTGACGATAATCTGCATAGAGTATATTCTTTTTATAATGATTTTGAGCACCAGCATAGACTATTAACAGGGCTCAAAAATATCAACGCAGGCTATAATTCAGGAATCAAAACTTACCAGTCATAATAAACATAAACTTACTAGTGTTGAAATAAAGAAAAGACAATTCACTTTTCTGCTAAATTATCATATTCATAACAGGTGGATGAGCTAATCGATATTTCCAGTCCTGCCTATTAAGCCAGGTGAATTATTTAAAAGTTGTCTAGTTGGCGTGCCCATTTGACAAGCTCAAAAATAAAATAATTTGCTATAAATAAAACTAATGCATTAGAAATCACTAATCTTGAGGGATTGTAGAACCACGTGTATGATGGCCCCAAGAAGTCACTCCGCAACCCTAATTCTTACATATCAAGTACTTGGCATCTTGTAGAGCGCATTTTTAGTTTTACAAAATAAAGCTTTTCATTTTTATAACCAGAGTTTGTAACACAACTTTTACTTTTAAAGTTTTCGGACCACTAGATGGTGTCCAGAGGCAGTAGATAAATGGATATAGTGAAATGCTGTCTGGATACCAACGTTGATTGACACATCTCACCGCATGCTCAGATTCTGACGAGGGTTAGAATCCATCTGCAGTCTTAATAATACAAGAAATATCATTCCATGCTGTAAAAATGTGCAGGTTTATTCACTTAACAGCGAATTGTTGCGAATTAAAAACCAGTGATAGCGTGCAGTTTTACCCTGAATTTTGCAATCAGTTTTTCAGTTCTGCGGTGTTTAAACAACACAGTGTCTTCAAATTATCTAGTTTAATTTCATCTGGTTTCCACTGTAGTATGGTAGTAAACTATGTAATTCAACTGTGAGATTTACTACGTTTATTTACATACATAAAGAATCCATTCATATTATCCAATTGTATGGAAAACAAACACTGTACAACATACTATAGTTAGCGGCTAGTACACAGGCTATAAGATTATGACGGTTATCAGTTGGCCATCGGGCATTTGAACATTCTTGGCAGTCACCCCTCCTCCTTAAGAAAAAAAATTTTCATAGAAAAATGGGAAATTGCATTTAGAGTAAAATAATGTGTTGTGTTGTGTTTTGTTTTGTTTAGTTTTTTTAAATTCATGTCGAGATTTTGTGGTGTATTCAGATAGATTCTGAATTGCAGTGAATTGAAAACAAAATTGCAAAATTTGGTCAAAATCTGTAGCTATAGCTAAGCTTGAGTATTTTTGCAATTTGGCTCAATGTTTGAAATTCACTTTGAATGTCTTGTAACATGAACTGTAGTGAATACCCTATCTGTCCTGTTAAAAGTGGTCCCCTACCCCTCCCCACACACAGCATCAATTTTGGAATGATGTTAAAACTGTATTGATGTCTGGCTAAATACCAACATGGGAACTGGCCTGGTCTCCTGTTCTCAGACCTTATTTGGCCATGTTTTAAAATATATTATTGTTTTACACAAAGAATATTTTTAAAATACTATATTTTGAATCTTTTTCTACCATTGCTGGGAGACCAGACTGCAATCCTCTCTTTTTATCACTGCATATAGCTCCCACCAGCGTGGCTAACCCAATCAGAATAAGTCACTTGACCGAGAATTCAAGGTTAATTTAAAATGAAATGTCCAAATAGCCAAACTACAAATATAGCTGACTTAGAGTATGTTTCCATTTTTGGCTATTTTGACCTTAAAGGAACACTATAGTGCCAGGAATACAAACATGTTTCTGACACTGCAGTGTTGAAGTGGCTGTTTAGGTGATCGACCCCCTTTCTGTTGAGATTACAGGTGATTTTACTCCCCTTTTCTTCTAGGCCATGCCAGTCTTAACTCTATGGCAGAGATTATCAGTCATGAGTCTTAACTCTATGGCAGAGTTTATCAGCCAATCTAATGCTTTCCGATTATGCATGGGGTTCATACAATGCCTCCCCGAAGAGCAAGGAGACGCTG
The DNA here is from genome assembly GCA_933207985.1 of Pelobates cultripes. Classification (NCBI taxonomy): domain Eukaryota; kingdom Metazoa; phylum Chordata; class Amphibia; order Anura; family Pelobatidae; genus Pelobates; species Pelobates cultripes. The sequence continues at coordinate 45,142,621 of OW240920.1, read as the reverse complement.
AATGCCAGTGCTGATTTCATGCCTCCATGTTGTCATGGACCGCTGTACTCACTGACACCATGTTTCCCCACGACTCCCTTCACCCTCATCCGCCAGGAGAACTTGTGCCACTGGCTTGTATTCTCACTTATGGAGGGCAACACAAAGTAAATCTTATATAGCCATAATTAAAAAGTAATTATAAGTAGCCTTATAAGTGAACTATAACTAAACATAAACTATAAATATAGATTAAATGAAGAATTAAGCTTTATTAAAATCGAAAGGGCAAGTGGTCTGCTCAAGTCATGTGGCTGGTTTCCACTTTCCCAACTGGCAAACCACTACATTGATTTTTCATGATGAGCTTTAAAAGGGTTAATATTCTGTAAGGACTCTGGGTCAGTGCAATTAAAATATTTCCATCAATGCCATGGAAGCAGCCTGCCAGCCTGTAGCTTCAGAGGGAGAGCTGTGCCCCAGATTAACAGACCACCTATTTAGCTGTATGATGCAGTACTGAGAACCCAGTTTCCATGTAAAATGATCGCAGGGAAGGCGATGAGAAGGGGGAGCGAGTTCTTCTCTCTGGGCATTTTGGAGAAATTTACAATGTGTGGGTGGGGAAGTTTCAGCCGTAAACAGGAACTGATCTAGTCTGAGCTGCTTGAAGGAACACAGTATGTTTTATTAGCTGCCCCGAACATCTCACCGTGTGGAAAAATCTGGGATGATTCACAGTTTAATGATTAATATCGGAACAAACAAAACAGGGCTGAACAGTCCTACGAATGCCATGATGGCCAATCTAGGCATTTAGATGTTTCTGAACACCATTTTATTTAAGGCTGATAGAGCATCATGGGAAATGTAGTTAGCCAACACTGATACATACTAATCCCTTTGACTCGACCATTATTTTAAATTATTTTTCCCCTTTAAAACTCTAGGTTCATATGAATTATTTAGAATGTATGAGCTGTAGGAACTCCTGCCCAATGTGATGCATTTTATTTAACTGCTATACAAGCTGTATGTTGTAACGGCTCTAAAATCATGTATGGACTTGATCTTAAAATGTGAATTTGTTTGTGTTGCAAGATTATATTATGTGGAGTTTGTGCTACGGGGACAGAAGTCTGCACAGTGAAATAGAAAACAAACCTTTATATCATGGGAAACATCGTAACACATCAAATAGTTTAGTAAAGTACATGAGGGAAGCGTAACGAGAGGAGCCATAATGCAAGGTCATATACTCTGAAAGTGGCAGGAGTTAAGGATGAGAGAAAGTACACTGTTAAATAATGGGTGGAAGATGCACAGAGGGTCCCTGATACAGTAGCACAGTCTGATTAATAGAAATGTTTCTTCTTTTAAGTACTCTGTACAGAGAGATACTGTCAACAACAAAAAACGCCCATACCATGTGTATATTTTTTTGTGTGTGTATGTAAGGTTGTGTGTCTGTACTATATTACTTCTCATCTCAAAAGCAAAAAAATAAATTCTTATAGTGTGTGTGTATTGATCAGCCACAACACTACCTGCCTAATATTGTGTAGGTCCCTCTCGTGCTGACAGAACAGCTCTCTGTTTTCACATGCTTTATTCTTAACCCCTTAAGGACCAAACTTCTGGAATAAAAGGGAATCATGACATGTCAGACATGTCATGTGTCCTTAAAGGACCACTATAGTGCCAGGAAAACATACTCGTTTTCCTGGCACTATAGTGCCCTGAGGGTGCCCCCACCCTCAGGGACCCCCTCCCGCCCGGCTCTGGAAGGGGGAAAGGGGTAAAAACTTACCTTTTTCCAGCGCTGGGCGGAGAGCTCTCCTCCTCCTCTCCGCCTCCGTTACGCCCCGCCGGCTGAATGCGCACGCGCGGCAAGAGCTGCGCGCGCATTCAGCCGTCGCATAGGAAAGCATTTACAATGCTTTCCTATGGACGCTAGCGTGCTCTCACTGTGAAAATCACAGTGAGAAGCACGCAAGCGCCTCTAGTGGCTGTCAATGAGACAGCCACTAGAGGATTAGGGGGAAGGCTTAACCCATTCATAATTATAGCAGTTTCTCTGAAACTGCTATAATTATGAAAAAATGGGTTAACCCTAGAAGGACCTGGCACCCAGACCACTTCATTAAGCTGAAGTGGTCTGGGTGCCTAGAGTGGTCCTTTAAGGGGTTAAAGGGGCACCAAAACAACTTCAGCTTAATTAAAGCAGTTTTGTTGTATAGATCGTGTCCCTTTTCTCTGCCACCCTGCAGGATCTTCCTGTGTGTAATTAAAGTGCAATTTACAGAGCAGGAGATGAAAAATATCTAATGCAAGTTAACATCTGATTAAAAAGTGAAACATTTTTTCAAGCAGACTATAAATCACAGGCAAGGAAGGTGTGTCAAGAGCAGGGACAGGCAACCTTCTTCACTCCAGATGTTGTGTAATACATCCCCCATAATACTCTTATACACATAATGCTGGCAAAGCATCATGGGAGTTGTAGTTCAAAACATCTGCAGTGCCGAAGGTTGCCTATGCCTAGTTTAGAGCTTCATAAACAGAAACAAAAGTGATTTAACTCCTAAATGGCAAAGAATTGAGCAGTGAGAGTGCAGGAACATGATCTATACAACAAACTTGTTTCATTAAGCTAAAGTTGTTTTGATGCCTATTCTATCCTTTCAAAGGAACACTATAGTGTTCCCTCACTTTGCCCCGATTAAAAATTTGATTTTACCCAACTTTTTCCAGCACCATGCAGGTTGCCTCCCTGATGACCCACCCCCTTGGCTGAGATGATCAAACTTGATCTCCGCCAAACCAGTGCTTTCCCATAGGAAAGAATTGGGAGGCTATACGCGCATGCACAGCAAATCTCCGAGATGGGCCAATCAGCGTCTCCTCATAAAGATGCATTCAATCAATGCATCTCTCTGTGAGAAACGTAGAGTGCCTCCATGTGGAGCGTAGAGACACTGAACGAGAGTGCTGAGTAACTGCCACTGGAGGTGTCCCTAGGCAGTGTCCAGAAGCAGTAAAAGCCTGGGCAGTTAAAAACCCTGCAGGGACTTACTATACTCACCAGAACTGCTACATTAAGCTGTTGTTGTTCTGGTGACTATAGTGTCCCTTTAAATCAACTTAGCTGTTAGTCCCATAAATACACGTATACTTTGCAAACCAGGACTCTGGGTAATGACAGGCTGGAAATAATACAGGGACTGGAAAAATAATTTAATGTGACCTCGGTCTGCAATAAAATACAGTGTATTGCACTCCAACGTACATAAAACTATTATTTATTTATTTATATTTTTTGTATTGGAAGTCTGCAGATTCCAGACAGTATATGATGCAATAAACTTTAGTTCGAGAACAATATAATTACTTGTACATGGATGGAATTCCGTTTGCATACATTGTGATATTATATGAGAAATGCTGGATTTTTTTTGTTTTGGTGCTGTGTGCACACGACAATTGACTGAAATAAAGAATTATTTGAATACTTAAAAGTGACCTCTTTACAATAAATAAATAAATATACTACAACTGTTCAAAAAATTATAATTCAAGCAATTAGTATAAAATATGGAACTATATATTGTTCCGAAATCTTTTTTTATTTTATGATCAAAATATTTTTATAAACTGGATTGCATAGCCATTGACAGAAACAAGAGCCAGACTAGCTGAGAATTGTGGGAAATCTAGATTACAAACTTCTACCTTGTCAAGGTTGTCCATATAGCCACCTTGACCAGCAACACAACAGAGTCCATCAGAATTCCATATTTGCTTATTGGAATGCAAATCCATTGCTGTTTGATTGTTTGCTGATCTGAGGGGCTTTGGGAATAGTTCATGATTGCTGTTCTAACAATGACGAGTCTGTTTGCCTTTTTTGACTTTGTGTTGTCCAAATAGTTCAGTACCCAGGAGAACGGATTAAAAGAAGTCCCTAGGTATTCTTAAAGTCACTGCACTATCTAGGAAACAGGCGGTGTACAAGTGTCCATTATTTCTGATGGATGCAATGTTGTTATAATTAGGATAGACTGGCTGTATTCAGCGCAAAATGACAGTATGAGCTTTATGATGGTAACATAAAATGCGGAAAAAGCTGCACGTTTTTTCAAATATTGCAGTTTAAAGAAAATGTTCCATGTGACCTTTTTCTTTAAGCATTCCATACTTTTAAATATTATTTACCATGAAGATAACTCAACATTTTATTATTCTAATACTTATCTCCAGTCATGATGCCATAGTGGGGGGATATTTTGCAGTTAGGGTTTGGTTTACGAGACAATGTAACGTGATTGGGGCTATGTTTACTGGGAATATGGGGTGGGGTAATGTGATTGGGCCTTAGAGTGCTGGGATTATAGGATGGGATAATGAAATTGTGATGATGTTCAGTGGTGTATCCTGGTTTTGTGCTGCCCTAGGCAGGACAAAACTCAGGCACCCCCCTCCCCCCGCGCCACCCCCACCCAACCCTTCCCCCCGCCCCACCTTCTAAATACACACACACACACACACACACAGTCAGACACAAACACACACACACACTCACACAGTCAGACACAAACACACAGTCAGACACAAACACACACACAGACACAAACACACACACACACACACACACAGTCATACACACACACACACACACACAGACACAAACACACACACAGACACAAACACACACAGTCATACACACACACTCACACAGTCAGACACAAACACACAGTCAGACACAAACACACACAGTCATACACACACACACAGTCAGACACAAACACACACACACAGACACAGTCAGGCACAAACACACACAGTCAGGCACAAACACACACACACAGTCAGACACATACACACACACATACACAGTCAGACACACACACACACAAACACACAAACACACACACAGACACAAACACACACACAAACACACACACAGTCAGACACAAACACACACAGTCATACACACACACACAGTCAGACACAAACACACACACACACACATACACAAACACAGTCCGACACACACATAGATTAACTTTTTTTTAAAATTTAAATCCCCCCCCCCAACCTCCTTACCTTTGGGAGTGCTGGGGGGGAGGTCTCTCTCTCCCTGGTGGTCCAGTGGCTGCCGGGCGGGCGGCTGGCGAGGGAGCACTTCCTATGAGCTGTCTGCTCAGCTCCCTCGCGCGCCGGCTGCAGAGTGAGACTGGGAGCCGGAAGATGACGTCTGAGATGTCAGTTAGCCGCGTTTTTTGCCGCCCCCTGAAAAATGCCGCCCGAGGCAAATGCCTTGTTTGCCTCTCGGCTAATACGTCCCTGATGGTGTTACATGATTGTGTTACATGATTGCATTTGGTGGTGGCAAGATTACGAGGTTCTCATGGAACAGTTTTTTATTTTAATTTGTTATAGGGACTATGGTAAGGAGATTTTGGGGATGGTAGTTATGGGGATGAGGTGAGTGATGGAGTACTGCAATGAGGGCAGTGGGGGATGAAGAATTTACAGAAATTAGAGAATGTTGGGGTAGTGAGAAAATCATGGTGTGAGTTGGTTGGGATTAACCCCTTAAGGACACATGACGGAAATATTTCATCATGATTCCCTTTTATTCCAGAAGTTGTGTCCTTAAGGGGTTAAGGAGATTTGGGTAAAGTGATTGCTGTAGAAAATTAAAGGGGTTGTGTGGTTGTGGACTCTGTGGGAATAAGGTTTATGGGGGGGATTAAGGGGCTAGATCCGCCTCTGAGCTCCCTACATAATAAATTGTTTGAAAAAATCCTAATCTGTGCGAGCTGTCATTTCTGCAAAAACCTGCAATCCGTTTCTGTAAAACTGATGCAGTCCGCTATTTATCGTCATCAGGACTGAGAGCGATGCATCAATTAAAGCAAAATCCTCACGCCCCACTGATAACGAATATGCTGCTGTGTGTTGAAGATCTATGATTTCAGTCACAACACTGATTTGATAGGAATTGCCATCACAACCTCTTCTTTCTTAATATTCTGATACAAACCGTTTATAATATATATTTTGCATATAAATGAATGAGCACTTCTATTTAAAACTGAAAACTCATTGCCATTTCATATTCCGACCCCAAAATTATGTTTAGTAGACCCAAAACTCTTGATTCAATCCAAAAGGATTCCGTGACCTGGGATTTACCAGGAAAAAATGGCGCAAAGTTCTCAAAGTAGAATGATCACAATGGCAACCTAATACTAATGGCAATTGCATATTGTTGAATTATTGAAAATACATGCAGAAAATTATTATGAATGCACAGATAAAGCCTAAACATATGTTTCTAGAATCACTCCCACTCAAAATTATCCTAAATTTATACATATTTATCATATAGAAAGCTAAGTTAGTTATCAGTAAATAGTTTTGAGAAACAAGAGTTTGAAAAACCACATCCAAGTGAACTAATTTGGTTATTTATATATTTTTTGTTCCAAGTTACGATTTGCCAATTTGTGCAGACTGGTTTACCGTTGTGGATAATTCCAAATTTGTTGTAAAAATCCCCATGGAACAAACGGGGAGTTTATAGGACATTATTGCAGGAAATAGGCAGACTAGCTGGGCCAAATGTTTTTCTGCTATCATCATTTGTCTACCTAGGAAAAAAAAACCCATAATATAGTGCTGGATAATTTCAAAATGACACATGGAATGGCAACACTCAAATTAAGAGGATGTTTGTAGAAATATAAAATGGTATCCTGCTCAGTGTATCAGTAATGTTTCAGTATGCGTGCAGAATGGTTTTATACACTGGTAGAGTGTTTGTTTATCCACACCTTATCCACAGGGACAGTGTATTTTTATATTTATTTAGTAGGATTTTTTCAGCAATTGTCTCTACCACTGGAGTCACTAGAGGGATGTGGACAACACTGTATGACTCCATCAGACGGTGTTACACCGACAGGGGTGGCCCTACATTACAGCAGCAAAGGCAGCTTGCCTTAAGGAGCCCAGTGGGCAAAATGCTAGCCCATTGTGCGGGTGCTGTGTCTCTTCATGAGCCAGTGAGGGAGATTGTTGATCACCCACTGCATGTGGACCCAGAGACTATCAGGTTTGCACCTTCATCAGGTTAGACTTTGAATATCCCTCTTGCGAGCTTCGACACTTGCACTGATTGTATTAGAGCATTGCTGTAGTAACCACTGGCAATACTCTGACACTATCAGAGAGCCTAGCCTCAGAACAATGTTGGCCAGGTTGTAGGCCAGAAGAGCATATATGGCTTAGTAAAGTAAGGGGACCATGGGTGTTGACACCACGAGTCACCACACTGGGTGAGTTCAAACCTAGTGTTTCTGGGCAACTAATTGTAAATATCTTAGAACAGAGGTAGACACAATGTGGTTCTCCAAATGTTGTGTACTACATCTCTTATAATGCTCTTACAGCCATAACGCTGGCAAAGCATTAGGGTAGATGTAGTCCACAACATCTGGAGTACAGAAGGTTCCTCAAAATTCACTTTGGACATTTTAACATCCTAATGTTAACATTTTTAAAGAGTTACAAAGTAACAAGCATTTACGTAGCTGTATGGACCAACAATCATCCAGGTCTTAATCAGACCCGATGTATAGATGGATTTGGTTTTGGTGAACCTTTTTGCACTGCTGACTTGCCTTTCAGGTTTTCAGGGATGCTGCATTGACACAGGCTGCCTAATCTTCAATTAAGTAGTCTGAATGCAAACAATGTCTGAAAAAAATGAATGCAAAAATATGGGACAAAGTCTATATTTTGAAAACCTCACCTGCAATATACTATATATAGTGAAATCATATGGCACAGATATGTCTGGCTTCCCAGCTCTCACATTAGAATCATGTCTAGAGAAGTGATTCGCTTTCGAATTTGTTTCCACCATTTATACGTTCTCGCACACACACATCAGCAAACAGATAATGTAGTTAGAATCACAAGTTAAATATCAGTTTGTGGCATAGTCCTTGAATGCCACTGAGATCCTTTAAGATAACTGTTTCAGGATGTACCATTTAAGCACGGAAAGGTACCAAATTTTGTTAGGACTGCCAAAAAAGGAGATGTTTTCTTTCTCAGCGGACCTACGGCCTAAATGTTCTAATCTCTTTTTAATTGATGTGCCTGCTCTATGTGCCATACAAGGTATGGATTTAAATTCTTCCAAGAAAAATTGTTCTTGTGATATGCCAATGCCTTCACAAATTATGCTGAACCCTTCTGTTATGTGTAACAAAAGCAACTGAAAAAAGTAATTCTTATTGTCTGAATTTGTACGTCATTAAGGATCATGTTATTTCTTCATCATTCTTCTCTTGTTATTTAACAATTTCCATGTCTCTAATCAAATTTTTAGCTCATCTCACCCAAACTACCCTCTACTTTAGAGTTAGCAGTGACCATTCATTTGACTCTGTGAAAATTACTCTTTTGTATGGACTTAGTCACTCCGCTGCTAAACAAAACCTTTAGAGGCTCAGCTTATACCCGAAGTGGCTAAACATGGAAACTACATTTTTTATAACCATGTTAACACGATCTACCACCTGGATAGCTTTAATCACCCCAATTCCAGCAAACTTATATATTTGTATTTGGTTTTATTTATATATTATAAATACTGGCACAGAGGGTAATAATACATTCTCAGACATATGAAACTGAATGTTCTGCAGTGACAGGGGCAGTACTATTCACAGAGTAAAATGCTCTGCATTATGACACACATTAAAATGCCTTGTATGACACCGTACATAACAGACCTTTTCATCCTAAGAGTGTTTGCACCCTTTTAAATTATGGGTCATCTGCATGACACCTGCTAAAGAGATTGTAGCGGACCTGAGATTTAAGTGGACAGTGAATGCTTATACGTGAACTGGCCGTGGATCTATATGTGATCCACTCCTGGTAGTTTCCTACTATTCACACAGTCATACAGACATAGACATCAAGGTACAGACACATGGTCATACAGACACAGACAAAGAGGCATACACTCATACAGAGAATACATTGATACAGACACAATCATACAGACATAGACATACAGACACCCAATCACACATGCACATAGTCTGACAGGTACAGAGTCAGACATATTTATAGACATTAAGTCACAAAGATATCCAGGAATAAGCACACCGTTATACAAACACAGTCATACATTGGACATTCAGACACAGACACTGGAACAGAGTCAGACACCAACATACATGCACAACAACATACTGGCCCATAGTCCTAGGAACCCTAGATATAGGAGTTAAGGGGGCACTTGCCCTGAAGATTTTGTGGGCTCACTCTCATCAATCACCTGGTTGAGAATCATGTGAGTTAACAGCATCACAGCATCTCGAAGGCAAAGTGTCCTCTAATCCTAAATCCCACTGTCCCACACTAACCCAAATGGTATTAACCAAGCATTCAACAAAACACAGCAGCTCAAACCTTTGACAATGAAGGCAATATTTAAAAGGTATATCAGATCATCTTTTATAGTCTAGCACCTTTTGTTAAGTTCACTATAGCATCCTGTGATCTATTTCTGTCTGTAGAAGATGAGCATTGTGTCCATATTTTCCCTTTTTTAATATATAATAAATATGATTTATTTCCCAATGCCGACTACCTGTGTCTTTACACACATTTCTTTCTTTTAGTGCCCAGTGCATCACAATTTTATAACATTCTGACACCTTTATTGCAATTAAAATGAGTTAATGAAATATTAGCCGTGTTGCATTAATACTTACGCAATTTCTATATTTATATATAATGTGTGTGTATAATATACAGGGTGGGCCAAAATTCATTATGCGGTTTGAGGAGTCAATAACAATTGTATTAATGAACCAATTTCAATGATATTATATACAATGAAAGCTTAACGTATGGAGATTTGTTTGACTAGGTATGGAAGATGATATATTTTACATGAGCTCCATTTGCCGCTTTGCAGGATTTAGCACTCAAATTTCTGCACAGATATTGTCCTTGAGCTGCTCAAACGTACGCTGTTTCTCATGTACAACATATTCCCACAGGAAGTAATTGGGGGCTAATAGGTTGGGAAAACGTGGCGGCCAATTAATCTGGGAATTTCTTTAAATTATCCACTTGACAAACCGTTGTTTCAGGGGGTCCATTGTGGCCCTGGATGTATGGGCAGTAACCCCACCCTATTGAAACCATATTCCAGGATGCTTTTCCTTGTTGCATCAATATAAGAGACCTGTCAGTTTGAAAATAAAATAGGGATTCAATAAAATGTTAGTGTTTCCATTGTGCATTGTACAGACGTCTGTCTTGTGAAGGATCTGCTGCTTTGATACAGACTGTATCCCTGGCCAAGTCCTCTTTCCTTGGAAGTTGGAGCTGGGAAGGGCTCCTTTGGCTGCCGAGACAAAGTGGGCAGACAACTTCTTTCCTGAGTTCTGGCAGGCTCCAGAAGGCTAAAGGAAGAGCGGCACCAAGCTGTATTAGATTGACTGGACAGTGACAACTAATTGGATTGCAGCAGTTTTTTCTGTCTCTAGTTAGTATGAGTGTAAAAAAAAAAAAAATTCTTACACAGTCTGCAATCTTGGCCTGTTTGTGTGTACTGGTGTGTTCTATTAGCTAGGCTTTACAGAAGAAAAAGACCCTTCTGGCCTCTGCAAGTACCATAAATTGCTCGGCCACTACTTGTAACCAGAGTTTAAAGGGACATATGACTTTCAAGGTTTTTTGGAGTTTTTAAAAAAAAATTATATATATATATATATATATTTATATATTTACTAATCACTATTTTTTTAAATTTTTAATGCTTTTGAGGTGTAAAAAAAATAAATTTATTACATGTAAAAATCCATAGCTCCTGCAACTGGGTGCCTCCATTTTAGCTCGCTGTTAATCAGTCTTAGAAACTGTCTTTTGCACCTGGCAGTCTGCTTAGAGAAGGAATACAGAGAAATGAAACAATGTTTCTATTTACTATCCCTGCCTTTGCATTGCCTGAACTGGATTGTGATGCAATTTGCTCAAACTTAAATATAAATTTATTAAAATAAAAATAGAGCATCGAATATCAAATTGGTTAACCCACGTTAAAGGTGATTTTCAATGTTTTAAATTCCACAGTAACAAATAAACAGTGCTTATAGTGCCCCTTTAAATTGTCCCTCCCATTCCCGGTCCACAGGAGTACATTGAACTTTTAAACCTTTTCCAGCAATACTTATATTTATATCGTGATAGTATTTATTTTCTCATGTGACCATCCAGTGTGTTGGAATATGTTTAGCCCACTAATTTGGCAGAATTTGCTCTGAATCGGAATTGTAGGTGGTGTACAGTTTATGGTGTGGCAGTTGCGTTTTTGGGTAGTAAACTGCCCAAACATTTTGAGCTGTATTAGTCATGTGACCTGTCAAGGCCCTTCCTGATTTGCTTTCAAAATTTTGAGGCCTATTAAACATCCAAAAAAAAAAAAAAGTTAAAATATTTTTTGTAAAAGAATTTGTTCTTAAAAGCTCACACTCTCAACCTATCACTGCTGCCTATTAGACCGAGCAGAAGAGAAGAAGGACATACTGATGTCTGGAGATACACCTTTAATGTTAAACGAGAACAATTTAACACTTAATGTTGAGACTACACCAAGGGGGAATCCAGGCACCATAACAACTTATCGGGGTTGAGGGTTCTTGAATGGGTTTATTTGTTATTTTTTTATTGTCTTTATTTTTCATAAAATTTGACATTGCTTACTTTAAAATTAATAATACAATTTCCTGGGAGACTTGACTTCTTCAAAGCTTACATAGGAGTGTACCATGAACATATATTCCCCTCAATAAATATATTTTGTACCAAGGCTAAATCCATCACGTTAAATCAGAAATCCCAGGACAGGATGTATTTAGTAAAAATGTTCTTCCTACATGGGAAATTAACTGGCCCCTTACCAAAACTTCTCTGTCCCTCCAAACCATGTATATTTGGAATTCCACTCTGAGCCGCCGCCATAAACTCAGAGTATTTTAGATACTGGAAGTGGTACATCTCTTCTGCCAGGTTGCCTTGGATGGTAAGTGCTGTGATCAGTGACTGAGTGATACGGAGAAAGTCACGCTCTGAATTTATAATCCAGCATTCCATGTTTCACTCACTCGAACACTGTGCATAGCAATAGAATGCAAAGAAGTTCTGAGAAATCTGTGCATGCGCAATCACAGACTTCGTCTCCAGCAAGAACTAAAACTGCATTTGCAAACCCTAATTGGAGATCGCTTGCTGGCCCCAGTACATTATTTTTTGAGAGTTAGGACAGACTTCAAATAGCAACAAATTGTATCCACAGTTTCACTTTATAACCCTTGAGGTGACAGGTACCAGCGTGCCATTATTTTAAGCGTTTCTGTCATTTAAAAAGTTAACACGAAGCATATCCCACCTTCAGAGCACTTCAGTGATAATAATGCAACATAAGCAATCTATGTCCTATCTTCTGTGCTCATGAATATTTAATATCCATTTCTCAAAACCAGTGGTGATTTGTGACCTTTCACAGTCATTCAATATATGTACAGTTTGCTGGCTGGATGGGAATGTGATGCTACGGTACAACTGTTTCAAATAAATAAGGCATTTAACAGTTTTAAAGATTCAGAAGGTGAGCAGGGCATTTGAATGATCTTTGAGTAATGATTAAAAAGACACGCGTATCATGATCCAGCATAGGAAAAAAGCTGCTTTGAACTAAGCAAATGGAGTCCAAATTTGGAGTAATTCTTAAATATTTTTATATATGTAGCGTTTTGACAGGGATTTTTTTTAAAATTCACACATTCAGTGTGTCCTGCAGGCTGTATTAGATGGAAATTGGGCTTTGTTACCCACAGAGTTAAAGAAATCAGGGTTCCATGGCAGCATCTTCTCAATGAAGTGGTTATGGTGCCTGGAGTTCATGAGCGCTTTCTTTAACCCCTTAAGGACCAAACTTCTGGATTAAAAGAAGTTAAACTTTGTGTAAGCAAAGTTGTGTAGACAGTACCTGTTTGTTCATTAAAGCCCTTAAGGTAAGATGACGCCCAGGATCTTCACACACAAGAACATCTTCATCCCAATGAAGTTGTTATGGTGCCCAGAGCGCTCTTTTTAAGGTACCTATTCTGTAAAACTTTTTTATCAGTATCTCAAGTTAAATCTGAACTTTGCTCACCCTAGCCGTAAGTGTTGATGCTTACGTAGTTTTTAAGTCCGTAAACGAGAAAGTGTTAAATTTCTGCAGTTCATTGCTTCCCAATACTAAGGCAACTGTTTACAGGCAGAGGAATCTTTTTTCCAACATTTCCAGACATAAGCATGATCAGATTCCTGACATAGTTTCCAAGTGCACCCTGTGGAAGAGACACTCGAACATTCTCACATTAGAAAGCTGTGGACACGCTTTCAGGCTACATCGTGGAATGCTGTGAGCAGTGCCACAAATTCTTCTTCTGTAACAAAAATGTTCTGCACATTTAACATGTTTATGACCATATGTGTATAAATGTGTTTTTTATGTTTTACATATAGTCCAAAAATGTTTTTGTTGACGACTTACTGTGTGTGTCTGCCTGTGTCTGTGTGTGTGTGTATATATAATGTGTTGTATGTAAAAAAAAAATAGTTCTTGTTTTGTTGCAATCTGAATGAGAAGCATGCAAGAACTTCTGCTTTCAATCTTCACACAATTTGCCTGTGTTTTTTATTTTTAAGAATCGCTCACAGGGATACATGGTTTATAACTGCTGTGGATATAGATTTGAGGTTCTCTGGCATTTGGGATGACGTGCCCCATTTACACCGCATGACCTCAACAATACAAGATGCATCATGGGGAAGTGACTTTTGATTTTGTTTCTCCTAATGTTAAGGAGACTGTAATGAGCATATCAGAGAATGCATTCTACTTGTCTGCATACCCGAACATCTTCTTCTCCCTTGTCCTGGGCAGAAAATGTGGCAGAAAGTTTCCTGGATGATTGGACTAGATTAGAGTAGATGTTGGAGGTAGAAAAGTCACAACTTCATCTTCTAAAAAAATCCACCCAGACCCCAAGGTTTCAGATCGTGGTCCCAGACTGGAAAATACTTACGCATTAATATATCCTACCACAAATGTGTTGTTCTTCTACAGAGGATCTGTCACGTCCTTGGAAGGAACACCATTGAATAATACTTTGAAAATCACCTATAACTTGCTAATGTTCTAGATTGACAGGGAGCTAACATGAAGGTACCCAGTTGCAGGAATGTGGGGGCAGAGGGGGTCGTTTTCTAAATTTAATTAAATTTTTCACACCTCAAAAAATATAGGGAAATGTAAACATAATGAGTAAAACCTGAGAAAGGGGCAGTTCCCCATTAACGTGATGGGGAATTGAGAACTTATCTAGAACTATGACGGCTAGCTTTGTCACCGTAAATGTTTCGGAGATACATTGAAACTGTATTGGAAATGATGTTGTGATTAAGCCCTGATCCTCAACGAAAATTGACTGCTCTGCACCCACCATCTTCTCCTGGGGCCCATGTGGCAAGCAGGAGATAACTGCTGGTGGCCCCGGCCACTCTGGCTCACTCTGAAAGTGTGTGGTATTACCCTGGGTCATTACTCTGGATTAGTGCTCAAAGACACTGCCACTTCAAGTCTTCTTTTACTCCCTTTACTGTCCCTCTCTATTCCAGGAAGAAATGCACTCTGGGAGGTAGTAGTAGTATTATATGTAATGTAAGGATCCCTAAAGTGATATAAGCATGTGGTTAACCTTATCTTTCAGCGAATTTCCAATACAGTCAAAATTGGTATTTCAGAAAGATTCTATCTTTATGAAATACTCTTTTTTTCTGGCGGAGTAGGGTGGGGGGTGACAGTGCCGCTTTAACGTTAAGATAACATTTCATGATCATTAAGAAGAATTGAGCACTCTACTTAAATGGGAAATTCTATATATATTACAATTCCATTCAAGTGTGAACAAATCATTTAGTATATCTGTGAAATGAATGTAATAAATAAGATGGAGGGATTTGAAGAGGCAACTGATGTACGAGTGTTATACAGTTTATTTTATTATTTTTTCCTTTCGAAAATATATGGTTCCATAGACATTTTATCTTTATATAATGGTACAGTTCATCATGAGCGTGAATTTTGTATATGTGGGTTTCAGGGTTTTTATTAGGCATGCTTACGTGCAGAATTATAATACAGCTATTCTTAGTGCTGCTGTGTCATGAGTATACCGTATGTTACATTCTACTAGTGAAGAGAACGGCTAATTAAATTCACAAAGTAAAACCGGTAGCATGTAATTTTAAATGACCAGACTATCTGACTATCCAGATAGAGGGGGAAGTCATACAATCTAACATTTGGAAAATCCTCAACATTTCCGAACATGGATGCCAAGTGCATCAGACCTTCCACTAAAACCACCAGTTACCTAAGCACACGGGCACTCCGTCAAATCTACATTCTATGAATTCTCTCCGCGATTGTTCTGTTTTCAAGTACTTTGTACTCCACATGCTTCACACAATAGCTATTGTCCCTATCATTGCAATGCTGTCATAACACAATTTCCTGGTGCTGAATATATTTTGTCACTGTGTGGGGAAACAAAAACCAAATATTTTGAATTCCAGAATAGCTATAAATTGATACAAACTTAATAATGGACATCTATTTTTTTGTTTATTTTTTTTAAAACCGGATATTTAAAAATGAAATTGTGGGGATGGGGTTTTTTCGTTCGATTCAATGCTTGTGAGAAGTGTATAAAGCAATAAGACAAGATACGGTGAAAAAATAAAAAAATTAATCAATTTATAAACCACTTAGAATCACAGACATCATATAACCATCAGTGTCACTTATTTACTGGCACTGTGGGAGAACTACAGAAAATTTGGTGAATGTGCCATAATAGTCCTAACCTAGAGAATAGAATGAATAATGAGCGATCTTTGACCCAGACCTATCTTTGAGCTATCTTTGAATTTCCTCTGAAAACATGTCTTGCAAATTGAAACACACTACTACATTATCGTTTGTAAAAAAAAAAATATATATATATTTTAAGTAACTGTGATCTGAGCAGCTACCAGACTGGTCACAATTTGTTAAATAAATAGGCGTCAGGAGAGCAACAGACTTTTAATCAGAGGGAGGGCCCAGGGTTCAAGTACCTGTTTAGATCACCCATATAAAAGGAGCTATCTGCTACGCTATCAGCACGTCTTCTCCGCTTAAAAGCAAAACTGCAGCGTGGGATACTGCTAAACAAGGTCAAAAAGTGGTCAAACAAATAGAAAAAAAAGATGCAGATTCATTGAAAAGCCCCAGAAAGCTATGCGGTCTATCTCTAGCATTCATATGCCATGTACATTTATTTTTTTTTCCATTTACTTTTTTGATTCTTCCCACTATCCAACTGCAATAAAACTGACCGAAAAAGACCTTCTTATACCGAGGAAGGGTATTATTTATTTTTAAAGAGACACCATTAAAGTGTTCTTTAAAGGGAAAATACAACATACAGAACAAAAGGCGTGATGGTTAAAAACAAATGATGGTGCTATCCCCCTTTTATTTGGGAAAGACATTTTGCTAGAGTATTACTTGTTCTAATTTACAGCATTTTCACCTAGGGGGTCCAAGTACCACTTTCGGCCCTATATCTATGTATTATTCTGAATCACATGCTAAATCTCATATTTATTTATTTTTCCAGTAAGGTTGGTGCTACTAAAATACCTGTGATGATGTAATCTGAATAGCCTGTAATGGGTTATTTAACCACCAGGAATATAGGATCATACCTCCCAATTGTCTCAATTTAGGAAGGACAGTCCCTGTTTTGAGCCCAAAGTGCTCCGTCCCTCTTATCTATCCTAATGCCCCTCTTTTCTAGGAGCTCCGTATTGTTAACGTGATTTAGTGTATAACAGAGCTCCACAGCAATAATACTCACAGTAATTTGTCTTTAAACTACAACAAATGTATGCAGAAATCAATAAGATACATTGTTTTTCCAAATTACGTTTTAGTTGCAAAAATTGATATTTGTAAATAATCTAAAATCTAATCGTTCAGCCCTAACCTGGCCACTCCAGATACTCATTATTGATAAGGTGTGTGACTGTATGTAATATCTGCCCCCTTTTAGAGTTTAATGATTTGCCTGTTATGCTTGATGTTGAGTGATAAACCAATAACCGTTCAAAATATGACAAGACTTGAGATCTAGAGTTGCTTCATGACCTAATTTATTTTGTTCCAGCTATCAAGCTTACTCATGCTTCTTTCCCTGGAGAAAACCTATTTAAATGCACAGTTCAGCTACCTTTTAAACTGGAAGATTAATTGGATTTTGTGTTTCACAGAGAAGTAAGAGGGATCAGAAAGGATGCCAGGTTTAGATGCTTCGTATGACGTGTTTTGCAGAACTTATCGGTTTTCTGAGCCCTGTTTTTTTTTTTTGTTGTTGTTGATTCATATTTTGGCTTTGTTTTTGTAAATATAATGTTATTTTACGACTATGTTGTTAATTCATGGAACATTACCATAGGAAAAGTATACACAGTCATACACTGTATCTGTACTAATGAAATGCTTAACCTTTCCATTTCAAGACTGTCTCTAATGGAATATTTAATATTTATGTATATACATCTGTGTCCATATTAGCATTTCAGTAAAACTTTAAAGGACCACTATAGGCACCCAGACCACTTCAGCTCAATGAAGTGGTCTGGGTGCCAGGTCTCCTTAGTTTTAACCCTGTAGTGAAAACATAGCAGTTTCTAGTGGCTGTCTCCCAGTCACAGATACAAACACTGACACACATTTAGATACACACACATACACAAACGCAGATACACATACACACACGCAGATACACACACTGACAACATATAGATATACACAGGCACATATACACATCAATTATCCATTTAAATCCGCTCCCAATCTTAGAAAACCATTCCCAGTCACGACCTGATGATACTTGATGATCATTTACAGGTTTTTTAACATTTTGGAAAATTGACTTGGGTTTGCTATAAATACCGTTGTTGGTCACAGCACTAAGGTCCATGTGTGGAACTGACTTGCGCTTCTAAGCGATCTCATCATTCCACGCTTTGGCATAAAGTTGCTCATCTGCAGGGGCAATATTATTGTGGCTGCATTATTTGTTCTAAATACTCCCATGTGAGACCATTTTAGATTATCTTTCTAATCCACGTTTTCTATATTCCTATTATTGCATCTTCAAAAGGGACACAAAGCACAGCAATACCTGGATATGTTCTTGAAACAAATGGACATATTTACACATACATAAACAGACATACTGACACACTCACAGACCTACTGAAACATACTGACACACATATACTGACACATAACCCATCCTTTCCTACCTTGTAGGCTGGTTTTCCTGCCATTCAGTATGGTGACTGAGGCTGCTGGTGGGCTGCTCTAGCTCTCACAGTCCCCCTCCTCTCTGCCTCATTCGTCTCTCCCGCGTGGGTGCTCTCTCTGGAAGGAAGTGACTCGCGGCTCTCACTTTTTCCCATTCTGCCGGTAAGCAAGGGGGCCCGATTGCGCTGTTAAAGGACCACAGGGCCCCGACCGGGCCCCTGCTGACAAATGCCCACCAGGTGGCCCTAAGTACTTGGGCCACCCGGTGGGCCTCCTAAGTGTGTGGGTCCCTGGCTGCAGTCGCACCGGCGGACCCAAGAGGGAAAAAAATTATTAAGGACAGCGGAACCCAGGAGCAGCTGTTTTGGGGCCCCCCCATGTGTAACTGGGCCAGGGCAGATGCCCCGTTTGCCCCACATTAAAGACGGCCCTGCTTACAGCTCCTCTTTGAATAGCTTTTTCCCTTTTTTTAAATAAACATAATGATGATTCCCTAGGTCTAGCCAGGGACATAAAATCACATGGAAGGCCTGTTAGAGAGCCTACTCAGGGAAAGTGAAGAAGAGAAGGAAAGGAGAGTAAGAAGTGGTCACCTGTTGGGGGGAGGGGGGGAGAGAAGGGGGCTCCGCTCCCTGCAGGTCTCCACCAGTGTCCTACTTCAGTCTATAAAGTCACTTTCGAAGCTGTCACTTTTCTGACAGCTTGGCCCATACCTGTGTTATGAGTACTTTAATCCTATTAATGTACTCGTTGGTTACGTGCTTTTTATGTATTATATGTGCTGTATTGAGTGTGCCCTTACATATACTTATTAATGCCATCAGGATGTTGTTGTTATTATTATTATTATTATTATTATTACCATTTATATAGTGCCAACAGATTCTGTAGCGCTTTACAATATTATGAGAAGGGGGATTAACTATAAATAGGACAATTACAAGACAACTTACAGGAACAATAGGTTGAAGAGGGCCCTTCTAAGCGAGATATGGGAGGCATACATTGACTTTTATTTATTTAGTATCAATATTTTATTTTTATATTTTTTTAATCATATTTTTTTTAGTTGTTTCATATAGTTTAATACAATTTTCTTAAAAAAAATAAAAAAGTAACAGCTCCTTTTTAATTCAGTTTTCTTGCAGTGTTTCATTCTAGGGTTGGGTGCTCTTTATGACTGGGGCCTTAACAGATATGGAATAAGCAGTACCAGGTACCCATTGTAAATTCCTCCAAACCATTTGGTTTACAAACAGCAAAATAAATCATTACTTAGTTGCTGTCCATTTAAGGGGATTTTCCAGAGGTCACCAACAAGATTTAACCCGTCACTTCCCAAACAACATTAACCTTACGTGGTTGTCACAACAAACTCATTCTTGTTTTTTTTTTTTTGTTTTTTTTTTTTATAAATGCATGGTTTACTTTTGATAATCTTAACGTTACGTTTCATTGACACATTATCTTCTCAGGATATATTCTACCCTGATCCCTTTGTGAAAATAATCAATTTCTAGATACATTTGGTGACAATACACTCAAGTATGTAGAAGGTGAACATGGGAAAACCGTTTGTATATTGTGAGAAAGTATGCCTGCGCAGTTCCATTAACCACAATACTTTTATAAATATTTATTCCCATAAATGGAATTTCTTTAAACAATCACATACTATATTCCAGGGCACATAGGTTACTTCTCCAGAAAGTCTAAATACATGATTAAACAATAGGTGTTTTATGTCTAATTATACTTTTGGTTGTATTTTCTTCTTTTATTTTCTGTGATAATGTGGATGCGTATGATAATGCATGTGACCGTTGTTGCTGTAGAGGGTCCACTGAGATACTGGATTTGATAGCAGTTAGGCCCTCTGGCTGTAAAAAGGCTGGTAGCATTTCTGTTTTTCTGTCTTTTGTCTGTTTTCCATTTCAGTAGACTTGTAGAATGTTCGCTTTCAGAGGTCGGTGTAGCTGACCGTCTACAGAAGAGTGGAATAGATTTTAATGATTTGTTGACCGCACAGCCCGAGTGAAGAAGTCAATAGAAGGCAGTGTTCTTACAGAATGATGATTGTAACCTTGCTAATATGTATGTGCTTCCTCGTACTTTGGGTTTATAAGCCCCCGCAACTCCACGAATCAGATCAGGTCACTGTTCCATATGTCAAGAGATTTTGTTAACAAGGAATCATTAAAGGTGATGATTTTCCTCGACTATCTTTGTCGTTGATGCAAGAGATGATGTCACTCTGTGTTACTCAATTTATGAGCGATGACCTCTTAAAGAGACAATCACAGCTGGTATCAAACACGTTCTGCAAAATGAAATATTCTAGATTACGGAATGCATTTTCCATTTTCATTTGTTACATTTTCATTCTCAAGTTTAAAACTCGAGCGGTAAACTAGCCACGAAACAATGTGAAAAGTCTTTTAAATGTTCGATAATCTGTTGTGTATGTTAAAAAAAACAACAAAAAAAGACAAAAAACTGCCAAACCCTGCTGTTAAGTAAAACAGAGCAAAAGTCAATCAGCCACCATAAGGCAATGTTTTAGAGGAGTCCTGATTGCAGTGCAGAAAAGTGTCAGACTGTTTTACACAGTGTCTCTAATCAGACCACCCACCTCTTTGTATTGTTACATATGTACACGAATACTTTATTGGAACTCTGTGTTATGTGGGGGCAGGATTTGCAGCTGGTAATTTTTCTGCACTGACTACAGTTTTTGTTCTGCCTGATAGTATACAGAGGAGCTCAGAGCAAATGTTAATGCGGATGAGGGTCTCATTCTGTGACCCGGAGCTAATAACCGACCAATCACGTGAAGCATTTGAAGATTCCTAAACTGAAACTTGCAATGCTTCACTTATCGGCAAATAAACACCATTAATTGCCCCATGAGCATCTTGAGAAACACAACTCTCCTCGTTAATGTATTTCAGCTTGCGTTTCTACGGAGAGGAAGCCGAAGGGTGAAAATTATTTGAAATGAGGGAGAGGAGCAGATTTACAGGAAGGCATAAAGAACTGTCAGTTGTGAAAAGCTTCATTTTATGCGCTTGTCCCACATGACCTTGCTCCAAGGATGGGAAAAAAAAAAAGTCTGATGAAATGAGTCTGCAGATGGCAATGATTTTAACACTGCAATCATGAAATGACACAGGAAAAAAAATTGGTCTGTTATAGTTTGTAAATACAATAAGGAATCAGGGACTGATGGTCTAACTTTACTTTACTCATTGTAGGCTGTTTCAAAGGTTGTCCAGCCAGATAGATTTGTTTTATTGTTCGTCAGCCAGAGGATAGATGTGCAGAACTGTGTACCAAACACTGTATCTGAATACTTTGCAAAGGAATTGTTGAATGGATCGGATAGATGTTCACAATTCTGTATCCAGGGGTGTTTACAAAAGAGTTGTATCATAGCCCTCCTTGATTTAGGGTAAATGTGGCAGCTGTCCAGGGTACAAACCTTTAACAGGGCCCCACAACACCTGTCTCCTTTGCCCCGCACAGCTGGTTTTTAAAACTTTTTTTTTTTTTTAAACGCTATCCAGCAGCTGTGCTCAAGTTATTAAGAAAACATGTCGGAATCAGAATGTGCATGAATGGACATCAGATCATTTCGCAGTATGTGCGCCGAAGTCCCATTCCCATCAGAGCTTGATCTCCTACGTCGCTGTTGGCCTAGCTACTGTATGTGGTGGATCAGTGGTACATTCTGGAGAAAGGTAGAGAAAAATGTAGGTCTCATATCATATAAAGGCAGAGGATAAAATGATTTTATTTCAAAATAGTGGTCAGATGTCATTGGGATTAATGACTTTAATAGGGTGGTCTTGCTCCAATGGAAGGGTCTTCAAAGGGTGAGTCAACTTCAAAGAGAGATGGGTTAGTTAAGTTTGGAGCACTAGCATAAATAGAGGGGTCCGCATAGAGCAGGCGTGTCCGACACACAGGCTACATGCAGCTCTGAACCACTTGTAATGAGGTTCACTTGCCATCCAAGCTGCCAGCAGCCAGGGAGCCCATTACTTACTGTGCTCTTCCTGCAAGGTAGGGAGGCTGTGTGGACCTCTTAGTTACTAAATGTGTGTATGAATGTGTATGCCAGTAATTATGTGTGTATGTGATTGTGGGTCTGTGACTGTATATGTATGGGTCTGTGACTGTATGTGTGTGGGTCTCTGATTGTGTGCCTGCGATTGTATGTGTGTGGGTCTGTGACTGTGTATATCTGTGCTAATGTGTGTGTGTTTATATATCTGATAATGTGTGTGTATTTATGTGTTTGTGTGTGTGGGTCGGTGATTGTGTGTGTATGTGATTGTATGTATGCATTTGTAGGTCTGTGATTGTGTGTGTATATTATAATATATGTGTGTGTGTGTGTGATTATTTAGTAGATAGCTCCCTAATTAGTATAATTAAATATGGCAATACCACATCAGGATAATAAATAAGGGAGTTCTTTACTAAACAAATGAAATATCAAAATGAAGAAAATGGCTTTTGAAGTTTTATTAAATAAACAAATTGATAATTTTATATATTTTATGTGCGGCCCAAGATAATTTCTCTTCTCTCAATGTGGCCCGGGTAAGTCAAAAGGTTGGACACCTGTGGCATAGAGGGACTTAGTCAAAATGAAGGGGATTGAAAGAAGACTGGCAGAAAGGCCTGGAGAGCTATTTGAGGACAGGCATTGAGGTAAAGAAGGATAAGTTAAATAATTCATAGAGGAAGGATGGAATGTGATCAGAGAGAACAGCTGCTATAAAAGAAGTGAATGTGCAACAAGTTGGAGCACTGACTTTAACTAGTGACAGAAGGAAAAAGGGATGTGCAAAACGGAATGAACACTTGCTGAGTGAGACTTACATATAAGTGAAGAATAGTGGCAATGGTACAAAACTATGGGAATCTTAGGACTTGTATGTTTCACATTGCAGGGTTAAAGGGACAGGGACACTGCACCCAGACCCCTTCAATGAGATGAAGTGGTCTGGATGCCTATAGTGTGCCTTTAATGACTGACTTGAACAATATAGTTTTAAGGTATAGATTGATGAGGTGTCTAATTGTATAATGGGTTGCATGCATAAAGTTATATTCTATAACAAAAATATAATACTTTAACAGTAGAGATTCTGAATTTAATATATAAATCCAGAATGACATTCTCTAACTAGCTTCCAGAAAACAATAAATATATGTAAGTCCCAGAGGATGAGAACACATTTTAATTATTTTAGGGATGGAAATAATCCAGCCTTATTTATTTGAGATGATCTAACACAATGGATCTTATATTGTCATTATTTCTATTATATGATTTATTAACGTGAGACAATTTGATACACGTGTGCTGACTGTCGGAACGCATAGAACTTGCTTTTACAACTTGATCTCTATAATGGAGATCACCGAGGCCTATTTTACCCAGTAAAAAAGCAGCCAGACAGCTGTTATCATGTTCAATTACCATTGTTAACACAGCCCTTCATATTACTCTGCTTTATATTGTAATAAAGTATTTTATAAAGGACTGTGTAACAGATCCGATTTCTCAAGGTCATGGAGGATGCAATGGAATGTTCATACAAAATCCTAGGACTATATAAATGCATTTCTTTCATTTAATGATCAATTTAGCAGCATTTTGTAGAGCATTCAGAGGGTCAAGTGATTATTTGGAAGTGTCTCCTAGTCTCATGAAATATATATAGAGAGAAAGAGAGAGATTATATTGGGACACATGTTTTAATTATTGAATTCTGGTGTATTAATGTCTATTTAGAATGCAATGTCATAATAGTCCCTGTTTATGTAATGGTTTTTGTAATGGTAAGATGTCCCCAAATTTGTGTCCATATAGTGGTATATATTATACCTTAGGGCATCCACAATATTCTGTGTATGTGCTTTTTTTTAAATTCTTTTTTTAATAGAAATATAGATAGAAATAGACTTTCTCTCCCCTCCACATTCTCAGGTCCTCTACCAGAGGCCTGGATATAATATATAATGCAGTGGCGTACATATAGGGGTCGCAGCTGCAACCAGGCCCGTCACTCCAGGGAGTCCGGCCACTCTGCGGACCCCTGCGACCAGATGCCCGCCGCCATGTTTTGCGGCCCCGGCCGTCCGCCGTCCAAGGGGTCCATCGGGTGGCCCATGCTGTTAGGGCCACACGATGGAGATGATTTTCAGGGGGCCCGTTCAGTGCTGGGCGCTTGAACAGCGTGACCGAGCCCCCTGTAATGACATCACTGCTGGGAGGAAGTGACTGCCCCGATCACTCCTCCCAGCTATCACACAGAGCCCACGCGGGAGGTAGCAGAGGAGGGAGTGAGAGTGGGAACTCTGATGCCCATCAACCTGAGCCACCACTGGACCCCAGGGAAAGTCACCCACCTGCACTTAAAAGGTAGGAAACATGAGGGTGACTAAAATATTTTGTATATGTGTCTGTATGTGTGTGTCTGTATTTGTGTGTCTGTATGTGTGTGTCTTGTGTCTGTCTGTGTCTTTGTATGAATGTGTGTGCCTGTATGTGTGTGTCTGTGTGTGTTTCTATGTGTATGTATGTATTTGTGTGTATGCATCTGTCTGTCTGTATGTATGTGTGTGTGTCTGTGAGAGGGAGGGGGAGCCCCCATGGATCAGTTTTGCACCGGGGCCCCATGGAGTGTGTGTACGCCACTGATATAATGTACTTTTTTTTTTGTGTGTGCTTATAGTCCATTGAAGGAAAGATTATTATTTTTCCTGTCCAGCCATTCTATAAGCATATGTTACACTAGGATTCTCCCACCCAAACATCAACAATGTAATGATCTCCATACTAAATTGGGTGCAAACTGATAAACCAAGATTTGATGTACCTATACTTTAGTATGTAACTTGATCTGAGTAACATTTACACTTATAGTATGAATTCCACCATGCTATAAATGTGGGTCTCTTGTAGCCAATTAAAACTTTTTTTCTTTGGTTGCCAGACATTACTATATTTTTATCTATAAATGTATACATTTCACACACAAGGATGTATTCCACAGGTGATGTATAAAATAGTAGGTTTATTAAATAAAAAGCTGGAAATAATAGCTATATAAGTAAAAACAAATAAACAAACTGTGGATAAAATAAGTCCTCACTTAACACTTAACACTTTTGAGAAACGCGTTAAGTGAGGATTTATTTTATCCACAGTTTGTTTATTTGTTTTTACTTATATAGCTGTTATTTCCAGCTTTTTATTTAATAAACCTACTATTGAATATATCCTTCATACAGCCCTCATCATCCTTCCGGTTCCAGCATATATCCCTAGGTGGGGATTGTTCCACCTCAAGTTCTTCATACCAGAGCAGGACATTGCTCTGGGTGATGTAAGTAGAATATTTTCCTCCATCAATACCAATTGTTTGTATATACTATACCATTGGATTTCTTATTTTGTCTTTTTTCACCTATACCTACTCAATCCTGAAAATAAACTCCAAAGACCCTCCACTTATATCCATAGACAGGGATTATTCCGTCCAGACCTTCATAATAGAGCTGAGACAGCTCTAAAAAGCGTGTGTGCACTCTTGCCCATTTGTACTCTGTTCACAAACATCTACTGTACTGCACCATAATCTGCTTCTTGCTTTGTACTTATTGATTAATATACTAAGAATATCATCTGTATCGTATGTATATATAATCTTAAGCGCTGATCACCTCCTGTCTGTTATATTTATTTATTACTTGTGTGGTTATACCATGGCAAAGAATGCATCTTCCCTGACTAATGTAAGTTTTGTAGTGATATAAATACTCGTATGCGTTTTAGTCATATAAAATATAATCTCACAGCACTGGCGATGTTCCACATCCCAGTAAAGTCCAAAACCTCAGCAAGTATTTCCAACATTCAATTAAATAATTTTCAGACTGATTTCTGAAAATGATTATCAGCCATGGACCACATTGCAGTATTGTTGGAGTGTCTCAGGACATACGTGAAAAGATTAGCAATTGTATTCTTCACGCTAAAACGTTTTCCCAATATAAATATCTACTCACTTTGGTCCATAATCTTCATGTCGAGGTTCTATGCTCTGTCACGTGTGAGGATCTTCTTATAGTTCCCCATCAAAGGTTTTTTTCTTTTTTCTTTGTTGTGTGTATTTGAATGTGCTAAAACCACAAGGACAGAATAAAGACAAACTTAAAAGAACATCTTTACAATAACATCTACTCATGGATCACTTACATTCTTCAAACAAAACGTCTAGGAACTGACAGCCCTTGAGATAAGCTTAGAAGCCAGTGTTTGATACGATTTTGATTTTCACGTAGCTGTAGATCAAGCAAAATGAGAAAAGTCTGATAGAACCATAATGTTCTTTAACATTTTCGTCAACTCCAGTCCGTGGGGTCAGTTTACTAAACAGCAAGTTGTGGTGACCTGAAAACCCAACTTGCAAAGTTTTACCAAAACAAAAATAAAATGCTGGGTTGGAAAGAAAATTCCAATTGCTACTAAATTCTCATTCTTTTCCTGTTATATTAGTTTGTACTACAGTTTGTAAATAAAACTCCCTTTTTTGTGAGCAAGCAAACCATATTAGATGTGGTTTGAAAAAAACGCAAAGAAATAACTGCAACAATAGTGAAAGTGTGTTTCAGACAACAGTGGCAACGTTCAATGTATTAGTCTTCAAAATACTAAAAAAGGGGAATGACTCGGTTTTACTGAAATTATATAGGCAGCAATATCTAATAGGATAAACTATTCCCTGTTACACTTGCGGTGAGTCACATAAGCATTTTCCCAAGTTTCCCTGCTTGTGCATGTGTATTGTGCAAATGCAGAGAACCATGGGACATTTAACTTCTGCATCTAACACCATGCATCTGCAAATCTAAGAAAGTAAAGTAGAACTAATGATTAAAGGACCACTATAGTGCCAGGAAAACATACTCATTTTCCTGGCACTATAGTGCCCTGAGGGTGCCCCCACCCTCAGGGTCCCCCTCCCGCCGGGCTCTAGGTTGAGGAAGGGGTTAAACTTACCTCTTTCTCCAGCGCCCGGCGGGGAGCTCTCCTCCTCCTGGGCTGAATGCGCATGCGCGGCAAGAGCTGCGCGTGCATTCAGCCAGTCTCATAGGAAAGCATTCACAATGTTTTCCTTTGGACGCTGGCGTCTTCTCACTGTGAAAATCACAGTGAGAAGAACGCAAGCGCCTCTAGCGGCTGTCAATGAGACAGCCACTAGAGGCTGGATTAACCCTATTATAAACATAGCAGTTTCTTTGAAACTGCTATGTTTATAGAAAAAAGGGTTAACCCTAGCTGGCACTAAGCTGAAGTGGTCTGGGTGCCTATAGTGGTCCTTTAACTTGTAGCGAGCTATCAGAAGGAGAAAAGTTTCCTCTAAAGCCATAGGTTACAATGATCAGAAGCTTCAGAGCTAAAGGTTATCAACCCTAAAATAATCTTGTTAGTTTGATCACATCTGTGTTCAGTTTTGAAACAAAGTTGAAGTCAGTGCTTATCATAGTGATATAGAGTAAGAGAATTTGACATTTCAAATTATTCTGTTGTATTTATTATTCATTTATGTACTCTCCTTGCTGGACTAACTAAAGCTAAATATGTAACTATAGGGGATTTTATATTGCCTTGAAAATGTGTTGAATTACTTTTTAAGCACAATGGTCAAGTACAACGAAACTTTTAAAAAAAACATTTGTGTGTGTGTGTGTATATGTATGTATATATATATATATGTATATGTATTACAAAGGATTCTGGGTGGCCATATGCAAATTAGTTTAACAAAGCTTTTATTTATATATATATATATATATATATATATATATATATATATATAGTGATTTAAAACCCCTTCTACTTGAAGTCAGTGGATAGTCAATACATCTGCACACACCAGTCAAGTCATAAGACTTGCATTTCCCACAGAAATCTCAAATTTGCAGTGATGTTACTACTGCAAGGGATTCTTGGTGGGCATATGCAAATCCGAACAGTGAATCACCCTTTTGCCTCATTATTCCATTTCAAACATGGATTCCTGTGGGTTTGTGATTGCTGTATACAACGGGTTTGAAACACAACTCGGGAAGAGTTGCAAAGCCAGTGGTTCACACACGTACACGGAAGTTTATAAAACTTTACCAGAACGGTTTTACATCTTATCGTGCAAAGGCGCCAGAGCACTTCTGGCACCATTAGCACTACAGCAAACCATAGTTTACATGGAGCTTGGTTTGTTCCTTCAAAGAGCTTTAACAATTGTTAACAAGCTGCGGTGTAAGGGTGTGGAACCTTCAGCCCTCCCGATGTTGTGGACTACGTCTTCCTTGATGCTTTGCTAGCATTATAGCTGTAAGAATATTATGGGAAATGTAGTCCAAAACATCTGGAGGGCCAAAGGTTCCCCACTCCTGGTGTAAAATATATAAAATCTGGGTTTGATGTTCCAAGCTCTCCTGATTCTCAAAAGATTCAAGCATACTAAGCATATTGAAAGACATGTTGCCCACCGTATAATTGCTGTATAGGCAGGGATATCCTATTAGTCCTTACAGAGTTGGCACAAAATCTTGGCATGCTGGGAAGGTACTAGGTATCATATCTCATGATCAGATTCAAGTACATTTTGGTTTAATCTGGCATCTGCTTCAATGCCAAATTAACTTGATTATAATTTCTCCCGAAGATTTATTGGTTTCATTTCATTTTCTCCCCCAAGGCTCATGAAACCATTTGTAATTCCAGAGAGTCTGGGGCCCTGTAACAATGGTTTAATCCAGTGTTCTAAAGAGCATATCACATTTGTATTTGGATGTTTCAATCTCATAGCTGAAACAATGTTATTGTACCTTTTTAGCCATTGACTTTACCCACACTGACATGTATCGTGAAACACCAACTGCTGGTTCTCATCTTGGGCTACTTGTGCACCTCTACCTGTATGATCACACAGAAGATTTGCTACCATTTGAGTAATCTCAATCATAACTAATATACTTTGGGCAATTATGCCAGTGTGCCACTCATGCACTGGGAGTGACCTACAAAAAACGTATTGTCCTTATTGGACATCAAGCAATTGTACCATTTAGGGAGGGGTGATTATAGGACTTGGCCGTGGGTCTAGTGGAGATTTTTTTGAGTACTTTCACTCTTTACTCCTTATACACCCTCTCCATTCCTTCCTTTTTTGTTTCTGTAAGGAGTTTAACACTACTACTACTTTTGCTACCTTTAGCCTAGTAAACATCTATCTGTCCAGGGGCAGTTGGTATTAGGTGGACATCTTGCATATCAGATGTATAGTCTGTATCCCTTTCCACTTACCTCCTCGTCCGTTCCCTGGATATACATACTTTAAAGCTACCTCATTGTGTTAAGCTATTTTTATATCTACATATTTAGAATTAATAAATATTAGGGTTATTTTTTATCTCTGCTTACAACACTGTGCTCTCCCTGCTGCGCACCCGCTAGTGGAGCATTGTGGGTACTGCTTTTCTCTTATGAATACCTGTGGCTTGCTAGTTTTCATAAAATTATGTTTTAGGTTTTGTTTGCAAGTGTGAAAGGTGAAATGTGTTTTGGTTTTAAAATCACTCGGAAGCAAAAAAACCTGTTCTATTTCTGAGGCGAACCCATAGGAAATGAAATATGTTAAAGTAGTTTATGTATCACACAGCAGAACTCATGTTGTGCTTGGAAATGAGTGCACGTTATCATTTAGTAATGACTTTAACTATACATTCTATCACACAGAACTAATCTGACATGTATACAATCCTGAGTTTGAGACCACCCAAGAAGGAATTCTCAGTTCCTGTTAATATAGATTTACGTTCGTTATCCATAATTTTCATCAAACTTTTTTAAGGTTTGTATTTTGAGTTTGCTCTGTTAAAGTGACACATCTTGTTATTTGCAAGGATTTTTTAAAGGGTAACAACTAAGTTCACAAATCTCTTGTAATCACTGAACAAAGACCACATTTTAGAAGTGAAACCGTGCATGGCTTGCTGCAGTTTCTGAAGAAACGCAGTACTTCCCACTAGTGGCGATCGGCCTGCCTGCACCTCTTCATGTGTTTTTTGTTTGTGTCAATCATATTTTATCTTTTTTTTTTCTTACATCAAAGTGCTTTGGTAAAACTCGTGTACATATCAATGTTGGATTTATTATTAGCATTCCAAGTAAAAACACAAACTTCATATTCTTAGAAGTCAGAAAACGAGGGCACGAAGATCAAACTCTTTGTATATTCTATATTAGAGGACAGTCCCTTGGGGCCTTTCGAAGTTCAAAGTTAACCAGCCAAATGTTTCAGGGAAAGAAAGCACAATATATCGACATTCTCAGCTGCATGCGTTTAGCAGGAATTAAATTGTGGTGTTCATGAACACTGGAAACACCATTGTTGTGACTCTTTAATGCAATAGCCATGAGCTACACATCAAAATGATTTTCATTGCATTAACGTTTATTGGCTTCAATAACAGCAGACTTTCTGCACGCAACAAGCGTGTTTTGGGAGGAACGAAGACACAGGAAAGATTTTTGGTGGCAGGACAAGGGTAGCCTCTTTCATGTGTAGAGTATACAAACTAGATCCATCCTCTTTCAAATATTCCCCTAGAGGCAATCCATATTATTCAAAGCTTAACTGTGACTGCAGAATAATAAATACTATCTGACATAGAGGCAGAAAGCCAGCTGGATATAGGCTTTGGAACAGTGTTCGCATTTAAGGGAAGCTACATTTAAATTACATGTTTCTTCTCTATGAAAGGATTCATTTTGTAAAAGTTATGTTTTGAAAATACATTTTTAGTTTCGGAAGCATTTTATCCATGTGTTTGTCATTTGCTAATGTGCAAATCTTCAGTGCAGGAAATACCCTAAATGGTTACTCTAATCGTTTGTTTGCCGTTTTTTTTTTAGTTTATAAAGCACTACTGGACATTATGTACTAGGTTTCCCAACCCTTTATTTCCTAAAAATAAAAGGTTAAACTTACCTGGTATCCAGCGCCAGGTGAAGCTCCCAGCGATGCTTTTCCATGCTGTGTCTGACAACAACAGTGTGATCGTGGTCCAATCAAATGCATCTCACAGACCGGTGCCCACATGCACACACTCTGAGCCGGGGAGGGCATTTGAAAAATATTAATTAAAATTCTACACAGAAAGGCGGGCGGGACTGCTCAATGGGAGGCCGGCTGCCTGTAAGTGAGAATATGACCACGGCTGTCGCCAGTGACGACAGACATATATGTTTCACAGAATTTACATCTAGCATTCTGGAACAGAGTTCTAGGCTGCCAATGTAACGTGCACCATGGGTGTAACTAGCCCCAGGCACACAAGTGCAAATATATCAGCATATGCAAATCCAGACTACTACCACCATGACCACTTCTAAAAGCAGAAGTGGTTGGAGTAACAGTTTAAGACCAAGTGCAAAGAAAAAAATCTCCCCCAGTGGGAAGCTGAGAAATACCCGGATGGTTTGAAATATATTAAATCCAGTTAAAGGGACAGCTCATCATAAACATTGTAGTTTATTGTTGTGCTTATGGAGCAATTATGCTGTCAGTGGAATTCCATCATTTTATTATCTGTCGTTCTATATTTTTGAGTATACTTTGGGTGTTCCACCTAGAGGTAAAAGGTTACTCCAAGCACCATGACCACTTCAGTGATTTGACGTGGCCATGGTGCCTGGACTCATACACACATACCGAATGTAACCCCTCTCTGCTGCCAGAGGTGTAACTCAACCTCTGACATTGTCGTTGAGGCATGATTAGTCAGCCTGGCACAAGCGTTCCGGGCTGCTACAGTGAAATCTGCGCAAATTGTGCATCTCTTCTGCGCAGTGCAAGGTTAAGTGACTTGTTTTAAAGATTCCGGTCTTTATTATTTCTGCTGTTAACATTGGTATTATATAGGTTTTTTTGCCAAATTCAATAAATGTAATGTTTGGGGGTTTTCAGTGTAGCCTTAGATGTTTGCATAGTGCTTTAATGCATAATGCTATGTCTCCTAATATTGCTTGTGTGTAATTTCATGCTGAAATATGCAGACACACAAAGTAGCCATTAAACTTTAAAATATGTTTTAAAACCAGTGTTTAGCTGAGAAAGCTGGTAACTTGAAATGACAGAACAAACAATAGAATAGGAGTCTAAGAAGCCCAATACCAATACCACATAATAGCTACGGGCTATTTTGTGACCAAATAAATTCTAAACTAAAAGTATTTTCAAAGACTTCTTGGGTGAAACTGGAAACCGTGATTGACAGAGTTGGAAACAGGAGCCAGAGACTTTCACAGAAAAGGTTTTTGGTTCATATAGAATTTTGCCTCTGGACTTTCACAAAGCATGTGCTTATGTCGGCAGTCTGATAAAATCCTATTTTGTACTGGCGTCATCTGAAATGAGAAAAAGAAGGTTTTCCATTATATTTTTACTCAACATAACTGATTGAACAGGCAGAGTATTTTTGGAACTTAATTACCACTTCTCAGGAGAAACCATTAATCGTCAACATTTCTTTGATGGTGAAATAGAAGTATGGGGTGGGGGAACCCAACAACAAAATGTGACCCCCTACTTTAGGCAATACCTAAATGTATAGCTAATGCTTCTCCTGAAGTTTTCTGAACCGGTTTAGAAGGAATGAGTACAAAAGGCCTGGAAGCATTTGGAATATCAACCAAATGAAAACCGTTCTTAACGGTCAGGTTCATTGACGAACAGTGGTAACTGGTAAAGAATACACAGTATGAAAGCTGAAACCTCACTGATATTGTATCCGATCACAAATACTGTGGTGATTCCATTAAAAAAATTATGATTTATACACGTGGCAGTTATTCAGACCATGTTAGTGTACATAAGCACAGTTAAAAACAAACAATATAATATCTACACACATGAAAACATTAAGGGGGTGGGAGACGCAAAAATAAACAATATTTTTTTTCCACCTTCGGCTGATGCTTCCTTTGCCATGCAAGACGCATTGTTTTACTGAGAATTTGTGCTATCTGGACAGAATATTATCTTCTTGTATTTGTATTTTTGTATGTATTTGCTGGCTGGTGAAGAAGTTTTAAAGTTGAATTGAAATTTTGGGGGCAGAACTTGACTTTTTGGTAATGTGCTTGCTGGCTACACTGGTTTCCATGGTGACTACCCCGCTTTTTGCACTTTACACCACATTGCAGCACACAACCCTTTTTTTAATGCATAACTTCAATGTCTTCTCTCCTAACACACACTTCTTATCACTTCATAGATTTGATATATAAATAAAAAAGACCGTTGTCTATTCTTTATTGAAACAAAAACTAGTGGGGCTCAGCCTTACCTGCCCATGTCAACCACCCTCCTCCCCCCCCCCCCCCCCCCATTGCTGACTAATAACTATTGCTCAGCTAATACTCTGCGTAACCCATGGCAACACAATGCAACTAGTAGCTGGAATGCTCTGTAAATGTGCTCACTGCAGACTATTTCAGAATTCCCAGAGAGTGGTAACACTGGTAAGCCCCCAGCCATGGGTAAAACTGCTGAAGAGTTGAAACTGGACTTGAACACTTCTTAGCAGGTGTACGCAAATGCTACGTTGTATTTTTATTTCTCTTAAATCTTTTGGAAAGTATTTACTAATCTAACTGGCTGATTATCTGAACCCAATAACATAGAAACATAGAATGTGACGGCAGATAAGAACCATTCGGCCCATCTAGTCTGCCCAATTTTCTAAATACTTTCATTAGTCCCTGACCTTATCTTATAGTTAGGATTGCCTTATGCCTATCTGACGGCAATAATTGTCAGAGAGGAAAACCTTTGGGTGCAACTTTCAGCAAATTACCTACAGCTGGTTTTAGGTTTAACTTAAAGGACCACTCTAGGCACCCAGACCACTTCAGCTTAATGAAGTGGTCTGGGTGCCAGGTCCTTCTAGGGTTAACCCATTTTTTCATAATTATAGCATTTTCAGAGAAACTTCTATAATTATGAATGGGTTAAGCCTTCCCCCTAATCCTCTAGTGGCTGTCTCATTGACAGCCACTAGAGGCGCTTGCGTGCTTCTCACTGTGAAAATCACAGTGAGAGCACGCAAGCGTCCATAGGAAAGCATTGTAAATGCTTTCCTATGCGACGAGCTGAATGCGCGCGCAGCTCTTGCCGCGCGTGCGCATTCAGCCGGCGGGGCGTAACGGAGGAGGAGAGGAGGCAGAGAGCTCTCCGCCCAGCGCTGGAAAAAGGTAAGTTTTAACCCCTTTCCAGAGCCGGGCGGGAGGGGGACCCTGAGGGTGGGGGCACCCTCAGGGCACTATAGTGCCAGGAAAACGAGTATGTTTTCCTGGCACTATAGTGGTCCTTTAAAGAAGAAATATGTTAGTTTTCTTTTTTCATAATTAGTGGATAGCAAAAGTTTTTTTTAGATAAACAATTGTAAAAATTGGGATTTGTGCCAACAAATTCCAGAATTCTCTTTATTTATTTATTTTCTTTATCCGGTTTTAATTTGACTGTGGAATAAATGAGCCTATAAAGAGGTCAATCAAAATCTCCTGGTTACATCGTGTTCACTCAACTGGATAAGTCTCCAAATGTACATTGTAGGACTTATTTACTAAACGGTGAATTGTGGGGAATTAAAAAAAAAAAAAACAACAAACAAGCTGTGACTGATTAAAACTACACGTGGAGACATTTTTTATGGAATTGGCTATGTATTCCAATTTACTATTTAGTAAATAAACCTCTGTCTCTCAGTTACCATAACCTTGGCAAGGAAATTGATCTTTCCGGAGATTAAAGTTTGTGGGCAACTTCCTGTTTAGATTTTTTTGTTTTTAAAACATTTATGCAGTGACAAAGAAGTTAGCTTGGTTTCCCTCTAGACAGGAATGTAGAGTTTTGTTGACATCCAGCCGTATTTAGTGGGTGCATGAGGCCAGTGATCACACATCATGAATACATAAAATCTGGACATCCCATCCTTAGCCGTCATTTTATAGTATGCTCAGTGCTAAGTGTTTATTAGTATGTTACATCTTGTAAATTGCAATGTGATGTATATAGTTTCAAGTGGCCTATACACTGTTTTCTTGCAGATGATGTAATGAGAGACATATTTGTCTGATATTTGTGAAGCTCCTCTTAAAAACACAGCAGTATTTTTAAACTATATAGTAAATAAATATAACTACAGTAACACAGTTGATGTAGAAAGAGTTAATAGTCTGAAAGGTTTATAGGGAGACTCTGGGCATCAACACAATTTAAAGGAACACACAGGCCACCATAACAACTTCATTGAAATGAGTTATGGTGCCTAGTACTGGCTCACCTTTACAAACAATTTAACCCCAAAGTCTGTGTTCAGATGCCGGATCGCTCTGCCAGCCCCTGTCCATCGACTAACTGAAATCCTAGTAAATGTCGCCTAAATAACACGTATACACGATTTAATGTAACCAGTATGAAATGGAATACATTGTCAGGCATGTGCTATTAGTATTATGAGATCAAATATAGTACTGAATACATAAAATATACTGTTATCAATATGAAATATAATAAAAATACAACAGGGATTAAATAAAGTATTTGCTCTGTAGGATACACAATATCAGATAAGTGACCTAGCGGTCGTACAAGATAATCTATGTGTGATATATGTCCTAACACTGTGATAGCTTATATAAATCTCTATACGGTAGAGTCTGATATTGAGAGCTTACATATCTGTAGAGAGTTATGGGACCTATGAATGCAGATTATCCATGTAGAATTCTTTTTAGAAAAGAAAACATATTTCTGTTGCTCGTACCTGTGTAGAACAAATAACGATATGCTATAAAATTAAGTGTGTGTCAGAAACCAGGGAGAAAAACACTATTAGGATTTGTTCCTGGTAATAGATTGGTGTGGGGGGAGACAGGACAGTAGCACATGGTTCCAAATTTATACTGTCCTGGAAGATCTAACACCAGGGAAATCCATGCACCATAATAATTACTGCTCATTGTAGTAGTTATAGTGCAATGTGTCTGTTCCACAGAATTGTGTCAAACCATTTTCAGGCGGTTTGACCAACATTTGGACCTTCCTAGCACTTCTCCTCCGCTTGCACCTGAAAAATTGTTTGACAAACTAACTGCGAACACTAAGACGCTATCCCTTTCACAAAATAATGCTCTAGTATTGTTGCCTACATTTTGAATAAGCTCTCTTATGTTCTCCTTAATACAAAATTTGTCTTGTCAGTATGACGGAAAAGCACATTAAATAACGTGAACACCACAATGTGGTGAAATTTCAGATTAGTAATCATCCTGATCAGATTTATAGTATTTTATTTATTTATTTATTCATTTTTCTTCTTGGCAGGATCCAAATGCTGGAATTGTTCCCAGATTACAAGAACCAGGCTCCATACCAAGTGCCGGCCCTGGGCCCACTCCACCCACAGCTAATGGCTACATTAGGAACGCAATCTTAAAGGAGCAGATCATGAGGAGGCAGATGATGCAGGTTTGTAAAAACTGCTTGTTTCTTCTCACCTAACACATAAAAAAATACAATGCATAGAATTTCATTTCATTCCAAGACTGTAGGTTTCACACCAGTCCTTAGAATCTCGTGCAAGACCTATATCGAACATTCCGTCATGCTATTTCAACCCAGTTTTCATGACCACATTTGGCAAGACCTCACCCATATTTTACTGGAATCACCTAATTTTGTGCTCCACTTTTCTTCTATAGGGACAATTCTATTTCTCAGTCTTTGGGAAATTTGGTGTAAATTTTTAGACCAAACACAAAAACAGAGAGTAGAACCCATGCCAGACACATCGTCTGGTTGGTTGCAAGAATAAGACTAAAAAGTAATTAATCTTTTATTTGGTAACAATATACTTATTTAAAAAAAAATTCAATATACACAAAACGTATAGAGACTACTAAAACGCAGAAGTATAAGTGTACTAAAATAATAATAGATAAATAAATATTTGAAAAAGATCTGTCCGAAATGTCCAGCCCTAAATCAGGAGAATAGAGTACCCACTTATTAAAACAAACAGCTAGACTGACTCTAAACTCCACATTTGTATCCATATATTTTAGGCTGCTAAAAGACACATTGCAAAATTTAGGGGTTTAATAACTAAATGTTTGTCTGACTAAATGGTCAAAAGACCAGACAAAGAAAATAAATTAAAAAAAGCAACAACAAAAAGCAACAAACAAAAAAAGCTTCTCTAGTGAACCAACATCTCTAGGTAGAACACACTCAATCAGAGAGTAAAAATGTCTGTAGGAAAGTCTGGTGTCAAGGGCCAAATCACGGAGTACTGGGTGTGAAGTGATCTAAATGGAATTGTAAGATCAATTTTTGAAGGCCATTTAAGAACATGGAATAAAACACTGAATCCCTCAACATACTCAAGGGGTAGTATGCCTCCATCTGCCTTTGGGCAATAAAATATATCTATTACCCAAGTACCATTCCTTAACGGTAAGGGAGAAAATATGATGTTGACAGACTTGCTCAAAATATGGGGAGCCCAACTTGCCTTGTTACAAAACAGGTAGAGGTATATACTATGACTACCTCGGCACACACTAAAAAAAAACTTTACCTACATATACCCATTAGAAAAAAACAGATGGGAGGGAATGAAGAACAGGGTCAATGAAAACCAAAAACATTATACAGTACTACAAAATGCTACCAATTGTGATAAAACAAGATATAAAGTTAACCACTTTGTCAGATTTCTGTGGGTTATCCCCAACCTCTTGACTTAAGGTTTACAATACCCTTTAACTGCACTCGTGAGCGTCATGTTCTATCCTATAGATATTTTTAGCTTGCTCTGAATGTGGGTCACTCAGGATATGCAGCAAGGGGATAATAATTCTAAAATTACCTACGAATTATATAAAAGAGGAACATGCAACTTGGTCTAGTTTGTCTAGATGCCTATTAAGAATTGTGACATATAGGTATATAACATTTTTGTGTGCTTGTTCAAGAATATTAAATATTTGTTTGGTGATAAGGATGTTCTAATAGAGCCCTCTTCCCATTGCTTTGATTTCATTTTATCGTCCAGTAGTTTAGTGTTGCTGACCACACAAGGCTGCACTGACCTTCTGAGGATTGGCAATTTAAATGCAAGTTTGATACAGTATTGCATTATTGTGAGCTGTGTGCCTTGCAAAAAGTTACTGACTTATCACTTTTATATTTAAAGTAAGTGTGTTCTTGATAAAAGGTATGGATGACAAGGTCAGCTTCAAGTAGGTGTAAATGTAAATCTGTACATTGCACATCAAAATCTGCAGCAAATGTACAGATTAAAAGATGCACTTTTCTAAAGATTGATTCGTAAAGGGGTGTTCTGGAAATATTATAGTAAGCTATAAGGGCAAACCTCAAGTAGTTTAACTTTTTGGTTATTTTAATGTTAAGGCAGAGCTGGGAAATGTATGCCCTGGTTTGCTAAAGATTAGTGGTAGTTACGCACGAGGCCGGCTTCGATGAGGAGTATAACTCTCACCACTCCTCCCTGATATTAGGGCCACCCTAGTGCACCATGGCATTATTCTCTGTCATTATGGGGAATAATCACTTCACATACGATGTCACCATCGGTGTGTAGATTTCCTACTGGCTGATCTTGTTGTCACACCCCATGTATTGCACAGGAAGTGACCTCATACATGCATTATTCTCTGTAATGCATTGATACATATTCTTGTCTGCCAAGATCAATTTAACTCCTCTGTTTGCCTTATATAGTCATAATATAGAATTGATAGCAGATGAGAGCCACATGATTCAATCATTTTTCTATTGTCCTTACAGGCTCGGTTTCTGATCCTCTTTTGTAGTCAATGTAGCATTCTCTCTTTTCTAAGAAATGTTTTTGAATTATTTAAAAAAGGAGATGAGTTTGATTTCCACTTGGACGGGATCAATATTTAAGGGATGTGCCAGGATGTGATTTTACTAAATAGGGACAGTGAAAACATAAGGAAGGTGCTAGTGTATAAGACAGCCAAAAGTCTCACATCCAACACATATATAAAATGTATACAGAATGTAGTGCATAGCCACAAGTAATCATGTGCCACCTTTTGAACAACTCTTATGCCATGTTTTCTGAAAACATGAGTTTTGTGGACCAAACTCCAATATCTGGAGCTCCCATCACAAATCCCGATAAAGTAAGAAAATGTGTCACGACTATTCTTATTTCAGGGAATAAATAATTTTTAAATTTTTAAAAAAATCTTTTGTTTTACACACATAACAGACAGTCTTGCATTGTCCCAAAAGCAGTAGCAAGATCCGAGAAACACATAGTATATATAACATTGTAGCAATTGAAATATCTGCATTTTTTTTTAAATCCATAGTCGAGAGGAAATAGTATGAAATAACTGAAAGACACGGGATAAACATGCTTTGTGCCTATTATGAGAGATGTGGTTACACCTCGAGGGGCTCTGTGTAGTAGGAGTGAGAGTCCAGGTTAGTTAGAGTGGTTGGGGACATGCTATAGACATTATGCATTACTGGGGTGTATCAAAGCTTCCTGACTCTCAGCCTATGCCAGTCAGTGGCAGGGCGCAGTCCCATTTAATGGACCCCAACCGGGCTTGGACTTGTCTCTCCGCATCCCATGGCGACTGTCGTGAGGGTTTCGGTGTGCCTGTACAGGTACTTTTGCGGGAGGTACATGTGTGGCTGGCAGAAAGTACCTGTTGTGCAATTAAAGCCAAAATGCTGTAAGGTGGCTGTCCAGCCTGAGTAGCAGTTCGGACCTCTCCTCTTGGTGTGCTTAGAGCATGCGGCCGCCGCCATGTTAGATATGCCATTTGTTGCTGCAGCCTGTGTCTCGGCAGTACCGCAAGTCTCCTGCGTAGATGAGTAGCCCTCCAGGTGGGGACCAGGATAACCCACGATCCAAAGGGGGGGGGGGGTACGGGACAGCATAGAGATTTCCGTCTTGAGGCTGCTTTGCATGGAACAGGAGAGCAACCACCACTCCTGTCCAGAGGTTTCACTAGGCCTCACCCGGTTCCTCAGGAAAAACAGCTGTAGCCACTACATGGACCCTTCACCGGGTACACAACGTGTGGTGGAATTCAGGTAAGTCCCAAGAGGATGCTTGGGGACAGCGCCCTGAAGACGGTATAATTCAGGGTAGAAAAATTGGCAGAGGAGCACTTGCAAGATGCGTGAGACCACCATGATAGTCAGGCCCCGCCCCCAAATAAATCTGTTTATTACGTGTGTCTGTACCTGGCTGAAAACGAAGCATAAATGTTCCAAAGGTGAAATATTGTGGGATTGAGGCTTTGGAGTACTCTGTGTTTAAAGAGGGAGAGCTGGTGTTAAAGTGTCTACAGGTGGCTGGGTCTGGCCAATTATTCCCATGGACTATATCTTGCTATCTGCCATTACATGTTAGATCTCAGAATTGGCAAGCCATGTAGTAGACCTACTTGACAGGAAGCAGAAAAATCAACCCTGGTTGTATAGGGGATTGCAAGTGATAAAAATGATGGTAAGGACCAATATGTTGATACTCATTGACATACATGCCAATAATGTACTGGCTATTGCAGTCACTGGCTGAAACTGCACAATTTTACAAAGCACAGTCTACAATTTTTCCCAATTCCTCCTCATTACCTTTACTCAAGATGTCTTATTAAAGAAGCCGCACAATAATTTTTTTTGTTGTTCCCAAGTAATTTTAGTGACCAATCTGTTCTTTATTTTCAGAAAAATAAAGCCTGTTAAATCAAATCTTAAATAGCATTTATTTATTTTAAATATACCAATCGGTCTTTCTTTAACTGGTCTAAGCATTCACCCATGGCAGAAGAAAAAGACACAAGTTGAATTCTTCAAGTGACTATTTCCTGTTAGAATCCATAAAGTGAGAAATTGCCTTGCCACCTTGCATCTAGCGAGATAGCTAAGAATCCAAAATGTAAATTTCAATCTGGACAAAACCAATTACCATCAATGCTACTAAAGCACCCATACCGGCCACTCTATTAATCAATCTTCGCCAGTGTCTGGTTCTAGACCCAAAATCTGTGGTGAGTTCTTGAAAATCAAGCAAAATAAATGTAGAGTTTTCATGAAAACAATAGATTTCTACTGAGGTGAAAAATTAACACCTTCAATAAATATTACACAGCTCTAAAGTAAGGGTTTGCGTCAATGTAAATATGAATGTGTGTGTGTGTGTGTTTATATATATATATATATATATATATATATATATTTATATTAAATGATGCTTTGCATTAAGAATGGATACGCCATCTAATGCTAAGGTTATTTCTACAACTCCATTTGAAAGAGCAATTGAGGTTACTTTGTATTAGTGTTACATTTACTCTGAGTGTGTTCTTGTCTATGCTAATTCTAATAGTGTGATTTGGTGAGATCTAATACAGTGTAAGCATATTTTTTGGGGGGTGACAACCCTTTTGGTCACTACCACAGACTAAAATAAAACACATATTTTAGTACCATATAAACTCGTTCGAACTATAACCAGAAAGTTTAGCATTTTATATACTGTAACCCAATATGACTCTTAATGTGTTTTTGTGTTTTGTTTTGTTTTTCTCCAGGTAAAGCATCGACCAAATATGATGGGTGTGACCCCTGAACAGCGCAACACATTTGTAGCCCAGCAGATGAATCAATTCCAAAGTAAGAGCCAAGTATTATGTTAAACTCAAGAACATTCTAACACATTTTGGTGTGTGTGTGTGTAATACTCCTAATGCATTTACTGAAAGAGCTTTGTTTATATTACCATTATAAAACCTTTGGAATATATTGGTATCACTGTGCTATGCATTGTGTTCATCCTCTTTACAACATACAAGCTTTCCTTTTTAGATCTACTCTTATCCACCAGTGACCATTAAACACATTTATTCTGAATTGTAGCATATCTTGTAGAGCTTTCAGGTTTGAGAAATGATCCGTCTATGTTTTGATGAACCGAACCTCGTCACAGGCTTGTGCAGGTGCCGGCTAGCCAGCCTCCTGACCCAGGATTATGGGCCATGCAAAATACACTGGAAAAAAAAGACTTGGTTTGTGCAATTTGGCTTATATTGTTCGGGAACCGAACAGCCACATGAACTAGAGACCACCCGGGTGCTTGTTAAGCCTAATTGATACTTTGTAGCAATTTCCATCGCAGTGTTCTAAGTGTTCGCCTGGGTGGGCTCATTTCGTATTAACAACCTCGAG
This sequence comes from Pelobates cultripes, assembly GCA_933207985.1. Classification (NCBI taxonomy): domain Eukaryota; kingdom Metazoa; phylum Chordata; class Amphibia; order Anura; family Pelobatidae; genus Pelobates; species Pelobates cultripes. The sequence continues at coordinate 45,099,736 of OW240920.1, read as the reverse complement.
GTGACCATCTTGTTCCCGCAAACGCAGGCAGCGGTGTTTGGGGATAAATCTCATGGAACTAGAATTGGACACAGAAACTCCCGAACACCGCTGGACTTCCATCATTGCCTGCGTTCGGTTCTTTTAAAAAAAATATAAGCCAAATTGCACAAACCAAGCCTTTTTTCAGTGTATTTTGCATGGCCCATAATCCTGGGGCAAGAGGCTGGCTAGCCGGGTGCCTGTGACGAGGTTCGGTTCGTCACATATCTATATTCATGCATGACCTCTGATAGTTCCTCTGTTGGACCTCTCGCCAAAATAGGCTACCTCCATATAATCCGTCAACATATGTGTACATTTAGAACATGAACTTTGTCATAACTATGTCCACTATGATCTTCGTTAACCACACAAACATACATGTAGAAACCAATAATACATCTGATTTATATTGATGCGCCAACATTCTAAAAATGTATTCTCTTTTTTTTATATTATCTTGTTTTTGGTGAAATGCAGAACCACTGAATCCACATGAACTCTTATTATTTTCCACTGTATCTGACACCATTAGTGCCCCTGCTGTTGGATTATTATCTGTAGTTGCATGAGTGGTTCTCAGACGATTCCTTAAAGTGACACTGTAGGCACTACAACTATTTCATCTCATTGAATTGGATATAGTTACTTGAATCATCTGACACGGTTCCACCATTCATTTTAGAATGAAATAAAGGTCACTGGCCATCCACAGCCTTGCCCCTATTGGAGTTATGGTTAAGGCAAAGATGTATAGTCTTATGGAATTATACCAGCAATGGTTGCTTTGAGTGTCAGCTGACTGCCTTCAGCCAGCTGCTCAGGGCAATGAGTGGGATTGGCTGCTGGTGACTGTTTAGCATTAAAATGTTAGAAACATGTTAACAATGAATAGAAGGACAGTGCCACGGGACTCCAGACAATGTAACAATATCAATGAGGTATAACAGTTACAGTGCCAACAGTGTCCCTTTAACAACCCCAACCACTACAACTGCGCAGGTTTTCAATACAATCATTGGAACCGAATAAGGAAATGCTAAAATGTGGACTGCTGGGAGGGTTCTTGAGAACAGTGGCAAAAATCACTGAATTAGATGATACCCAAATATTAGTGACTTACAAAATGGAAATATATCATTCATAAGTCAAGTAATACTGTTAAAAGTGTTCTTCCTGGTCACTAACAAGCCAATTTTACATTTCAATATTTACTTAATAAATAATGCAATTTCATTCTTCTATCTCAACAGCACTTCCACAGACTTTACGTACAGACTGTGTCCAGCCTATGGCAATGCCTCCTCAAAACCATCGCATGATCGCATCATCGCAAGGGCTTATTCAGACAGGCATGGGCTCTGGAATAACTCCAACAACCATTAATCAGAATAGCGGGACAATGGTGATGATGTCGCACAACACTGGAAAGCAGCAAGGAATATTTCCATCCTCTTCAGATTTTAATATTCCACTTAGACAGAACCAGAATGCACTAAGTATGCCCTCCGGCTGTCAAACAATGCACAGCCAATCTACAGTGCGACCGGGGATGACATTGTCCGGCTATACTTCCAATTCATTAACAAACCATTCTGCAGCTCAACAACACTTACGGCAGGCCAACATATCGAGAATTCCAAATGTCTATGCTAACTCTTCTTCCCAGATGTGGACGCAAGCTGGCGTTTCTAGAATGACTGGTCAGAACCAAATGGATCCCAGCGTGCAACAATTTGCAAACAATCCACTGTTTAACAAACAAAATGTCAGACCAAATATGGCAAGTCAGCAATTTACTCATCAAGGTGTGGTTCCTCCAAACCAGATAGCCCCTGGGGTTCAGATTAGACAAATGCAGAAACTTGGTATTGCACAGGCAAATCAAGGAGTTGGGTCTCTAAACAATCCTAATCTAGGAAACAATTTGTCGAGGGGACAATTGGCAGCTATCAGTGCTATGAAATCAATGCCACAAGGTGTATCCACTTTTAACCAAATTAACCCTGGACAACTTGGTCCGCCTAATTATGGACCTCCGTCAGTCCAAACAGCAGACACATATGAACGGATGAGTTCGGGAGCAGAACTTCATCAATATGACTTTGTTTCTTCACAAAATAATTCTATCTTGTCTGCAAACTGCAATGAAGCAGACTTTATTGATTGTCTTATGAAAGGTGGGACTACCAGCAGTACTGATGAAGACTGGCTTAACAATTTAACAATACTTGATGATATTTTGGGGCAACACACCCAAAATCCTGGACCTGTGTAGACAAAACATATCTTTCAATCAGTCACGAGACTGGAAATCAAAAATTCTTTCAAAATTGAGGTTAGCAAAGTGGTTGATAACTCTTTTCTGAAAACATGTACATAATTTAAATATTTTCTAAATTATGTTTTTTTTCCCAACAAGAAATAGAAGTAGCAATACTTCTGTGAGTGAGTGTACATACAAATTATTATAGCATAATGTTTTGTTACATTATAGAATTTTCATTTATAATACTTTGTTTTAAATATGCAAATATTATTGTTAGTGTCAGTAATACTGTGTATTACAAATCTAAAATAATGGTTATGTTTTTTGACATAACAGATGATGTAGAGGTGTCAAGCAAACTGTATAAAATTGTTTATGCCCAAAATAAATTACCTGGAAAAATAAAGTATATTAAAAGTCCCATGGGTTATACAAAATTATGAACTTGATCCTTGAAAAATGAAACTGTGTATTTTTATCACATTCATGCAGTCTTCAATTTGGTGTTACTTTTTGTGTATTTATATAATATATAAAATATATATTATGAAACACACCACAAATAAGCATATATTGCCGCAGTACAACTATTCACAACAGAAAATGAAAAATAAGTTTTGTAAAATTCTGTGACAAAAACATTTTTGGTTTGCACACCTCTGTATATATTTGTAGTATACAGGTGACTCGTCCCCTCGGTTTCAAGGCTTTTTCACAATTATGTTTTACTGAAAAACTTTGTTTGAAAGAAAAAGCCTAGACATGATATTTTGTCTACAATTTTTTTTTTCCGGTCCTCCTAATATTGTCCTATGTATATTTAAAAGTCTATATATATATATATATATATATATATATATATATATATATATAATTATAACCTACTGTACTGTAAACCTCAAATGTTCATACTTTTTGTGTAATCCTATTTTAATAGTCACACCATATTTCTGTAATACATTTGTAATATAATGTCTGCATCAAGCACAGAATCAATGATGTTTTCTTCATACCATAATAAAGAACCTGGGAAAAATTAATTTGTGTTCATTCTGTGTTTTAGCAACTTTATTATTTCTTGTACATCTGTTGCTACATTATTTTATTAATTAATATTATGAAGGGCATATGAAATCTATATACTTCAATGGAGATATAAAAATGTGTGTCTGTGTGTGTGTATATATACATGTATATGTAAATTATGGTGGGGAAAAACATATTATTGACAACCCCTTCTACCTGAAGTCAGTGGGTAGACAATACATATCAACATAAATCTGCACACCAGTCAATCAGGCCTCAATAGCAAGCCAGTAACTAACCTCATGCTGATGGGGTGCATTAACAATGAAACGGCTGTCCATGATTATTTCTGGTCAAATGTATTTAATTAAAAATAATGCCACTTTTAACTTATGGAATCCCCTGTACAGATATGGTAAAGTATATTGGGTGGGTCAGCAATTTATAGCTTGGTTCCTGAATCTTTGAGTTTTGGTGTGAGATATTTTTTATATTTTTCCCATTGTGTTTTTTTATCTCACACTTTGATACAAACCCTGGAGGCACTTGCAGTATAAAGATCAAAATCATACAGAACTGGAATTCCTTAGATCGGATGCCACCTTTGAGAGCAAAGGTTCTCAAACCCAGAGAGGTCTCTGCATGTATTGTTTTTACCTTGAATTGTTGAATACCCTTGTTGTATCTGCAAATATCAGTGCCTCTCTAGACCCGTAGTTGGACAATCTAGAATCCGTTTGGTTAATGATTTCAAGAATTACCAGTTGTATATCTGTTGAAAATATACATCATCCCCCATATTGCACTGATGAAACTTGCAGGGGAGTATTCCACCAACCAATCCTGGGCTATGTGTGATTGATATCAACGGGTTAGGGTAAGTTGACAGTTGGTATTTACACCTTATTGCATGCCACATTTCAAGTGTGCACCCTATTAGTCGATGCTTAGAGGTCACTTTCTTTACTGTCGTCCTGTCTTGCCAGATTACAGAGGGAGTCTGATCTGATCTATGTTCGCTTGAGTTCCAAGGGAACCCATAATTTAGGGATTTTTTTTCACACACCAATCAACTGTTTGAAGCAGATGAACTACTTGGTAAAATGTCAACAGGCAAGGTAGTCCTACCTCCCCTACTCGGTTGCTTCGGGAGTATGAGAGTTGTGTTCAATTAATCCTTGCCATCCCCTCCTTTTACACAAACCGAAGAATTAACATATTAAGTAAGTTAAAATAGGTTTTGGTGATCTTTATTGGGATTGTCTGACATAGGTATAGCAGCCATGGCAGCAGATTCATCTTAATAGTATTAATCCTTTCTAACCATGTTATACATTGTCCACTCCATTTGGCTATGTCCGCGGGAGTGTTCTCAGAATGGGAAAAAATTATCTTGATATGTGTCCCAAGTCCACTGTCAACCAAACCGCTATATACACCAACTTGTACACCATGTGAATGAGAACTGGGACAGAAGATGGTCAGTTAGTTGCTCCAATAATGAGACTCAAAGTATCTTGGATTTATCCATGTTTAACTTCAAATTAGAGAGCTGGCTATATTTCTTAAACCAGGCAATGAAGTTTGGCAGTGAGACCAATGGTCTTTCCACAAAACAATGCATGTTGTTGGCATAGGCCACTACTTTATGGTTCATATCACCCTGAGAGAACACCATTATACCCTTGTCCTGTCGGACTGCCTCCAGAAACCGCTTTAGCGAGGGCAAACAGGAAGGAGGACTGAGGACATCTATGCATTGTGCTATTTCTAATCTATAAGTATCTACTGAGAGGGTCTTCCTGAAAAGCTGTGCAATTGAAAGGAATTGTGTGTGCAATCTATCACTACTACTGCTTTTTAAACGTATTTATTATTCACAAAAATCCTGTGGTGTACCTCTTATCCCTGGGGCCAAGTTATTTCTAAAATGCATTTCTAGTAGAAAGGCTACTGATGCCCATAGCAATCGCAGGAGCTGGGAGTGTTCTTCGTGGAGATTTAATCGACGGGCGTTATTATTCCATAGGTGCAAGGAGGATGGAGAGGAACCTTCTGGCAATGCGTGCGGTAGGGAAGAGAGAGAGGGAAGAAAAATGGGGGGAAAAAAGGGGACAGGAAGGGATGAAAAGAAATAGGAAAAGGGGGAAAAAGCACACCACACGCAAGTTCTAAATAAAAGCACACAATTCCAAGTTCTAAATTCTAAAACACTTCTTACCTTGTAGCAATGAGACATCTGCTAATCTGTGTTGGAAAAGCAAGAACTAGTGCATTTGGGGTGTTTAATACCTCCCTTTTTTCATCTCTTAAGCTGTATGCTCTTCTTTTTCGAATATAGGTGTTCTTTTGGAAACACGGAAGATCAAGGCAGCATATCAGCTATATGTGGACAGTACTACTTGTATTGATGTGATTTATATGCAGGAATTATAAAACGGCCTTTTTCGTGTCTGACGGGAGACCAAAAGTAACTCACACCAAAATACATTTGCTTATATAAAAACTTGCCATTCAGATACAGTTCTACCTACTCCTTGTTTGTTCAGACAAACACTGATAACCCATTATGTTATTAGGAAAGACAGAGCTCTATTGTTTGTTACCAGCTCCATGAATTTCTCTGATGTTGTTTTGAGAGCAATTATTTCCACCGCAGTGATGTCATGCTACAAGGGATAGGTATTTCCATGACACATTTCAAGGTCTCAATCGTCCATTTCTAACATGACATATCTTCCAGGTTAAAGGGAGAAAATCTAGATTCCCAGTCACTGGTTCTTTGCTTTGCAATAGAATGAAAGTTCTGAAATTGATGCAATTTACTGACGTCACAAGGTTATTCGCTGAAGAGAGAATTGTCAGAGAAATTAGAATTTAAAATTTAAGGCCAAAATAGCCAGACTGGAAAAAAAATCTCCAAGTCAATGATGCTTCCAGTTCGAACCTACTTTAGGTTAAAATTTGAAATTCATTTGGAATTCCTGATAATTCTCTCATTAGGAAATAGCCCTGTCAAAAATAAAAAGTGCAAAACAGGAAGTAGGGAAATTAGCAATTTTTCACTGGAGACATAGAACTAGATCTACTTCCTATTATTTTTACAGAAGAGAATTGGGCTACACTGTATCCCCTCGCATCTCCTCCATCTAAAAATTACATCTCAAACTCCAGTTCCTCTCTGTTGCAGAATGCACAGCAGCATACCTCACAACATTTCAAATGGACAAATATGGACACTTTAATTTTAGAGGGGGGAGAGGGGATGACCAGGGTTGGGGCTGCTTTGAGAAATTCTAGGTGACTTACTAATTACAGTTTATGCAACTAAAATGTAATTTAGAACAATAACAATGTATGTTATTTACTCAGACTGATTTCTAAACACATTTATTGTTTAAATACAAATTACTGTGCGTGTTATTGCTGTTGAGATCTGTTATACACTCAGACACACAAACAGTATGGAGCTCCTAGAAAAGAGGGACATTAGGACAGAAAAGCGGTATGGAGGGGTTTGGGCCCAAAATACAGTACCTATACTTAAGCAGGGCAACTTCTGAGATATATAGTGGTGTATTTCACACTTACTGTTCAAATGTCTCAAATTAGGGTTCCAAATTCTTAATATACCTGTTGTCCTATTTTTCTCTAGTATTTCACATCCATCCCCACAATTCACAGCATGAGTTTGTATTTAGAGTTATTACACTGCAAAAGACAGAGAGGGCATTTCAGCACGTGCAAAAACACTTCATCAATGATCTGCACGTGGAAACCTAAAATAACTGGTATCCAGGGGTGTCGGTCAAGTCAGCTCACAGGCTCCTGCTATCACTCTGCTTTCCCATCCAACCCTCACCAAATAAAGTCCAGTTCTGGTGCATGGTCACGACCTGGTGGTGGGGCATTACTCTGATCACCGTTATGTTATTTACAGGTGTACATCTCATGGGACCCAATGAAAGGAAACACCAGAATGACAAGATGGCTTTCAGCAGCAATCTCCAAAAAAAAATGTATTAATTTTTTTGTCACTTTAACTGTGTGTTCCACAGCTTCCCTGCTTCTATGAACCTTCTACTGCCTAAAATACCTATGCCTCTACATACAAAGTAACATTGGTAAACATCCATATTGCAACTTTGATTAAAATTTGGATTTTATTTCTAAAATTCCAAGTTTGAATGTGCATTTGAAGTATAGTGAACTACTACATGAAATTATCATCCCAACTGGCAAATAGATGGGCACCCAAGGATTAAAGGATTAAGCTATATCGTTCCCTTATTTGTACTTTTTTTCATCTGATATCCCCCTATATTCGAATGGAATCACTACCAAATAATTGTTCCCTTGTGTTCGGTTACCGAACAGACTATGTGTGGTCCCCCTTATAAACCCTGAAAGTCGACCAGCCAGCCTGACCAATTTTCTGGAACTGTTTTGGGCTACCACCTCGTGGCCAGTCGGTCAAAACTTTGTTCGAACCTAACTCTCGTTCTGCCGAACCGATCTGAGCACTTTTTGGATATGTTGTGCGCTCAGATCGGGGCTTTTTCGGGAATATAATTTTTGTGGGGTTCCTGTACTGTTTTTATGTATTTTCGTGATATGTTAAAATGATATGTAAGTTTTCTTATTTGAGAGATAATTGACTCATCTTAATTGGAGCTCAATTATCTCTCACACACAATGGCTTGTGGAAAGGAAACCCCTGTGATTTTGTCTTGGAAACCCCATGCTAGGGGCACTGTATAAAAAAAAAGTGTGGCCTAATAAAGTCAGATTGCTTCTTCTACCCAATACGACTGGTTGCATCCATTATGTTGGGGAAACTCTACACAGTGGTAACACTATCTATCACCGTATTCAGCAGATCTGGTACTAAGACTAGTGGAGAAATGAAGGAATAACAGCAACAGACTAGCGAACCCGTGATAGTAACTTAATAAAACTCAATAAAAAATTGTCTCTAGAGTAAACCCAGAAAGTTTCCAGACTTTCATAGAAATTAGAATGCAGACGGTAAGATTCATAACATGCCAGGAAAGCATTTTACAAAACTCAAACCAACAAGAAAACAATCATTCATATTTGCTTGTTGAAGAACTGGCATCCTAGTGGCAGTAACTTTTCTACACACATCAATACTGATCGCCTTATTCCCGAGATATTCTGCGAACACTACCAGTTTCTCGCCAGGTAAAACACGGACGCTGGTTATGTGCAGGAGATTATGAAATCTTTCAAATTTGCACAGTTTGACAGAATACCTTTTATTTAAAGCAAAAAATAAATAAAAAAGTTAAAAAGAATTAAGGCCTTTTTAAAAAAATGCTCTATTCTACACCAACAGCTGTCACCAATTAAATAAAATTGTAAATTAGCCTCTATTAATACATACGTTAATAGAGACATTTCAAACCCACATTTTCTCCAATTAAACGAAAGGCCACTCAAACAAGAATTGTAATATGTTTTTGTACACTGTGTATCTTACTTTGATATGTAATTTATTTATTTATAATGCTTTCATACGGTCTATTATTAAGCTTTCTTTTATTTCGCATCATCCCTGTGTCATCATGTCTGCACATGGCTAACCATATTTGACAACAGTACTTTATTCATTTACAAAGTCCCTAATGAAATTAGAACTAAATATAGATTGGTTTGATGTAAATGCTCTAGTATGACTTTCGTAATAGAAATAGATTATAATATCTCACAGGAAGACAAACCAAGATACAGGCTTAAAAGAATATTCATTTTCTTCCAATCAGGAATTATAAATTCATCAAATTAAAATGTTATGCTAACTGTAAATTATGAGCATATAAAAAGACTAAACCTTACTCAGTCGTAGTATGTATAGTTTTTATAATATTGTTTGTTTGTGGAGGCATCTATATTTTCTGTTTTTAATAATCTGGATCAAAGACATGTCCAAGAGCTCCTCCGGAGGGCAGCCCATACAACTACAGTTGTCTTGTAATCTAAAACTAAAATTAGCAGAATGTAAATATATGCATTTCGTAATAAAAAGTTATAGGGTTTGTGGCTGTAGACACTTCTCTGTAGCCTCAGCGATGAGCAACTTTGCAGGGATTTGCGGTGGCCGGAGTTCCATTGGGGTAAGAGACACATTATTTTGGTTTCTCCTCCTAGTATGTTTTTCTGAGATGGTCATCATACCCTAAATCATAAACTCCTTTATTGACAGTTTTTATTCTCTTTTTCTCTTTATTCATCCTGCCCCTCTCCTTGCCCCATACCCAAATAATGTGGCCACATCTACAGGCGATACCATTCTGATAAAAGCCTGACATTCTATTTTGAGATACTATCCCTGCACCCTTATGTCTATCTCCATGCGGTATATGAACTTTATCTACTGTAGTATTACATTTGTAAGAATTGTAAGGATTCCTATACTAACCTTGGCGGTTCGCCGATCAGTTGTTCCTCCGATTGAGGGGACCGCCTCCTTCAGTCTTCCTACCCGATCGGATAGTCCCCTAGAAGCCGGGCGCTATGCGCACGCCACTTTTTATGACGCGGCACACGAGGGGCAGTACTATGGATGGGACTTACAGACACCCTCTTACGTTTTGGGGGAGTGACTACATCAATCATTTCCCCAGACATATAAAATCTCACTTGACCAATGTTTCAGTGCCCTGTTGTGGTTCCTAGCTTGCTAGTATCCCAAGAGTGGGTACTTTTCTGGTTTTGTAGCTATTCTGGTTTTGCCTCGGCTTCCTCATTGACTATTATAATTTATGGTTCCCTAGACTTGGCTCTGGTTATTCGTTTTTGATGTTTTCTGTTTCCCTTTGACTTTGACCTGTTTTTGACTTTCTCAGTCCGGCCATTCTAAGGTCCGGTTTAGATAGTATTCCTTTTTCTATCGGAGAGTTAATATTCTGTGTGTTGGGTCACTTTGTATTTGTGACAAAAATGACATCTTTCGGTTCAGTTGGTTTTGTTCTATGTTTATCACAGATCTTACACAAGTGACTAAAAGGTTGTTTGAGCAGTAAAATGTATTATGCTAATGAAATCATCTGTGAAAGGGCAGATTTTATGTGAAAAGTGCAAAAAAAAAATATGAATGCTAACTTTGGCCAATGTTTGTCACTGAGTGGCTACTAAAATACACTGGACATACCCAATTTAAATACCTTTGGTTGTCTACTTTTGAAAATGGTATGCAATAATGGTGGTAATTCTCATGGGCTGCTATATGTTCTCAAAAGCATCATAACCAATCTGTCAAATTTTAATGTGTAAAAACTGAAAATGGGAATGTTTTATATTTAACCCTGTACGTTTCCAAAACCCCATAAAACCTGTCCATGGCGGGTACTGTTGTACTTGTGAGACATCGCTGAACTCAAATATGTGTATTTTATTGCAGTAAAAGCTAATGGCATTAGGACATTTACAGTTAAAATGATATACAGTACTAAGAAAATACTAACGTCTTAATTTCTCACACCTATTTACATGTTATTTATGTTAAATTATGCTTAATATATAAATGTATGATGTGAAGTAAAAGCCCTGTTTCTCATGAACAAAATTATATATAATAAGAGCACTTAATATGAAAGAGGTTAATTATGGTTGGACCGACATATAGTCAAATTCCAGGTTTTGTTCAGAACTTGTACAATTGCCTCCGTCCTCCGTCCTAAGAGGTTAATTTGTCTCTAATATTAATATTAGTGTAAGACCCACAAATATTGGGATACTGTGGCGTAGTGGTGGGTTTACCACAATATGGACAAACTAAATCCCCATGTTTGTCTGCTAAGATAGATGATTTTAAGTAGACTTGTAAAATGAAAAACTATATTTTTGCTTGTGCGCTGTTCGTTAATCTGTATTTTGTATACATTTTGTTCTCTATGGCAGCACTACTTCTGAGAAATGCATATTTGGGATGCGCCCCCAAAATTCCCATTTTTTCCTATGGTTTGAACATGTTTACATTTCAGCCACTTTATATTTGGCATGAGTATTACTGTGAAAAACTGAAGCTTTTCAGCATAAAAAACCCCCCATATTGTAGCTCGATTTTAGAACAATCTAATACACCCTGTTCCAAATTATTATGCAAATTCCATGTAAGTGTCACAAAGATTAAATATTTTGTTTTTCAGTTTAACTCATGGATGGCATTGTGTCTCAGGGCTCTTTTGATCACTGAAAACAATCTCGGACACCTGTAATAATTAGATTGCCAGGTGAGCCCAATTTAAAGGACCACTCTAGGCACCCAGACCACTTCAGCTTAATGAAGTGGTCTGGGTGCCAGGTCCAGCTAGGGTTAACCCATTTTTTTATAAACATAGCAGTTTCAGAGAAACTGCTATGTTTATGAATGGGTTAAGCCTTCCCCCAAATCCTCTAGTGGCTCTCTCATTGACAGCTGCTAGAGGCGCTTGCGTGCTTCTCACTGTGAAAATTACAGTGAGAGCACGCAAGCGTCCATAGGAAAGCATTGATAATGCTTTCCTATGCGACCGGCTGAATGCGCACGCAGCTCTTGCCGCGTGTGCGCATTCAGCTGACGGGGAGGAGAGGAGGAGGATCGGAGGAGGAGAGCTCCCCGCCCAGTGCTGGAAAAAGGTAAGTTTTTACCCCTTTCCCCCTTCCAGAGCCGGGCGGGAGGGGGTCCCTGAGGGTGGAGCACCCTCAGGGCACTATAGTGCCAGGAAAACGAGTATGTTTTCCTGACACTATAGTGGTCCTTTAAGGAAAAACTACTAAAGGAGGGTGTTCCACATTATTAAGCAGAGCACCATTTTCACGCAATATGGGGAAGAAAAAGGATCTCTGCTGCTTCCATAAAGAGTGAAATAGTTCAATGCCTTGGACGCGGAATGAAAACATTAGATATTTCATGAAAACTTAAGCGTGATCATCGCACTATTAACACATTTGTGGCTGATTCAGAGCACAGACGGGTTCGTGCAGATAAAGGCACATTGAGGAAGATTTCTGCCAGATCCATGCATCGGATCAAGAGAGCAGCTGCTAAAATACCATTACATAGCAGCAAACAGATATTTGAAGCTGCTGGTGCCTCTGGAGTCCCACGGACATAAAGGTGTAGAGTCCTCCAGAGTCTTGCAACTGTGCATAAACCTTCTATTCGGCCACCAGTAACCAATGCTCACAAGCAGAAATGGCTGCATTGGGCATAAAAATATATGAATAGTGATGTCCCGAACGGTTCGCCGAACGGTTCGCCACAGATGGCGAACATATGCGCTGTTCAGTTCGTCCCCTATTCGTCATCATTGAGTAAACTTTGACCCTGTACCTCACAGTCAGCAGACACATTCCAGCCAATCAGCAGCAGACCCTCCCTCCCAGACCCTGCCACCTCCTGGACAGCTCACTAAGAATGCAGCTTCACAATGAATGTAAAATGGATGCAGTCCAGGAGGTGGGAGGGTCTGCTGCTGATTGGCTGGAATGTGTCTGCTGACTGTGAGGTACAGGGTCAAAGTTTACTTAATGATGACATAGGGGGCGGACCGAACAGCGCATATGTTCGCCATCTGTGGCGAACCGTTCGGCGAACCGTTCGGGACATCACTATACATGAAGACTAATTTTCAAACAGTCCTGTTCATTGATGAGTGCTGTGCAACCCTGGATGGTCCAGATGGATGGAGTAGTGGATGGTTGGTGGACGGCCACCCTGTTCCAACAAGGCTGCGACGTCAGCAAGGCGGTGGTGGAGTCATGTTTTGGCCCAGAATCATGGAGGAGAGCTGGTCGGCCCCTTTAGGGTCCCCGAAGGTGTAAAGATGACCTCTGCAAAGTATGTGGAATTTCTGACTGACCACTTTCTTCCCTGGTACAAAAGGAAGAACTATGCTTTCATAGGCGTGCGCAGCCTATTGCATTAGGGTGTGCACCCTAAAGCACAAGCACACGCCGCATATATATATGTATGTATGTATATATATATATATGTGTGTATATATATATATATATATATATATATATATATATATATATATATATACATACACACACTGCTATGTGTGTGTGTGTGTGTGTGTGTGTGTGTGCTGTGTGAGGGTGCTGTTAGTGTGATGTGTGTGTGTGACGGTGCTGGTAGTGTGCTATGTGGGTGAGGGTGTTTGTGTGTGCGTGCTTGTGAGGATGCTGTTAATGTACTGTGTGTGAGGGTGCTGTTTGTGTGTGTGTGCGCGCTTGTGAGGGTGCTGTTAATGTACTGTGTGTGAGGGTGCTGTTTGTGTGTGAGGGTACTGGTAGTGTGCTGTGTGTGTGTTTGTTAGGGTCCTGTCTGTGGGTGCTGTATGTGTGTGGGTGCTGTGTATGTGTGTGGGTGCTGTGGCTGTGTGTGGTTGCTGTGTGTGTGGGTGCTGTATGTGTGTGGGTGCTGTATGTGTGTGGGTGCTGTGTATGTCTGTGGGTGCTGTATGTGTGTGGGTGCTGTGTATGTCTGTGGGTGATGTATGTCTGTGGGTGCTGTGTATGTCTGTGGGTGCTGTGTGTATGTCTGTGGGTGCTGTGTATTGGTGCTGTATGTGTGTGGGTGCTGTGTATGTCTGTGGGTGCTGTATGTCTGTGTGTGTGGGCTGTATGTCTGTGGGTGCTGTATGTGTGTGGGTGCTGTGTATATCGTGCTGTGTATGTCTGTGGGTGCTGTATGTCTGTGGGTGCTGTATGTGTGTGGGTGTGTATGTGGGTGCTGTATGTCTGTGGGTGCTGAATGTGTGTGGTGCTGTATGTGTGTGGGTGCTGTATGTGTGTGGGTGCTGTATGTCTGTGGGTGCTGAATGTGTGTGGGTGCTGAATGTGTGTGGGTGCTGTGTGTTTGTGTGTGGGTGCTGAATGTGTGTGGGTGCTGTGTATGTGTGTGGGTGCTGTGTATGTCTGTGGGTGCTGTATGTGTGTGGGTGCTGAATGTGTGTGGGTGCTGTGTATGTGTGTGGGTGCTGTATGTGTGTGGGTGCTGTATGTGTGCTGTATGTCTGTGGGTGTTGTATGTCTGTGTGTGCTGTATGTGTGCTGTATGTGTGGGTGCTGTATGTGTGTGGGTGCTGTGTATATCTGTGGGTGCTGTATGTGGGTGGGTGATTGTGGGGGTGGAGTTGGGGGTACATTACTTGCTAACCCCCTCCCTTCTTACCTTTTGTAGGGAGGGGGGATCGTGCTGCTGATTCCATCCCTGGTGGTCCAGTGGAGAGTGAACTCTAGCCCCTGTGGGGCTAGAGTTCACTCTCGCGAGATTTGAGCATTGCCGTGGCAACGCTCATATCTCGCAAGAGGAACCCGGCGGAGCTGCCGGCAATAGCTCCGCCGGGTCCTCTCCTGCCTCCCTCCCTGCATGTGGGTCAGTGGGGAGGGAGGCTGAGAGCAGAGCTGGCGCTTGGATAGCGCCGGCTCTGCCTGAGCCGACAGGGGAGATCCTGAGATCTCCCCTGCCGGTCTCAATATACATAGGCATGCCGCGGGATTAGGGTGTGCCCAGGCACACCCGGCACACCCCGTGCGCACACCTATGTATGCTTTCCATAATAAAATCATCTTCATGCATGACAATGCACCATCTCATGCTCCAAAGAATACCTCTGCATCAATGGCTGCTATGGGGATAAAAGGAGAGAAAGTCATCATGTGGCCTCCATCCTCTTCTGACCTCAATCCTATTGAGAAGCTTTGGAGCATCCTCAAGCAAAAGATCTATGAGGGTGGGAGGCAGTTTACATCCAAACAGCAGCTCTGGGAGGCTATTCTGACATCTTGCAAACAAATTCAAGCAGAAACTGTCCAAACACTCACAAGTTTAGTGGATGCAAGACTTGTGAAGCTGCTATCAAATAAGGGGTCCTATGTTAAAATGTAACGTGACCTGTTAAAATGTTTAAAAAGTTAAAATGTTGGTATAAGTTTGATTGAAATAGCTTTTGATTTCAGTAAATATGCTGCAAACACAACAAATGACAATTTTCAGTTCTTTACAACCTATAAAGTGTTTTGAAACTTACTGTGCGTAATAATTTGGAACAGTGCATTGTAAGTTTTTTATGTTTAAAAGAAATACTGTTATCATTAGGAGGTTTGTTCAATAAAATTTGAATTGTATTCTTAATAGCTGATAACATGAGAATTATGCTGACATCAATTATTTAGGTAAATGAGAAAAATATAATTTGCATAATAATTTGGTACAGGGTGTAAATACAAAAAGATTTAGAGATAAAAAATAAAATATGTTTTTCAGAACACTTTGACAAATCTCCCCCATGATGTCTTGTCTGACATACATTCATTTTTCCTTTTGCTCCTGGTGTCACCTATCTTGGATTTTGTGTATTTTAATATTCTAGACTTGTTCAAGGAAAAAAGAGATTTATTTTATTTTTTTCCTGCTCCTGTTTTTCCCTCTATAGCCCACTTCTAACTTGATCTAAGAATACAATAATCCATCATGACATTCCCCTAGCCATCAATAATGTTTTTCCCCCCCATCAATCATATCTTGTTTTTGGCGCCAATGGCAACATTTAGAATATTGAATCACCTCCCTGAATTATATTCAGTATTGTACATTTTACTTTAGTCTGTAATACAGGTATATTTCGGCTTAAAAATTGGAAATTCTGCCGAACACTCAAATTCAGCCAAATTGCCGTTCGGTCGGAAAAACAAATCTCCAATACTAGTATAATCTCCACGCTCACAATGATTGTATTTACATAACCCTCGTTACATCTATCACCCTGACATCGCTGAATCAGCTACAAAAACCAAGTGAAAAAATAAGTTATCAAAACCTCTTTGATATCGTAAGAACACAATTCCTCAATTCTGTATTTCCACTCAAATCTAGCCTGTGTAAATATAGAATTCAACCATTCACATCTTTTTTCATGTCTAATTTACATCGAAAAGCTGATATGGAATAACTAATCGGAACCAGGGCCGGACTGGCCCACCGGGATACCGGGAAATTTCCCGGTGGGCCGCGGCACCTGGGGCCGGTCTGACAGCCCTGATCATTGGGCTGACAGCTCCTGTGATCCCGGCGGCCGTGTGTGAGCTGTGCGGCCGCACAGAGCCCCATGGGAGCAGGGGAAGCCAGGCGGCCGGCTCACACATGGCGCCCGGGATCATTTAAAAAAAAAAAAAAAAAATATTTGCGGCGGGGGCGGAGCTTACTGTGCGGCGGGGGCGGGGCTTAGCTTGCGGCGGAGGCGGAGCTTACTGCGCGGCGGGGACGGCTAATTGCAGCATGGGAAGCAGGAAGGAGTCCCTGCTTCCCCAACAACCAGTCTCCAGGAGCTCCAAGCAGGAGATAAGAAAGAGGTCAGTGTGTGTGTGTGTGTGACTGTGACTGTCTGTGAGTGTGTGACTGTCTGTGAGTGTGTGTGACTGTGACTGTCTGTGTGTGTGTGACTGTCTGTGTGTGTGTGTGACTGTCTGTGTGTGTGTGTGACTGTGACTGTCTGTGAGTGTGACTGTGACTGTCTGTGAGTGTGTGACTGTCTGTGAGTGTGTGTGTGAGTGTGTGACTGTCTGTGAGTGTGTGACTGTCTGTGTGTGTGTGACTGTGTGTGTGTGTGACTGTCTGTGTGTGTGTGACTGTGTGTGACTGTCTGTGTGTGTGTGACTGTGTGTGTGTGTGACTGTCTGTGAGTGTGTGACTGTGTGTGTGTGACTGTTAGTGTGTGTTTGTGTGTGACTGTCTGTGTGTGCGTGTGACTGTGCGTGTGACTGCCTGTGTGTGCGTGTGACTGCCTGTGTGTGTGTGTGACTGTCTATGTGTCTGTCTGCCTGTGTATGTTACTGTCTGTGTGTGTGTGACTGTCTGTGTGTGTCTGTCTGTCTGTGTGTGTGTGTGTGACTGTGTGTGTGTAACTGTCTGCCTGTGTGTGTGGCTGTCTGCATGTGTGTGTGTGTGTGTGACTGTCTGCCTGTCTGTATGTGTAGATGTTTGCCTCGGTGTCAGTGACTGTCTGCCTCTGTGTGTGTGTGCGCACCTGCTAGTGAGGGAGCCTCTGTGTGTGTGTGCTTGCTAGTGAGTGAGCTTGTATGTGTGTCAGTGAGCTTGTCTGTAGGGATCATATGTGTGTGTGTTAGTGAGCTCTTGTCTGTAAGGAGCATGGGTGTGATCGTGGGCTTGTCTGTAGTGAGCGTGTGTGTCAGTGAGCTTGTCTGTCAATGAGCCTATTTGTATGCATCAGTAAGATTGTCTGTGTCTGTGTGTGAGTATGCTTTACTGTATAATTTAATTACCCTGAAAGGACTAATATTTTGAATTAGAAGAAGAAATGTATCAATAATATATATATATATATATATATATATATACACATTAAAGGTCCACTCTAGGCACCCAGAGCACTTCAGCTTAATGAAGTGATCTGGGTGCCTGGTCCAGCCATGGTTAACCCATTTTTTCATAAACATAGCAGTTTCAGAGTGCTATGTTTATTAATGGGTTAAGCCTTCCCCTATTTCCTCTAGTGGCTGTCTCATTGACAGCCACTAGAGGCGCTTGCGTGCTTCTCACTGTGATTTTCACAGTGAGAGCACGCCAGCGTCCATAGGAAAGCATTGATAATGATTACCTATGTGACCGGCTGAATGCGCGCGCAGCTCTTGCCGTGCGTGCGCATTCAGCCGACGGGGAGGAGAGAAGGAGGATCGGAGGAGGAGAGCTCCCCGCCCAGCGCTGGAAAAAGGTAAGTTTTTACCCCTTTCCCCCTTGCAGAGCCGGGCGGGAGGGGGACCCTGAGGGTGGGGGCACCCTCAGGGCACTATAGTGGTCCTTTAATATATAACATCCTACATAGCACAATGACTTATGGGGCTGGCATAGATTTTTTTCCAGGGCTGCTTCGTATCCCCAGTCCGGCCCTGATCGGAACATTAGCATTTTGTCCTTGCATCTCAGACCGAATTGGTTTGGGGCATATTTGCAACGATAATTTTTTTTTTTTTAAAGAAGGTCACTTATTTTAACTTCAAAAAAACATTTTGAAGCAAATATGTGACGTTTTTAGGATTCTGCTTAAGGTGCTAAATTCGTCTATGACAAATGACCTCCAAATATGCAAAGACTTGAACATTCTAATTGGAATATAGTGCTGCAAGCAGTAAAATGTTTAAACATTTAATTTACTCATACGTATATGTATCTTTGTGACAACTTTTTCTTATACTTGCAATACTCCGTGTCTGAGCAGCCCTTGCTGGTCTTACAAGGCAGTGCCCCTTTCTTTAGATTGTATTTTAGCTGGATCCAGCGACTTTCTAACTGTTGGGCAGTGGGGGCAGGTGCAAAGAGCAGGGGAGTGCACATAGCACTCCAATCTCACCAAAGCTTTGCAGCTTGTTTTAAGCACTCTGTATTGATCTTGGAGCCGGGATGTGACAGTAAGAGGGAGTGGTGTAAGATAAGCCAGGAGACACTTGGCTCCTATGAGTTGAGATCTGCTGGAGTTGAGTGCAAGACCCTCACTGTCAACGAGCAGGGCCGGATTTACATGTTAGTGGCCTTTGGCACATAATTCCAAGGTGCCCCCTGCTCCCCAAACCCAAATTAAGGCAGATAGAGTAGCTGTAATGATTTTTTTTGTGACTGGGCATTGCAGGCTTATAAACATATTTTAAAAGACATAATACTGCATATGTATAAATTATATATGTGTATATTACTGATTGTAATATATTGTATTTAAATCTGTGAGTATATGCAGCTGTGTAACTACATGCAGGATTAAATATAATGTTAGAAGTGGTTAGGATAAAGCGGGAGTTTAAGGTCAGAGAGGGGTTAATGTTAGAGTTATATTACACAGAGTGTTTAATGTTAAAATGATTAACAACTTGAGATGAGTTAAAGTTGTGGTACCCTGCAAAGTACCCTGCCTCCAGTGTTGTCAGCAGTCAGTCATACTGGTATGATTCAATGGGTTAGAGCTGCAGGAGTGTTTATACAATGTGCATCACTCAGAGCTTTCCCTGATCATTCTGCAAGGCGTATCCTGTGTGAGAGGCTGTTGGTAGGCAGAGGGGAAGTAATGCCTTTAACTTCCTGTCCAGCCTCACACACAGACACTGGAGGAGCTGGGACAGTGCCGAGTTTTACATCCTCTATAACTGTTCCTGCAGCTCTGCTTTTAATGCTGACTGGACTACAGAGGACACTGGCCAAGGCTCCTGGTACGTATATCTCCCGACCAGCCTAGTTAAGCTCAAATAGACACTTTATAAGTACTGAAAACAGGCGCCCCCACTAGTGGTCAGGTGCCTACTCTGCCACTAGATGCTGTGTGAACTCTGCCACCCACTCCTCGGTGGGAGTGCATACTAATTGGAGGTTTGCCAGAGACAGGTCCCATTCACACACCTGTCAGCAGAGCAGTGTGTGCTTGTTTGATGTGACTGAGCAACAAAGAGCAATTCAAATATAGTACTGCACTTCAACTCCTATCACCTTCAGCACTCCCAAGAGTTTTAAGAACTGCAGTCCAATAGCAGCATTTGAGCCAGAATGTTATAAAGAAATTAGTTAATCACATGTATATTAATTTGTGTGTGTATATAAACATGTGTCTGTTTATATATGTCCATGTGTGTAAGAATGTATATGTTTAAATATGTGTGTGTGTGTGTGTGTGTGTCAGTGTGTGTATATATGAATGCTTATGTATATGAATGTGAATATATGTGTGTAATTTCCCTTACAAATAGGGGTTTGGGTGGTGCAGAGTGAGACACAAAAAACAATTCTGCAGTGCGGTCGGGGAGTGCCAAAATAACTTTCCGCCTCAGGTGCCATGTAACCTAGGTACACCTCTACTTGCATCCATTCTTCATTTGTAGTGCCAGGAAGTCAACAAACTTGTCAACTAACATTTGTTCTAGAAAACCTGGTAGTCGGCCAATATGCAGAATTATATCTTAGTAAATGTCATAATTTGTACATACTAACAGCTAGCACGACTGATGATAGATGTGTACATATACATGTAGAATTACATCTACATTTCTAGATCACATAATTGATCAATGTTCTTGGTCAACACGTCTTGACTGGTTACTCAACTCCAAGCCCACATTCTAGAAACAGTGCAACTTGAGAATCAAGCCATTATCATGCAGTCCCTCTGTTATATATGGTTGTTAAAAAAAGCCATCTTCTGGAATGACCCTTTCGATGTAGTATAACCTTGAAAGCTAACCTTGATGTCAGGTCAGTTTGTAACATTATTAATTAAACTGTACATTAAAGGACCACTATAGTGCCAGGAAAACATACTTGTTTTCCTGGCACTATAGTGCCCTGAGGGTACCTTCACTCTCAGGGTCCCCCTCCCGCCGGGCTCTAGGGGTTGGAAGGGGTTAAACTTACCTCTTTCTCCAGCGCTGGGCAGGGAGCTCTCCTCCTCCTCTCCGCTGCCTCGGCTGAATGCGCATGCGCGGAAAGAGCCGCGCGTGCATTCAGCCAGTCTCAAAGGAAAGCATTTACAATGATTTTCACAGTGAGAAGCACGCAAGCGGCTCTAGCGGCTGTCAATGAGACAGCCACTAGAGGCTGGATTAACCCTATTATAAACATAGCAGTTTCTTTGAAACTGCTATGTTTATAGAAAAAAGGGTTAACCCTAGCTGGCACTAAGCTGAAGTGGTCTGGGTGCCTATAGTGGTCCTTTAACTTGTAGCGAGCTATCAGAAGGAGAAAAGTTTCCTCTAAAGCCATAGGTTACAATGATCAGAAGCTTCAGAGCTAAAGGTTATCAACCCTAAAATAATCTTGTTAGTTTGATCACATCTGTGTTCAGTTTTGAAACAAAGTTGAAGTCAGTGCTTATCATAGTGATATAGAGTAAGAGAATTTGACATTTCAAATTATTCTGTTGTATTTATTATTCATTTATGTACTCTCTATGTTTATAGAAAAAAGGGTTAAACCTAGCTGGACCAGGCACCCAGACCACTTCATTAAGATGAAGTGGTCTGGGTGCCTATAGTGGTCCTTTAAAGGAATACAAAAGTGCATTCCGAAAACTACAGTGTCCCTCTGCCCCCGTGGTCCCCCCAGCAAATAATGGGTTCAAAAAACTATTTTTTCAGTTACCTTATTCCAGTAATGAGGGACCTAATGCACATGTGCAGTGAGTTCCGCATGCACATTTGACCTTTTTTATAGGAAAGCATTGAATCAATGCTTTCCTATGGGGATTTTAAATAGGCTGGAAGTTCTCATGCAAAGGGTGAGGATGTCCAGTGTCATTTCACGGAGTTAAACTCTGTGTAACTTGAGGCAGAACCTCTAGTGGCTTGTTGGAAGAGAGCCACTAGGGGCAGTCTTAACTCTGCAATGTAAACATTACATTTTCTCTGAAACTGCAATGTTGTACATTGCAGGGTTAAGGGGACAGGGACACTGCACCCAGACCACTTAAATAAGATGAAATTGTCTGGGTGTCTGTAGTGTCCCTTTAATATTGTATTTATAAAGAAAAAAAACATTTATAAACACCAAGTTTATTGATATTCTAAATGCTTCTATCGTCTGTTTCAATGTCTTTAGAAAACAATCTGGGCAGAATTCCAAGGCTTAACTACAGTTGTAGTATATTTACTTTTAATAGGGCTGGTGGAGTACGGTGCCCTGGTAGACAACTATATTAAAATATGACGCATTTAGAAGAATGTTTTTTGTTTACTGAAATTACATTACATGAATTTCTTCATGAAAAAAACAAACAAAAAACAACAGAAATATAAAGCAGAGAAAATTGAGATTGCACCAGGAAGCTTCTATCTCTCTGTTGGAAGAAATTTAGGGCATGTCCGTGTGGTGATATCATGCCAGTTCTGAAATGCAAGATCATTTTCCAACTGTGAGCTCTCTAAAAGCATTTATACAAGTAAATAATGCCATGAACCCAGTTGTGCATACATATATTTGTTTCCCTTCTGTGTCCCCGGTAATCAGGACACCAGAAGAATAACTTTTGACTATGGACTTTGGAGGCCCAATCAGGGCAGTCCTGCTGCATACTGAACACTTATTTGTTATGTAACCTTATGTAACCAACCCTGTCTCTATTTTATTATCCTATTGTTTTGGTTATAGAATATGATGATTTACCCACGGGGCACCATCCACGGATTTATGGCACTGGGACCGGGCAAGACATCACCCGAATCACGCTTAACCTAAACACAACAGAATAAGCGACCCTAGTTACCAGATGAGGGGCTACCTCACCACACTATGTACGTAAACCTAGAGCACATAAGCTCACTTCTGCTAACCACTGAACTATGTATGTTACATGTACAATGTATTCCTGTAGTTAACCGGAAAAACTCAATAAAAATTGATTGACAAAAAAAAAAAAGAATATGATGATTTACATAAAATAATAACATTGCAAACATTTTAGGATCTAGCTACATGCAATTCTAATGTAATTGTGGTCATCTGCCATAGGGACTCATGTAATCTGGGTGAGGGTCTTTTTTAGAGCCCCTATCATCACTCTTGTCAGTTTGGGGTTTAAGCACCCGACACAGGTAGGTGAGTACCATAAAAGTGGCAATCACCTACCTATCCATAACGTTTATAGTGTGGGATCAATGCACCAAAGAAAAAGTGGCTATCTTCTAGATACAGTATAACACGAGCAGTAGATTATTCTTTCACATGATAAATCTCATGGTAGTAATTATGTACTAGAGGGGTTCCAATCACCTGTCCAGTAAATGAAGCTTATGGTGATGAGTGCTCTAAAAGTAACTTAGAAAATTCTTGCAAACACTTAAAATGAGGGGTCACATGACCAGGTAGCTGTCAGACAATAACAATGACAACTGATCAGCCAGTCATACTATATGCATATGTTACAAAATCATAGCGGCATAGATGAGCATGTGACCCAAAGCAAATATCCTACTCTTTCCAAAAAGTGGTCTTTCATCTGTAAAGCATGATCATGCAATTATGTTATGTTCTTTATTAGCATTATTTTCTATGGTAAGTGAGTTAGGATGGGTAGGCATTATTAAAATTAGTTACAATATCCACTATGCAATTATAATTTTGTGTTGTGGAGCTGCAGCTCCAGGCCCATGGAATAGGCCCATTGATTTAAAAAAAATATATATATATTTTTTTTTTTTTTCATTGATTGGCACAGCCAGTATTTGAGGCTGCCTGGCTGGTGCCAATATTGCAGTGATACTGGCAATACAAATGCTGGTATTTTTCTCAGTATAAACAAGATATTACTATGCAATACTAGCACTGGCCAGTAGGGGTGGCTGTATGTGGAGACAGGCAGGGATAGGAAGTTCCGGCATATCCCTCCCTGCCTATCTATACTCACTGATCTGCAGGGGAGCAGCTACAGAGAGTCCAGACAGCAACTCCCACCCTAAAGAGACAGCCTACAGCTCAGGGAAGTAAGGGATGGGGTGAAAGGCTGCAAGGAGACATACACTGAGACACTAAGGGACACTGGGAGACATTATGGCAGACACTGAGACACTAAGGGACATTGGGAGACATTATGGCAGACACTGAGACACTAAGGGACATTGGGAGACATGGCAGACACTGAGACACTAAGGGACACTGGGAGACATTATGGCAGACACTGAGACACTAAGGGACATTGGGAGACATTATGGAAGACACTGAGACACTAAGGGACATTGGGAGACATTATGACACAGACACATGGGGACACAGTGTCCCCATGTCTCCCAGCCAGTGTCCCTGGTGTCTCAGTGCCCCCTAGTCTCCCAGTGACCCCTAGTCTCCCAGTGCCCCCAGTTTGCCAGTGTCTCACTGTGCCCATGTCTCCTAGTGCCTCCATGTCTCTCAGTGCCTCAAGTGTCACAATGTCCCCATGTCTCCAAGCTAGTGTCCCTAGTGTCTGTGTCCCTGGTGTCTGTGCCCCCATGTCTTCAAGTGTCCCTTATTTTCCCATTGTCCCCATGTGTCACAGCCAGAGTCCCCTAGTCTCCCAGTGTCACTGGTGTCTCCGTGTCCCTAGGTCTCCCCGTGTCCACAGGTCTCCCCGTCTTCCTAGTGTCCTAGTGACATGGGGACCCTGGGATACATGGGGACACAGGGAGACATGGGGCATTCAGACACTGTGATACATAGGATCACTGGGAGACCTGGGGACATGACACTAGGGGACACTGGGAGACATGGGGCACTGAGACACTGATACGTAGGAACACTGAGACCTGGAGTAATCGACACATGGGGGCACTTAGTCATGAGGGCATTGGGAGACATGGGGGCACTGGGAGGAATCCATCTATACAGCAGAATCAAACTAAGTTTTTTGGTGATTTTACAGCATTTTCTCTTATGTCACTCCTTGTGATTTACATCATGTGATGTCACCCATACATATTTAATTATGCAAATTAGTAAGGCCGGTATGTTTTTCCAAGAAAGGTGGCAACCCTAACTACTTTTCACATACTCTTACTTAAGTATGGAAACTTAAGAGGGATGTATAGGAACAAAACTTGTGTGGACTGGCTGACAATCATTATAGTTAAAGGGACACTATAGTCACCAGAACAACTACAGCTTATTGAATTTGTTCTGGTGAGTAGAATCATTACCGTCACGCTTTTTGCTGTAAACACTGTCTTTTCAGAGAAAATGCAGTCTTTACATTACAGCCTAGTGATAACTTCACTGACCACTCCTTAGATAGCTGTTGGAGATCCTTCCTGGGTCATGGCTGCCTAAAATGCATCCAAATATTCAGTGTCTCCTCCCTCTGCATGCAGACACTGAACTTTCCTTATAGAGATTCATTAATTCAATTCATCTCTATAAGGAGATGCTGATTGGCATGGGCTGTGTTTGAATCATGCTGGCTCTGACCCTGATCTGGGTCTTTGTCAGTGTCAGCCAATCCTATGGGGAAGCACTGTGATTGGATCAGGCCACCACTTCTAATGATGTCAGCAGACTGCTTGTTTTTATGAGTGTAACAGCATGCAGAGTTATAGCTTCAGGCTTGAATATAGTAAGATTTTGCTATATTTATGGAGGCATGAGGGGCCCAGGGGGACTAGATGGTGGTGTTAATACTATAGGGTCATGAATTCCTGTTTGTGTTCCTGTCCCTATAGTGATCCTTTAAGGTAATGATGACTTTGGTCTCTCTAACACTGTGGCATGTTCCCTTTCTTCTACACTCACTACATACAGCTTTTCTCTGTCCCAGACTATATACCAGGAGCTTCTGCCTGCTACTAAGAAGGTAAGGAGACTAGTGAGTGCTAGGGGACAGTCCTTAGAAAGGGTTGAGTGAGCGCATCATTAGATGCATTTATGCCAAGCTCAGGGTGCTGTCTGCATAGTATGCCCTTAGTTGGCCAGCTGCATGATTGGCAGGCAGCCTGACATGCATTCATGCCAGGCTGGCCTTCTAATTCTTTGGGCAGACATGTCCTCTTTTTGGGCATGTTTCCCCTTTTGGCAGGTTACGTGATTTGTGTCAATGGCACACCCTTTTACCTTCCTGCTTGACTGGACACTGCTGTTAGGGGTTATGGATTTACTTGAAAGATGAAAACATAAATTAGAGAGAGATTAGCATAGGGTACATGTTTTCTTATAGCTGCTGTTTCTATCTCTCCAGCACCATCTCCATCAGATACATGACGGTTGGGAGTGTTTTACTGTTTTTGGTCGATATGATTCTGTAATTAGGCCCGTCATAATTGTCAGCACTAGGCCCACTGGGCTCTTAATCTGGCCCTGCCTAAACGTTCTCTGATTAAATTACAAGACTGAGACACTAAGGGACATTGGGAGACATTATGGCAGACACTGAGACAAAGTAACACACATAAAGCATTTTATATACTATGTATAAATAGATATATGTAAATTAGCAGCTTAGAGAGCTATATAGGTTAACAAACTTGTATCTAAAGCATAGCATTGAAGTTGTGTTACTTAAAGGGACACTATAGTCACCAGAACTACAGCTTAATGCAGTTGTTCTGTGAGTATAGTCAGAAGAAAAGGCAGTGTTTACATTACTGTCTAGGGACACCTCCAGTGGCAGTCACTCAGAAGGCCACTAGCGTTGCTTCCTGGGTCAGTGCTGCACACTCTGCATGAATATGCTGAAATTTCACCATTGATTTAATGCATTTTTTATGAGGAGATGCTGGTTGGCTCCTTGACTGAGATCATCAGAATTGACAATCTTAGCCAATTCTGCGGGACTGGAATAAAGGTAATGTGGACCTAAGTGACGCCAGATGTATTAATTGTGTTTCTATTTTATGGAGTTTTGGCCTTGACTTGCTTACCGACTATTCTGACCCCTCCAACACCAACTTTGATTTGTCTCACCATCTCCCTCTCATACTGCAGCTCCGTGTCTAGGCGTGGAGAAAGATGGCCGCTTGAGCCCATAGCTCTGCACCACGAGCTCGGCAAGTCTGTGCTACTGTAAGTTTCCTGTGAGAGACAATAGATATTTTCTATGATGTCACAGTCTAAGTCCCGCCGGCTTCAAGACCAAACCGACAAGTTAAATTTTTTCGCCCCCTAAGAAGATTGCGGCCTTAGCTTAAGCAGACCGCAAATACGGGCTTTCAAGATGGCGCCGGGCACTCTGGAGGGAGCACCTGCAGTGGCACCACTTACCACAGAATTTCTCCAGCAAGCCTTGGATAAGCAATCACAACAGCTGATTTCCATTTGGCAAGCCAGCGTTGCTGAACTGAAACGGGACCTGCAAGATTTGGGCTCCCGCATGGCACACATGGAGACAAAGATGGAGGAACTCGTGGATGCGCATAATACATCTGCGAGGTGGATCCACACCATTACTGCACAATTAAATCAGTGTGAAGCGAAGATTATGGACCTTGAGGACAGGTCCCAGCGTAGCAATGTACAAGGGATCTCTGAGACTCTTCTCCCAGCGCATCTACTGACCTATGTAAATAATTTTTTCAAGCTCCTAGTGCCTGATGTCCCCACAGATATTTTACTATTAGACCGCTTACACAGGGTTCTGAAACCCCAACAAATTTCCGCCTCACTGCCCCGAGAAGGGCTGTTAAAGGTGCACTACTTTCATGTGAAAGATCTTATCATGAAACGCAGCAGAATTGTGAAAGATCTCCCAGCTGAATATGCCTTTGTTCAAGTATTCTCTGATCTCTCAGCAGCCACCTTACGACAACGCAAGGCCTACCAGAAAGTTGCAGAAACCTTGCATGAACATCGCATCCTGTACCGCTGGGGTTTCCCTATCCACCTAATAATATCCAGGAACGGGACTACAACAGTCATCCACACAGTGGAAGAAGGCATGCAGCTACTACATCAGTGGAACCTGTCACCAGCGGGAGAAGCATCGACACCCACGCTACCTAGAATAGTGGACAAGGACTGGTCCCTTGCCTGATTCTAATTGACCGATTATTGCAAGTATTCTTTGCTTAGCCACTACTATGTTAACTGCGACCCGATAATCGCTTAGCAAGTTTATGAGCTAGTTGTGCTCTTGCTCTTGCACAACTGAATGGCAGTTGTCTCTAGTGAAACCTCACTATGTTGAACAGAGGGCCCTGTATTCATAATAATGTTTACGGTCTAATTAATCAGTTATGTCTAATTAATCAATTATGTATTTTTATATAGCTGTTTATAACCGTTGTGTCTGGCACCAGCATGTGTTAAACCGGCTCAGGCCACCTGCTTAGTCACCATCTCCAATCCAATGTCCCCCGTGGCGCTGATAGTATACTCCCATATCGTACGTGGGCTAAACATGCCCCACAAAAGTCATATGCTGCTTCAAGAAGCACATAAATCAGCAGCGGATATACTGTGCCTCCCGGAGACACACTTCCCCAAAGCTAAAGTTCCTCAGTTTGGCATGCAATACTTTTCAAACCAGTTTCACTTAGCCCATATCTCTAAATCCAGGGGTGTCTTGCATTGTATACGGTAGTGAATGTTTATGCGTCAAATGAAAATCAGAGGAATGTTTTACATGGTGGCAGCTGCAGGAAGGGGTAGCACTATTATTTGTGGAGACCTAAATCATGTCCTCGACCCTAACTTAGATACTTTTGTACTGACGCACACAGATAGGCATCTGTCCCTCAAATCACAGTGCAAAGCAATGACTAAACTTTTGCTCCAATTTAACTTGTATGACAGCTGGAGGATGCTACACCCCTCAGGCAGGTGTTACTCCTATTATTCAAAATCTCACAAGACATACTCTAGAATAGATGTGTTATTTTTGGCAGGTCCTTCTCTCAATTTAGTTAAGTCTTGTGTCATAGGGGATATTGTTTGGTTGAATCATGCACCACGGGGAACAACGTTTTGGGACGATTTTACATTAAGAGGCTGTAATCCGTGGAGACTTAATGACTCCATATTGCGAGACGAAAAGTTCTGCACAGAAATTGAACCTGAACTCTCGTCCTATTTCTCTCTGAATGACATACCTGAGACGCCCTCATCCCTAACGTGGCAGGTTCATAAAGCCGTCATCAGGGGACTGTTTATAAGACGTGCCTCCTTTCTCAAACGGATCTCTCAAGCCTAATCCTTAGATCTATTACGTAAATTGTGGGACGTCTCAGCCTCCCATTTGCTCAACTCAACCCTGCCGATGCTGCGACTATAGCTCAAATCCAAACTGAATTAAATGACATTAATATTGCTCATACAACCTGTACCCTTCATAGACTTAAAACAAAGGAGTACATCATGGGTAATAAAGCAGGTTCGCTTTTAGCTAGTAGACTTAGAGATGTACAGGCCCAATCCAAAATATCCCATCTCCTGTCGGACAACAGGGAAAAACTGATCAAATCTCAGGAGATTAGCAATCTTTTCGCAGAATTCTACAGCAAACTCTACAACCTTAAAAATTACCCACTGGTCCACCAACCCACTGAGGAGGAAATAACAGAATTTTTGTCCAGCATTCATTTACCTACGCTGTCGACCTCACAAGCAACATCCCTAGCGCAGCCTATATCACTAGAGGAAGTAGAAACCGTTATAAAAAACCTGCCATCACACAAGGTACCTGGGCCAGACGGACTTCCCAACGTGTACTACCAATGTTTCTCCTCCATCCTCTCCCCAAAATTGGTATCACTTTTTATATCAACTACAGACCTGAAATCCCTACCGACTGATATTCTCATGGCCAATGTTGCCACCCTACCTAAACCTGGCAAACCATCCATCAAATGTGCCAACTTTAGATGCATATCTTTACTTCATTTGGATGTTAAAATTCTAGCCAAAGTTAATTCTAACAGATTGACCTTCATTCTCCTGACCATCATACACTCAGACCAAGTAGGTTTTGTGCACGGTAGACAGGGAGCAAACGGAACGCATAAAGCCCTTTCACTTTTTTTTTCTTTTTTTTATAATTCTTTATTTTTTTGTGCAAAAAAAAAATCACAAATTGGCTTGCACTGCTACAACAGCATATGTGAGCCCATAACTGTTATACATTTTATATCTTTTTGCTGATGATACTAAGATATGTAACAGGGTTGATGTTCCAGGAGGGATAAGCCAAATGACAAATGATTTAGGTAAACTAGAAAAATGGTCAGAATTGTGGCAACTGACATTTAATGTGGATAAGTGCAAGATAATGCATCTTGGACGTAAAAACCCAAGGGCAGAGTACAGAATATTTGATAGAGTCCTAACCTCAACATATGAGGAAAGGGATTTAGGGGTGATTATTTCTGATGACTTAAAGGTAGGCAGACAATGTAATAGAGCAGCAGGAAATGCTAGCAGAATGCTTGGTTGTATAGGGAGAGGTATTAGCAGTAGAAAGAGGGAAGTGCTCATGCCATTCTACAGAACACTGGTGAGACCTCACTTGGAGTATTGTACACAGTACTGGAGACCGTATCTTCAGAAGGATATTGATACCTTAGAGAGGGTTCAGAGAAGGGCTACTAAACTGGTTAATGGATTGCGGGATAAAACTTACCAGGAAAGGTTAAAGGATCTTAACATGTATAGCTTGGAGGAAAGACGAGACAGGGGGGATATGATAGAAACATTTAAATATATAAAGGGAATCAACACAGTAAAGGAGGAGACTATATTTAAAAGAAGAAAAACTACCACAACAAGAGGACATAGTCTTAAATTAGAGGGACAAAGGTTTAAAAATAATATCAGGAAGTATTACTTTACTGAGAGGGTAGTGGATGCATGGAATAGCCTTCCAGCTGAAGTGGTAGATGTTAACACAGTAAAGGAGTTTAAGCATACGTGGGATAGGCATAAGGCTATCCTAACTATAAGATAAGACTAGGGACTAATGAAAGTATTTAGAAAATTGGGCAGAATAGATGGGCCGAATGGTTCTTATCTGCCGTCACATTCTATGTTTCTATGTTTCTGTGTTTAAGAACATAAACATAGCAGGTGAGGAATGTTGCACATTTTTAAATTATAAACATAGCAAGGCAGCTGAGCATACATAGACATCAACGTAAGCGGTGACATTGGATACCTGAGGTGTTTTAGTGCTTTAGGTAGGACACCGCTATTGTTTAAGTAAAAATAAAAAAACACAGATCTAGTTTTTTTTTCATGTTGAATTCTGCGTATAGTCAGACAGTGGGTCCTAGGCTTTGTCTCCCCGGGCTAGTTTAGCTGAGGTATTCCATTGGGGCCCTATATGATATATCGACAGCTGTAATTTATTTCCCGTAGGGTATTTGGTGGTTCCCCTGTGGGGACTAGGGGTGTCGGGTGGAGACGGAATGCTAAGGAGTCCCCTGTCTGTTAGAAATTTTGCTCCCTACCAAACACTGGAGTAAAGGTTTGCAGAGTGGTTTTCTTGGGGGGTTCGGTGGGGGGGTATGTGTGCACTATTTGAAAGAGAGTGCAGGTGCCTGGTAGGCATTCATTAGTGGGCCATAATTATAAACTGGGTCTGAGGATCATGAGCGGACTGGTACTCGAGTACGGCCATGGTGGTAGGATAGCTAATTGGCGGTAACAAGGAGGCCGTTACTGCTAAAACAATGCGAAACAGTGGTGGTGATAAACTTAATAAACACAAAGTAATAAAATAATAAAACAGTGATGCGGAGGAATGAGAAGAAGACAAAAACATATGAGAAACCTAGCAAGCAAAAATCAGTCCTGGACAGTGGTTGGATATGTAATCCTCTATGCAGACAGATTGTCTCTGGCTCGGTCATTTTGTTGGCGCTCAGGTCGGCATCGCGTTCAGTGTCGGTCTCGAAGTAAAGTCAGTTATATTTGCATGGTTTATGTGGAGCAGAGTCCCGCCTGCCCCGTTCTGGGGGGTGTAAGGCTGAGTGATAGCAGGTGTGTTTCCAATTCTTGTAGGCTATGTGCTTTGTAGGTATTCCCTTCATATGTGAAGAGTAGTGCTCGTGGGGTGCACCATCGGTATGGTATGTTCTTGGCACATAGGTGTTGGAGTCGTGGCTGCAGTGATTTCCGCCAGGAGAGAGTGCTTTTCGTCAAGTCCTGAAAGACTGGGAGCATAGCTCCTTCAAAGGTTAGGGGTTTTTTTTCCTCGTATTGCGGCTGTGAAGGTGTTCTTGTCCCGGAGGTTTTGGAAGCGGAGGATGAGATCTGCTGGTGCAGATTGTGGTGCCTGTGCCGGCTTAGGGAGACGGAACATCCCATCCAGCTTTATGGCCTTGGCCTTTTTGGGCGGCATCATGGCCTCAAGTAGGCGCCTGACGAAGTGGGGTAAGTCATTGAGGCCCACGGTATTCCTCTGACTTTTAAGTTGTATCTTCGTCTTTGGTCTTCAAGTGAGTTTACACGGTTTAACGTGGCAAGTTGCCTGTTTTGTAAGTCTGCCAGTGATTGCTCCACCTTCGTGAGTCGGGTGTCATAGTCACTGGAGGTGGCTTCAAGTTGTGTGACTTTGGTCATTACGCTTTCTATGGCAGTCTTGTAGTAGGCCCTGTCTGCGGCCAGGTCCTTACGCAGATCCGCAAACATGGATTTGAGCAGGTCCGCCGACACCGGTTCTCCGGTTTGCAGGGGCTTGACTGTTCTTTTCTGGGGTGGGTCATAGGAGGCTCCCTCCCCGAGATCTATGGAGGCCTCATCGGAGGAACATGATAACTCGTCCCTCAGCGCCATCTTGGCCCACGCGGCCTGCTGTGAGTTCCTTAGTAGTTCCCCTATATCTTTTCTGATTGGGCACTTGTTGGCTCAGGGCTTTTTTGTTTTTCTGCCCATTGTCCTCCCTTGCATTGTGTGCATAGTACCGTGTCAGTTTTTGGCTTAAAATCCCAAATTTCACACAGTTCCATTAAGTTAGGGCTCAGAGCTCAGAGAGATGCGTCTGCTCCCTTCCTCAGTTGGCTCCCAAAGCCCTTTCACTTTTACATACCATACATAAACAATCGTGACAAGGAAAAGAGAAAGACAGCGCTAAATAACTTATAGGCAGCAACCTTTTAAAGGGGATCCCTCAAACCCTTTAATTTAGATAAGATAAGAAAAAAGAAGAAAAAAGGCTGCGCACACAGATAAAATTAGAGTAGAATAAAATAAAAAAGTTTTATAATAAAATATGAGATATTAATAAAGTCCAATTGGAAAGAAGGAAAAGTCCAATATTATTGTCCTTACAGATAGTCTTTGCTGTTGACGTCTTCTACTTTGTAGTGAGTCCACTTATATGAAAGATAAAAAGAGAGAGGGGAACAACCAATAGTGTAGTATGTAGAGTTCTAATATGGATGTGTAGAAATAATAATATAAAACTCACATTTATCAGAGCTAATGTCCTAGCTCTGGAATAAAGCGCATACGGCGGTTTGATCCCCACTTATGGGATATAGATGGGTTCCTCTCTGTGATACGTGTCCAGTTTCTCAAAATAAAAGAGACAGCCAATAGTGCTCACTGTATAGCAATATTGATAAAATAATAAAAGAATCTACTTACAAAACCAGAGCAGACCAACTGCTCCGTGATGACAGCTTGGGTGGATTGATCCCCACCTTGGATTTCTTTAGATGCAGGAAACTTCCAGGGGTTTTCAGGTTTTTTTAAAACCAATAAAAATAATAATTAAAAAGTCAGGGTAAAAAGAGTATTATGTGTCTATAAAAAAAGATTATTGGCACAAACAAATGACCAAAAAATACTTTAATATATTTACAAACACAATAATTAAATATCCATAACGCGTTTCGTCTAAGACTTTATCAAATGGAATAACAAAAAATGTGAGTTTTATATTATTATTTCTACACATCCATATTAGAACTCTACATACTACACTATTGGTTGTTCCCCTCTCTCTTTTTATCTTTCATATAAGTGGACTCACTACAAAGTAGAAGACGTCAACAGCAAAGACTATCTGTAAGGACAATAATATTGGACTTTTCCTTCTTTCCAATTGGACTTTATTAATATCTCATATTTTATTATAAAACTTTTTTATTTTATTCTACTCTAATTTTATCTGTGTGCGCAGCCTTTTTTCTTCTTTTTTCTTACCATACATAAACAATCGCCCAACGGCCTCCTTCTATCATTAGACGCTGAGAAAGTGTTCGACCGCCTGCATTGGTCGTTCCTGCAGACAGTCATGACCAAGTTCGGCTTTCCCACCCATTTCATCTCAGTCATTAAATCATTGTATAGTAACCCTGAAGCTCAGGTTTTCACATCAGGTTTTCAATCGGTCCCCTCCCCCATCACAAATGGAACTAGGCAGGGATGCCCCCTTTCCCCACTCCTATACATAATAGCCTTGGAACCATTAGTTGAGTCAATTAGATCAGCGAAGGTTATCACTGGAGTCAAAATTGGTGAAACAGAGTTCAAGTTGAACCTTTTTGCGGATGATACTCTGCTAACCATAACCAACCCCGCTACCGATATTCCACTCCATATTACAGGCATACAGCCGTTGTTCATGTTACAAGCTAAACCTTACGAAGACACAGGCCATGGAGGTGAGGATGGAGGATGATTGCTTATTTGAACTAAAACTAAATTATTCATATGACTGGAGAACAGATTATGTTACCTTCTTAGGGGTTAAACTGCCTCATAGCCTGTCCAAGTTATACCACCTGAACTTTATTAAACATCAGCAAGGAAATTACTGACATTCTTCAATAGCATAACGGCGGTCAAAATGGTGATCTTACCAAAATTATAGTATTTATTTTGGACATTTATATTGCACATACTGTCCACCTACTTTCTATTAATCCAAAAACAGATCAATCTATTTATATGGCATGGTAAAAAACCGAGAGTAGCCCTGTCCACATTGTATCATCCTACCGGTATGGGGGGAATGAGCCTTCGTAACGTACAATTGTACTACAAAGCAGCGGTTTTAACCAGTCGTTTTTCTATTAATCAATCCATAGATCCACAGCAATGGGTTTATATCGAACAGTACTGCTTGCCTCGACAAGATGTCAACACTGAGGTGTGGTTATTACCCCACCAAAGGGAAAACATATCACATGCACTCCCCGTTACCCTAGCGACAATAAAAATGTGGGATGCCTCACGCAAACTCCTGTACAGCTGCCACCCGACTTCCTTTTCAGCCCTTCTTAAGATGTTGGCGTCCATTTTGCCTGACTTTAAATACAGGGTTTGGAATAGGTGTGGCGTGTATTATCTGTACACCCTTTTTGACAAGTGTCGAATATCCACATTCGAACACTTAAAAGACTGCTACACGTTACCAAACACTGCACACTATTCTTACTTACAGCTGACATCTTGGTGGAGATCTCAAACACTGCATTCCAAGCCGCAGGACCAGGTTACCCTCACTACTTTTGAAAAATTATATATGGCTGGTGAAGAAGCCCATCTCCACTATCTATGCATTACTGTTGCCCAGATTGGGAATAAAGTCCTTTACCTGTGTGCAATCGTGGGAGAAAGATTTAGGATATCAATGACCAGAAATGACTTGGTTAGCCTCCATAAACATGTGTTGGGGTTTGACATCCTGTACTTCTCACATAGAACTAACCCGCAAGCTTTTTAATCGCTGGTACATGGTCCCCACACACCTTGCTACTATTTCTCCATCTAAGCCAACCAAATGCTGGCGTTGCAAAAGAGACGTGGGCACATTCATACACACGTGGTGGAGTTGCCCGAAACTCCAACCATACTGGATGTCATATCACTATTAAACAACATACCTCAATAACAGTACCAAATTCCCCTGCCTCCTTACTTATCTTTATTTTTTAAATTAGATACCCAAAACCTATCAGATACTTAATTTTCCATGTCCTCATATCGGTAATGCATTTTATTACAAAAAACTAGCTATCGCAAAATAACGCGTCTATGCTGTGTCACACAGAACCTCAGAATTGTCTTGAATTCCAAGATAATCGCCGTGACTGAACATGATCGTCCAGCCACAGTGATTTAAATGGCTGTATGAAGTGCTCAATTTGATGGCTGTACAAAGTTAGTTTGTCAGTCTGCAGCACCTGAATATGGTCACAGCTGACAGACAGGGGAGCCTCAGGTGTTGAGCAATACCGGATCCCCCATTGTGAGTTAGGATTCAACCCTGCTCACACCAAAACTAAAGGACATGCTATTCCACCTTAAATGCTATAAAGCCCACTATTATCGGGATGGTTTGGAATGGTATGGTTTTTTTGTTCAGCATTCAGATTTTCTTGCAAACTAAAGTTATTTACTAAAGGGGCATGATATGCTATTTATGAAAATAAATTGACCTTAAATCACAACAGAACAGAAAGAAACACTGATAGTATTTAAAGGGACACTATAATCACCAGAACAACTGCAGCTTATTGTATTTGTTCTAGTGAGTACAATCATTCCCCTCAGACTTTTTTTGCAGTGATCACTGTGTTTTCAGAGAACATTCAGTTTTACATTACAGCCTAGTAACAACTCCACTGGCCACTCCTCAGAGGGCTGCTAGATGTGCTTCCTGGGGCAGTGCTGCACTGTGTGCCATTCAGTGTCTCCACACTCTGCATGCCGACACTGAACTTTACTCATAGAGATGCATTGATTCCAGTGCCGTCTTTAAAGCGGGGGAAATGGGGCAGCTACTCCTGGGGGGCCCAAAGTAGCTGCCCCGTTGGCCCCCTGCCAGCGCCCAAACCCTGTGGGCTATAGCACCTGATGTAATAAGGGTCCACCGGCCCTTGAAGAGTTCTCTGGACTGGGCCCCTTTCATGCTGCCTGTTGGGAGGAAGTGAGGAGAGATCACTTCCTCCCAAGTAACACAGTGCCACTGGGGAGCAGGCAAACACAGGAGGAGGAGAGGGACTGAGGAAGTCAGACTTCCATCAGCCTTGGCCATCCAGCTCCCACTGGACCCCAGGGAAGCCACCCCTCTGTACCTAAAAGGTAAGGAGACAGGAGGGTGGCTAAAATATGATGTCAATTGATATATGTTTGTGTACCTGGGTCTGAGTCAGTGCATCTGGCTATATGTGTGTGTTTATCTGGCTCTGTGTGTTTTCATCTGGCTTTGTGTGTGTATCTGGCTGTGTGTATGTCAGTGTGTGTATATCTGGCTATATGTGTGTGCATCTGGCTGCGTGTGTGTGTGTATCTGGCTGGGGTGTGTGCATCTGGCTGTGTGTGTGTGTATCTGGCTGTATGTGTGTGCATCTGGCTGTGTGTGTGTGTATCTGGCTGGGGTGTGTGAATTTGTCTGTGTGTGTATCTGGCTGTGTTTGTGTCAGTGTGTATCTGGCTTTGTGTGTGTATCTGGTTGTGTAACTAGGTGTGTGTGTATTTGGCTGTGTTTGTGTCAGTGTGTGTGTGTGTGTCTGGCTGTGTGTGTGTGTGTGTGTCTGTACATCAGCGTGTAAGTGTATCTGTGTGAATGTAAACCTTTGTCTGTGTATGTGTACTTGTGTATGTGTACCTGCATGTGTGTGTGTTTCTAATGCTAACACTGCACACAAGCACACTCCTGTGTTCCAACAACATTGCACACAAATACACCACTGCCATAGGCGTGCGCACGGGGTGTGCCGGGTGTGCCTGGGCACACCCTAATCCCCGTGGCACGCCTATGGAGTGAGACCGGCAGGGGAGATCTCAGGATCCCCCCTGTTGCCTCATGCAGAGCCGGCGCTATCCGAGCGCTGGCTCTTCTCTCAGTCTCCCTCCCCACTGCAGCATGGAGGGAGGCAGGAGAGGACCCGGGGAGCTCAACCAGCAGCTCCGCCGTGTTCCTCTCGCGAGATCTGAGCGTTGCCGGGGCAACGCTCAGATCTCGCGAGAGTGAACTCTATCCCCAGAGGGGCTAGAGTTCACTCTCCACTGGACCACAAGGGATGGCAGCAGGAACAAGAATCCCACCTCCCTACATAAGGTAAGAAGGGAGGGGAGATAGCAGGGCCGGACTTGCAAAGCAGCCCTGGAAAAAAAATTTGTGCCAGCCCCATAAGTCACTGCGCCATATATTGTCGCGTGTAATATGTAAGGCTATGTCTTGCCAGGACAGATGATTGAGTATATATATATATATATATATATATATTGCTTTTTCTAATATAAAATATTGGTCCTTTCAGGGTAAAACGTTTAATTATACAGTAAGCATACGCACATGCAGACACAGGCAATTTCACTGACATTTCAGTGACACACACAAGCTCATTGATACACAGCCTCATAGACAAACAATCTTACTGATATACATCAGCTCATTGACATAAAAACACAAGCTCACTCACTAGCAGGCACACGCATGCAAGCAAGCTCACTCACTAGCAGACGCACACACACAGCTTAATGTGGTGGTACTGGTGTCTATAGCATGTCCCTACAGGCTTTTCAACGTAAACACTGACTTTTCAGACAAAAGGCAGTGTTTACATTGCTTCAAAGTGACACTGCTAGTGACAGTCACTCAGACGGTCACTAGAGGTGCTTCCTGTGTTAGTGCCCTCCCGCCCTCGCGCGCTGCTGAATGAGACTGGCGCCGGAATATGACGTCATAGTCCGGCGCCGGTCTCATTCAGCTGCGTGCTGGGGAGTAGAGCTAGCGCAGCTCCCTCAGCGGCCGCCAGGACAAGTCCGCCAGCGGCCGCCAAAAGACCTCCCCAGCGGCCAAGGGAGGGCTGGCAGCCTTAGGCCTGTGGGACAAAACCAGTCAAGTAGACTGGTGCACCTGCCCAGGATCAGAGCCGGTGCAAGGATTTTTGCCGCCCTAGACAAAATAAAAATTTGCTGCCCCCACATGTCACATCACAATGCCCCACCCATATGATCTGCCATATGAACTAACGCCAGTGCTGCACACAGTGTGTGTGTGTTTACATTAAAAAGCCTGCAGGGACCAGCTATAGACACCAGAACCACCTCATTAAGCTATAGTGTCCCTTTAATGTGAGGTAAATTATAGATTAGTGTCACTAATAATATACTAGATTGCCTACTTACAAGCAGAGGAGGATGATGATGGGCTGCAGTTTGGCTCCACTGGTCTGGTGTAGAACAGGATCTCTGGAGGCTGTTTGCAACTGTGGTCACAAAATTCAATGTTCTGGGAGAATTGGAAGCAGCTCAATTTTT
>OW240920.1:44921096-45060652 GCA_933207985.1 Pelobates cultripes | reverse complement strand
AGCAGGAAACAGAAACTCCGCGCGGAACAGGAGTTTCTGTTTCCTGTAACCGGCTGGACTGACAGGAAGTGCACACTCAGTGTGCACCTTCCTATCACTCCGCCACCGCGGACCGGAGTGCTGCTCGGCCATGCTACAGGGGAGGGGAGGGGAGGGGAGAAGCTGCAGCCGCCGGACCGCTCTTCACAGAGCGCTCGGGCGGCTGCAGTATTTAAAGGGCCGGCCCAGGAACGCGGCCGGCCCCAGGTGCCGACGGCCCACCGGGAAATTTCCCGGTATCCCGGTGGGCCAGTCCGGCCCTGGGGGAGAGTAAGTAATGAACCCCCACCTCCACCCCCCACAATCACCCACACACATACAGCACACACCCACACACACACACAGCACCCACACAGCACCTACACACATACAGCACACACAGCACCCTCACACACATACAGTACACACACATACAACACCCTCACACACATACAGCACACACATAGAGCACCCACACACACAGCACACACACACATACAGCACACACACACAGCACCTTCACATACAGCACCCACACACACACACAGCACACACATACACCCACACACACACAGCACCCACACACACAGCACCCCCCACACACAGCACACACACACATACAGCACCCACACACACATACACAGCACCCCACACATACACCACACACACACAACACACACACACATACAGCACACACACACACACAGCACACACATACAGCACCTTCACACATACAGCACCCACACACACACAGCACACACATACAGCACCCACACACACACAGCACCCTCACACACATACAGCACACACACAGCACCCACACACACACACACAGCACCCACACACATACAGCACCCTTGCACATGCAGCACCCACACACATACAGCACCCTCAAACACACAGCACCCTCTCACACATAGCACAGAAACAGCACTCTCACACATACACACACAGCACCCTCACACACACAGCACACTAACAGGACCCTAACAAACACACACACACACAAACACCCTCACACACAAACAGCACCCTCACACACACACATCACACTAACAGCACCCTCACACACACACAGAACCCTTACACACACAACACACACAAACCACCCTCACGCAGCACACACACACACAGCAGTGTATGTATGTGTGTGTGTATATATTTATATATGTGTGTGTGTGTATATATATAAATATATATATATATATATATACACACATACATATACACGCGGTGTGTGTTTGTGCTTTAGGGTGCACACCCTAATGCAATAGGCTGCGCACACCTATGACCACTGCATGTGTGTCTGTGTTCCTGTGTGTATCTCAGTGTTTGTGTAAGGGTGCATCTGTGTATGTGGCAATGCATACATACCAGCATTCCTACACCAACACTGCACACAAATTCACCCCTGCATGTGTACCTGTGTGTCTGTGTGTATCTGAGTGTGTGTACATATCTGTGTCAGTGTGAATCTCTGTGTGTGGATATGCCAGTGTGGGTATCTGTGTGTGTGCGCCAGTATCAAAGTGTGTGTATCTGTTTTTCATAGTGTGTATCTGAGTGTGTGCATGTGCTAGTGGGTCTGTATATGCCAGTGTGTTTGTGTTAGCATGTGTATCTGTGTATCAAGGTGTATGCATGTGTCCAGGTATGTGCATGTATCAGTGTATTTATGTGTGTATCTGCGGTCAATGTGTATGTATATCTGTGTTAGCATGTGTGTGCATACATCCAGGCAATCAAACACACTGCTGCAAACACAATCATTATATACAAATACACCCCTGAATTCAAACTCCAAAATTGTATACAAACACACCCTTCACTCACACCAATACTACACACAAATGTACATCTGCATTTAAAAGACAACACTACATACAAACACACCCCTTTATTAAAATGCTATAATTATATACAAACACCAACTCTGTACACAAAAGCACACCTGCATTCAGGGCCGCCACCAGAAATTTTGGGGCCCCTAACTGAGCTCAGGGTCTGGGCCCCTGGGGGCCCGCCTCCAAAACCGCCCACAGAGATCGCCTCCAAGTCCCGCCCACAGGAATACACACACAGACCCAAACACATTCACTGATACAAAAGGACACAGATACACACACACACACACTGATACATACTAACAGACACACATACGGATACGCATATAGGCATACATACTGACACACACATACTGAGACATACACACATATACAGACACACAGGCGTACATAGTGACAGACACATACTAACATACATACAGACACACATGCATAAGGACATACAGACAGAGACACATTCATAATGACATACAGACAGACAGACATACATTCATACTGGCATACAGACACTGACATCTATACACACATACATACACAGACATACATTCATACTGGCATACATACATTAATACAGACATTGACATCCATACATACGCACGTTCAAAATGACATGCAGACATACATACATACATGCATACAGACAGACATACATACATACAGTGAGCTATTGAATCAAGAAAATGGATAAACTACTGGAATTCTTGACTGACAGTTCTCACTTCATTTACAAAAAAGGGAAATATTTCACTATATAAACCACTGTATTTGTAAATTGCCACACTATATATTGTAACAGTGAACAATGTGCTTTAGTGCAATGTTTACAATGAATAAAAGACGACAGATATACCCTTAGAACAGCTGGAGTATCCGAGACATGCAAAATCTGAATATAGTGTAACTACATACAAAGTCCCAGTATGTACCATTGAATAACAGTGTATTAAGTTAAACTTTACAGCTGCATAG
Organism: Pelobates cultripes; assembly: GCA_933207985.1. NCBI lineage: Eukaryota > Metazoa > Chordata > Amphibia > Anura > Pelobatidae > Pelobates > Pelobates cultripes. The sequence goes on along the minus strand of OW240920.1, from coordinate 45,057,821 downwards.
CCAGTTTCCACTTAATGCCATATCTGGTAAGATGGTAGCACCCGCAGGGACACCATCAGGTAAGTGAAAGACACCACCGCCTCAGCCCCAGGCCACCAAACACCAAGTGGCAATTTATTCAAAGACCTCAGAAGGTGACAGAGCCACTTTAAGAACATTCTTTACACGGAATACTGTTTCAGGATGCATATGTCCTCATAACCAGAGAAGATGATCATACAATTTTGTTTGTAGAGGAGAGCATTCAAGTTGAGTTCTCCTTGTAAATTACAAAATATACATTTTTGGTAATGATCCAAAGAGTGAATCCGAAAACTGAGTTTGCATTCTAAGCAGTGCAGCAAAGTTGAGACAGGAGGAGATTGGTGGGAACCAAGTCTTGGATTAAACAAGAGACCCGTACAGTTTGCCCACATATCAAAGAGCAATTATCACTAAAAATTAATTAATTGATTAAAAAAAATATCCCACAGATATAATTGTTTTTGAGTTACATGCCCTGCTAGGCACACAGGGTGCTGCGTGGAAAATAAACTAAATTAACCCCTGCAATGCCATTCACAAAGCATGTTGACACATATTGCACTCCTAAAAGAATGCCTAAGCTTGCGTGTGATCTTATGGTATTTCCTGGTAAATTCTGCAATAGTCTTTACTGGGTTGTTAACTAGGAAGTGACAGTTCCTTTTAAAAGAAAGACAGATGTATCGCTTATACCCAGAATTAGACACTAAGCCTGCCTTAAATATAGAGATTTGTTTCAATGTATTTTTCCTATATATGTAGCACTGCTATTTAAGGTGTGATTAAGCTGTGAGTAGAACCCATTTCAGATAAGATAAGTGTTACTTTCTTATAAACACATTATTACACATTTAGATTTTCCTTTACTGTATTAAGTTTGATTTACTTTTTACGCAGTATTAAATGTAAAAATATCATCAATGGCATAAGAGTGCTAAAGAAGTGTTTCCATTTCCAATGATACATTTAACATTTTTTGCAACATTTTCCCTCTGGTTGCAATAGCCAATTCCATTTGTGCTCTAGAAATTCTGTTTTACTGCTTTCATGCAGATTAACGAGTCATGTGATAATTTGGCTCTTTAGAAAAATATCATTTCAAATTGCAAAGTGCTGTCAGCGTTTAATTCTCATTGCAGATGCATGAAAAAAAAGCCATTTTCGTTACCGAGGTGTCTGAATAATTTGTATTCAGCAGTAATTCTGTCTGCCGCTGGCACTAAGTGAAGTTGGTATAGGTACTAATAAGAGTCTAGTGTTAATGAAATTGTCAAGAATTATCCACAGCAGTTTAAAGGAAATCTTGACTTAATTGGAGCATTTATTGGCTGTGCGGAATCCTTATATAAACGAGAAAATGTCATAATGGGCATTTTTTTTTTATTACTAGACACGGAATAGAGGTTTAGATGTATATAAAAAGGTCTTGACAATTTTACAATTGCACCAATATTTGTTCACGTCATTTGTAGCTAATGCTTGTGCCAGTTATAGTCTTTGAGGCACCTTAATATGAGAAATATGTAATATATATGGTGACAAAAGGTCACACTCTAAATCAATGGATAATTTTGACAAAGACTGATTTGGACTGATAATGGATTGCTTTTTCCATCTTTAGTTTGGAATAGAAAATTAACAAATATTCAGAATTTCAAGATAGGTTAGTTCAGGAGTCCATTATTTCAATGGACATCAACCATTACCGTTGGGTAATTACATATTTTGACATTACATCATAAATAAATGTGGGTGGGCAGTGGCCAGGATTTACCAAACAGTGATCTAACTTTATAGACATAAATTTAATTAATCAGATTTTTCACACTCAATACAATTAACTAAGCTTTTTTGGGTGGTGGAATCCCTAAGTGCTGTCCAACCATAGCGCATTAAGTTGGTCCGTACTATTTTCTGTTCAGCATTCAAAGAAGACCAGGAAGGAAAGCATTGTGTACCAGTAATGGACAGCTGAGAGCATCATTTTGGTTTACCATATATGATATAGGTCGCTGTTTTGGGTAGCGACCTAGAGAGGCTGTCCCACGTCTTTATAAGCTAAGTATTATTGCTCATCACATTATTAATTTTTTTGTATATTGTTAGGGATATACTTGTTTGTTATCAGCTGAGAGCATCGTCTGACACTTTCAGCCCATCAATGTCAGCCCAATGCGAGTGACATAAAGTACAGTTACATGTATGCAGGATCCGAAACATTGGGTGCGTATGTTAAAAATTACCAAGACCTGCGTTTGTACGGTTTTTGAATTTTAATTTTGACTGATAACTCTGTCCTCCACAAAATACAGTTAAATGCTTAAACTGCTTCCAGAGACTCTTCAATTTATGCTTTCCTGTGGCCACCTCCCAAGGGTAAGATGATAGGGGATAGGGGCTCCACCCAATAGGAGTCTAGATCCCAAATATTTATAGAAATAATGGGGAATGGGGGCACACGTGGAACAAGCATTTCTATTTAATGGTGCTGCTGTAAAGACCGATTTATATACAAAATACAGATTATGGAACATCGCACACAAAAAAAAAATCCAGTTTTACATTTTACAATGCTTATCTTAGCATACAAATATGTTTTGTAGATTTGGAACTATGTGTTGGAGTGTACCCTTATATCAGAATGGACAGTATTTTCAGAATAAATATGTTTAAATACAGCATTTTATTCATCCAAGAACAAATTGATGGTTGTGTGACCTTATGGATTTATTCATATAGATTGTAAGTTTTGTCTCTGTTATATTCTGTTTGCAAATGACTTGTCAAATATCGTAAAACATTGCAGAATATGTTGTCGATATGTAAATGCTAATAATAATATACCCTATTGATTGCAGAGCTAAACTATCAAACAGTGAACTAAATAAAGTGATTCTTTGATGATAAATAAAAACTGTTGAAACTGTTATTTAATTAAAATGGCAGATCTTTTTTCATTAGTCTTTAAATGTAAATCTTTGCGTGCAACGTTATATTTAACTTGTTAGTGCGCATTCATTTTAACCAGTCCTGTTTAGCAGCGCACGAATCTTAAAATATAGACTATAGACACCAGGATGAAGTAATTTTAGTATAAATAGACACAATGTAAACACACTCATTCTCCGGCTATTTTATTGGGTCCATCTGATTAGTAAAGTAAATAACCAGACAGAAAACTATGTGGCTGCATTGAAATATACGAAGAATGTCGACGTTATATAGAGGTTTAGTTGTTCAGCCAAACATTAGAGAGTGGAAGACAGAGGATATTACCGACAATGACATTGTGTGATTGGTGGTGGCAGATGTGCTGATTCCAGCAACTCAAAAATAGCTGATTTCCTGGAATTTTCACCGTTTACAGTCTACAGTGTTAGAGAATTAAAGACTTGAGAGTTTAAAGGGAATAGTGCAATAAACATATGCAGCCTCGATCATGTTAGCTTGGTGGACGAAAAACCCATATTAATAATGAGAGGTGAGACAAGAATGACCAGATTGTTAAAACTGACATGCAACATATTCTCATCCATTTGTTAAGACAGTGTTGTGCAGAAAAACAACTCTGTGCGTTCATTGTGTTGATGAGGAAACAAGATCAGAAGAACAGGTTAGGTTCCACTCTTTGTCAGTCAAAAACAGACAGATAAGGTTACACTGGGCACATGATCGACCAAAACCTGTTAACTAGCTTAAATAAATTCCCCCATAAAGGACTACTAAAGTAAACCAATAACTTAATCTCAAAGATGTGGTTTACGTACAACAGTCCTGTAGTTTTTACACTCCCACCCCAAACTTTTTTTAAAAAAGGATTCTTTCTGACAGCCACTAGAGGCGCTTCCACTGAGCGAAGCTCTGCTTCTTAAGCAAATTATATTAGAAGCATTTGATTTGGGGAGTGTGGTATTTTGCCATGCATGTGGTCTCTTCCCCAATGCCTCTCTATGAGAAGTACTGGATTGGACAGAATGCAGGTGATGTCAGAAAGGATGCTGAAATTGAAAGAGGCGGTTTTGGGAGGCTGCAGCAGAGGAAGCTCAACGATAGAAATTAGGTAAGTCATCTTTCTTAAACTTCCATTTTACAGGTCTCGGGGGGGATTCTCACACTGTTAGAAGAGAACCTATAAAAAAACTATTTATAAGGAGATAAAGTCTCTTGGTCTAATAAGTCTCATTTTCAACTACAGATTCAAATGTTAAAGGACCACTATAGGCACCCAGACCACTTCAGCTTAATGAGGTGGTCTGGGTGCCAGGTCCTTCTAGGGTTAACCCTTTTATTTATAAACATAGCAGTTTTAGAGAAACTGCTATGTTTATAAATGGGTTAATGCAGCCTCTAGTGGCTGTATCATTGACAGCCGCTAGAGGGCTTCCGCGCTTCTCACTGTGATTTTCACAGTTAGAAGACGCCAGCGTCCATAGGAAAGCATTGTGAATGCTTTCCTATGGACTGGCTGAATGCGCGCAGCTCTTGCAGCGCATGCGCATTCAGCCGAAGAGGAGGAGAGGGGGAGGAGAGCTCCCCGCCCAGCGCTGGAGAAAGTTTAACCCCTTCCTGCCCCCCAGAGCCCGGCAGGAGGGGGACCCTGAGAGTAGGGGCACCCTCAGGGCACTATAGTGCCAGGAAAACGAGTATGTTTTCCTGGCACTATAGTGGTCCTTTAAAGTTAAAATTCAAAAACGTTTCAAATTATGAAAACAACTAACTTGAAAACAACTGAAACCAGGATTAATCAGTAAATTCCAAACAGATACTAAAATCCATTATAAGGACTGTCCGGTAATAAGCTTGATTGAATCTGTATTGTTCACAGTGTGGCAAAGCATGTGTTAGATCATTTAATATCTGACCCAAACAAGTAGTTGGTAGCATATTGTGGTAGAAATGAGCAATGTACATTTGATGGATGTGTGAGTGCTAGGAAATTGTATAATTTATCATGATGCCAAAGCACTTCTGATGATGTCAGCTGTAAGCAGGCAGATCAGGGGCAGAGGCAGCAGCTGCAGACTTGAATACAAGTAAGGTTTTACTATATTTAGAGATGCAAATGGGGGCTGGGGGTCTAGATGGTGGGGGGGTGTTACATTTTTTTTAATTTTTATTAAGTTAATTACAGCATTGTAAGCCTTGTGCATTGTATACGACACTTGGACAAAAGAGTTTAGTAATCAACATAATAGAAAAAATAGAAATATAAAATAACAACATAACTGCTGGTAGCATAACGTTATAGAGTTGGCACTTGGGGGCATCGGGCATTTCAGCGGAGGAAAACTTGGTATATGGAACATGGTTATGAAGGGATCCTTGCTAGGCAAGTCTAGTCCAGGCCTCCGAGCGGGAGGTGGTCGGGTAGCCATGGCCCATATTTATCTGACGCGCCTCAAGTAAGGCGTCTGATACCATTTGGACTGTTCAGTGGTCTTGAAGTGCCAAGGCTGACATCCCTGTTTCTGGACAGTGGGAGCACTTTCTTGTGTGTGATCTGTAGCGGTTGGATAGACTTGTGGTTGCCTCTTTTTCACTGTCACGGTTTCTGGTTGTTGCCTCTGTGGTAGCTCCTCGTAGGTCGCCAGACAATCCCAGCACTTGCAGGAGTGGTTCTGGGTCTTCCACAGACATCAGCGTAATGATCTCTTCTCCGTTATCCACCAAAAGGGACCCCAGCGGTATTTCATGGAGTGGTCTCTTAGTCGTCTAGCTATCGGGGCCAGCTTCTTCTTCTCCACCAGAACTGAGAACGGAATATCCGCATATATAGCTAAAGCATGACTCTTGCATTGTATGTTCCCCATCTCCCGTGAGCGATCCATAATCGCCGTTCTCACTGTGATATCTTGTCACCGCAATAATATCTCTGGATGCGCTGTTTGGCGCCGCGGCTGATTTCCGCACTCTGAACACGGACGTTATAGAAACATAGAATGTAATGGCAGACCATTCGGCCCATCTATCTGCCCAATATTTCGAAATACTTTTAATCAGTCCCTGGCCTTATCTTAGGTCTAGGATAGCCTTATGCCTATCCCACACAGGGCCGCCATCAGGGCATGACAACCATAACGGTTGTCATGGGCCCGGCGGTCCTGGGGGGCCTGGACTACTCTGGCAGTCCACTCCTTATGTGCACATATGTATAGCGATTTTCGCTATATACATGTGCACTGCGGGCCCCCCGCTACCTGTAAATTGCAGAGAGGGGGCCCAGCAGCACACTCTGTCCTCCTTCCAGCTGCTGTCTGTCTAACTTTCCTACACCCTGCGGCCACCAGAGCGTTGCCACGGATTACCATGGCAACACTCCGCACAGTACGCAGGCCGAGAGTTAGTCAGAGAGGAGCTGGAAAGGAAGACAGTGTGTGCTGCTGGGCCCCTTCTCTGCAATGTACCACGGCTGGCTTCCTCCACCATGCCACTGGACCACCAGGGAATGTGATCTCCCCTCTACCTGGCAAGGTAGAAGGGGGAATAAAACCAGGGAAGGGGGAATAAAATTTAAATATACACAAATAAATTTAAAACAATACTCCCCTCTACACGCACTACACTCACTAAACACACTCTGCACTACACACACTCACACTACATTCACTAAACACACTCTGCACTCACTACAAACACACTACATTTACTAAACACACTCTGCACTACACACACACACACACACACACTACATTCACTAAACACACTTTGCACTACACTCACAAACTACATTCTCTATACACATGTTGTACTCACTACAAACACACTACGTTTACTAAACACACTCTGCACTACACACACACACTACATTCACTAAACACACTTTGCACTACACACACACTACATTCACTACACACATGTTGCACTCACTACAAACACACTAAATTTACTAAACACACTTTGCACTCACTACAAACACACTATATTCACTATACATACTCTGCAGTCACCACAATCACATTACATTCACTATACACATTTTGCATTCACCACAATCACACTACATTCACCATACACATTTTGCATTCACTACAATCAAACGACATGCACTATACACACTTTGCACTCACTACAAACACACTATATTCACTATACACACTTTGCATACAATACAATCACACTACATTCACTTAACACACTTTGCACTCACTACAATCACACTACATGCACTATACACACTTTGCACTTACTACAAACACACTACATTCACTACAAACACACTACATGCACTATACACACTACATTCACTATACACACTACATCCACTACAAAACACACACTCTGCATTCACTATACACACCTACATCCACTACACACACACTCTGCATCTAATGCATGCATACAAACATTGCATACATTACACAAAACGTACAATCTGCATCCACTATACACACTGCATCCATGACACACATACTGCACCCACTATACACATTACATCCATGACACACATTCTACATCCACTATACACACACACACACTTCATCCTTGAGGGCGGATCCAGGGGCCCAGATCTTGAGCTGTGTCAGGGGCCCTAAAATTTCTGATGACAGCCCTGATCCCACGCATGCTTAAACTCCCTCACTGTATTAACCTCTACAACTTCAGCTGGAAGGCTATTCCATGCATCCACTACCCTCTCAGTAAAGTAATACTTCCAGATATTATTTTTAAACCTTTGCCCCTCTATGTGTGGCCCTGTATGTGAAGGATAGCACAAAATCTAGCCTAATAAAAGTTAGTGAGGCGAACATAGAGTTCGTTTGGGTTAAGTTAGAATTTGATAATCACACAGTAACTTGTGTAGGTGTGATTTATAGGCTCCCAGGACAAACAGAAGAGTTAGATAATCTACTAGTTGAGGAAATAGCTAAAATGACAATGACGGGGGAAGTTATCATCATGGGTGACTTTAATCTTCCTGATGTGAATTGGAAAACAAAAATAGCTACTTGTGCCAGGAGCACACATATTCTAAACTCCCTACTGGGAATGTCTCTAAAACAAGTCGTTGAGGAGCCAACTCATAAAGAGGCCATACTAGATTTAGTGTTAACAAATGGAGATTTGGTATCAGATATTACTGTAGGTGAAAGTTTAGGATCCAGCGATCACCAGTCAGTGTGGTTTAATATAAGAACAGGGACTGAGTCACACCACACAAAAACTAAAGTTTTAGACTTTAAAAAAACATACTTTTCTAAAATTAGAATATGTGTAAATGAGTCATTATCAGACTGGAGCAATTTAAATGGAGTCCAAGAGAAATGGGATAATTTAAAAGTTGCACTGTTGAAGGCAACAGAAAATTGCCTTAGGCTTGTCAGTAAAAGCAAAAAAATTCAAGAAACCACTGTGGTACTCCACAGATGTGGGCAAAATAGCAAAAAAAAAAAGTTAGCACTTAGTAATTATAAAAAAAAAAAACAGAGTGAGGAAGACAGAATGATCTATAAGATTAGGCAGAAAGAGGCTAAGCAAGTTATAAGAGCTTCCAAATCACACACCAAAGAGAAAATAGCACAGTCAGTAAAAAATAGGGGACATAACATTTTTTACATACATAAATGAGAAAAGGAAAGTAAAACAAGGATTAGTTAGATTAAAAACAAAAGAAGGAAGGTATGTAGAAGAGGATAAAGGTCTAGCTGACTGCCTCAATTAATATTTTTGTTCAGTATTTACAGATGAAAATGAAGGAAAGGGCCCTCAGTTAGGAAGAAGGACAAATGAGTCATTTATTACATGTGACTTTACAGAGGAAGAGGTTCTATTTCAACTGTCAAAAGTAAAGACAAATAAGTCAATGGGACCTGATGGAATACACCCAAAGCTATTAAAAGAGCTTAGGGGTGTACTAGCAAAACCATTAACAGATTTATTTAACCAATCATTGTTAACAGGAGTAGTCCCAGAAGACTGGAAGTTAGCGAATGTTGTGCCCATTTACAAGAAAGGTAATAGGGAGGAGTCGGGCAACTATAGGCCAGTAAGCCTTACATCAGTAGTGGGGAAAGTGATGGAAACCATGTTAAAGGATAGGATTGTTGAACATCTAAAAACACATGGATTTCAAGATCAGAGACAACATGGGTTTACTTCAGGGAGATCATGCCAAACTAATCTTATTGATTTTTTTGATTGGGTAACTAAAATAATAGATCAGGGTGGTGCAGTAGACATTGCTTACCTAGATTTCAGTAAGGCTTTTGACACTGTTGCACATAGAAGGCTTATCAATAAACTGCAATCTTTAAGTTTGGATTCTAATATTGTTGAATGGGTAAGGCAGTGGCAGGCAACAGAGGGTTGTAGTAAATGGAGTATATTCAAAGCTAGGGCTTGTCACCAGAGGGGTACCTCAGGGATCTGTACTTGGACCCATTCTCTTTAATATTTTTATTAGTCATATTGCAGAAGGTCTTGATGGTAAGGTATGTCTTTTTGCTGATGATACTAAGATATATAACAGGGTTGATGTTCCAGGAGGGATAAGCCAAATGCCAAATGATTTAGGTAAACTAGAAAAATGGTCAGAGTTTTGGCAACTGACATTTAATGTGGATAAGTGCAAGATAATGCATCTTGGACGTAAAAACCCAAGGGCAGAGTACAGAATATTTGATAGAGTCCTAACCTCAACATCTGAGGAAAGGGATTTAGGGGTGATTATTTCTGATGACTTAAAGGTAGGCAGACAATGTAATAGAGCAGCAGGAAATGCTAGCAGAATGCTTGGTTGTATAGGGAGAGGTATTAGCAGTAGAAAGAGGGAAGTGCTCATGCCATTGTACAGAACACTGGTGAGACCTCACTTGGAGTATTGTACACAGTACTGGAGACCGTATCTTCAGAAGGATATTGATACTTTAGAGAAAGTTCAGTGAAGGGCTACTAAACTGGTTCATGGATTGCGGGATAAAACTAACCAGGAAAGGTTAAAGGATCTTAACATGTATAGCTTGGAGGAAAGACGAGACAGGGGGGATATGATAGAAACATTTAAATACATAAAGGGAATCAACACAGTAAAGGAGGAGAGTATATTTAAAAGAAGAACTACCACAACAAGAGGACATAGTCTTAAATTAGAGGGGCAAAGGTTTAAAAATAATATCAGGAAGTATTACTTTACTGAGAAGGTAGTGGATGCATGGAATAGGCTTCCAGCGGAAGTGGTAGAGGTTAACACAGTAAAGGAGTTTAAGCATGCGTGGGATAGGCATAAGGCTATCCTAACTATAAGATAAGACTAGGGACTAATGAAAGTATTTACAAAATTGGGCAGACTAGATGGGCCGAATGGTTCTTATCTGCCGTCACATTCTATGTTTCTATGTTTCTATTTAAGATTATGTCCTCTTGTTGTGGTAGTTTTTCTTCTTTTAAATATAGTCTGATCCTTTACTGTGTTGATTCCCTTTATATATTTAAATGTTTCTATCATATCCCCCCTGTCTCGTCTTTCCTCCAAGCTATACATGTTAAGATCTTTTAGCCTGAAACTGCTATGTTTACATCTAAAGGGTTAAGACCTGGGGAAACTGACACCCAGATATTCATTGAGCTGAAGTGGTCTGGGTGACTATAGTGTCCCTTTAAACTATTACATATAAAAAACATTAAAGTCATTACCGTCTAGTTATGTTATATATGATAAAAAAAAAAATGCACAAAAAAACAACTTACAAGTGTTTTGATTGGTATGCTGGAGACAATGTTACAACAGCACAGGCACTGTGCGACTGTGCCATGACGCCTCCTGCCTTGTGGCATTGCATTGATGGCCAAGGAGCCACAGCACTTGCTGTCCTAGCATATTCTGCACCTCCAAGGTGACGGAATTATTCTGTAAATTTGAGAATCGTTTTTCACACTTCTTTTCTTTTAAAGTTTTGATTTAAGCTATTTTATTTCTTTTAACTTTATTTTTTAGGACACTAAATATAACTGTGCACTAATATCTTGTGTCCCTGGTATAAAGGGTGGACTAAGGAATCCCTTGTTCCTGTTACCTTGCACACTAGTATTAGTAAGTGCAATGATTTACAGAAATCTCTCCATCTCCTCACTACCTGACGTCACAGTAGGAAGCTTGTGCTTCCCCTGGCCAGTTTTATTACATCTACTGGGCAGATGACACTGCTTAAGCCCCTACTTTCTTCAACTGTCTCATTCACAGCTTACTGTGACTATCCACATACTCTAACGTGTGCGCAAGTCTGTAACTTGATTTCACAAAACTGTGAGTGGAGATATCAATAACTTACAGCAGCCATTATATACAGCTGCGATTAGCTTAGGCAAAAGTTCCATTCATTTTTTTTATCAGCAATGGGATTACTGTCAAGTTTCACAGTACATAGGACAGCATCAGGCTGTGAAACACCAACCTCTCCAGCCAAGCCTATGTTAAAGACTCATTGCTTACCAATGCCAGCTTAAATACACTGCTTTAATAAAACTCATCTACTATTCTCCATCCTAGCACCCACTTATACAGTTTATCTATGTTGTTTCTCTATACGTGTTTGCAGCTTTAGTGTGCTAACCTCCCTGGGGGTTTTATAATTGAGCCTGACAACCCTAAGCTTCGGTAATACCTCCTATTGTCCATTTTACTTTTTACTCACAATGGTTGTCTACGGCGTCTGAGCATAAATGACTGGACTGCACGTGCTTACATTTTTTATTTACCATATTTCCTTTACTTTGTTTTAATTTGTATTATGGGACAAACACCAGAATATATGCTTCTTGCATGAGGATGTCCATTGTCCTGTCTACTTGCTTAGTTTTCAAATCACTGCCTTTATAAGTCCACCCCCTCAGTGACAGGCATCACATAAGGAAGCATATGATTTCTCCTGCCTGTCCAAATATTTGTACTGCATGCAGTTACTAGCAGGCGCACAGTACAAGGCAAATCTCAATCTACTGCAAATGGCTCATTTACAGCTTTCTGTTTGGTAACCAGATCTGTTGCACTTTACTGTGAAAAAGACACTTCTGACACATAATAAGATGACAGGTGCTGTAGTGGCAGTAATAACGAATAATAAAAAAGAAAAACAATGGAACATTTATTATGTGAATGTTTAGGGCGTCTTTCAATAAATGGGCCTGGAGCCCTTATTTTAATCTGGCCCTGCTGCTGATTATTAGTCGATAATAATGAAAATCTGCAGCACAGTAAACAGCCGGGGGGGTCACTAAATTTAAAACACCACTGGCTCGTTTGTAACTGGTGGCGAGTCAATTATTGGGAGGGAAGGGGTTAATGACTGAATATATTTTGCCTGGAAGAAAACTAAAAGAGAAAAGGGAAAGTATTGATACATTAGGATAGGGGGGAGTCATAGAACAGTTAGTTATAAAAGAGTATATAGAAAAAGAATGTGTGGAGATTAAAAATGATGTATTAAAATATAAATTACAATTATTTTACATTCACTATTAGAAATAAAACATGATTCTAAAACAATTAATTATTGCTTTATGATCTCCAGAATCTAAAATCGGTTTTGCACAATTGGATTCTGCTTTAAAGCGTATTATTTCATATTCATATTACTGTGTTCTTGCTTTTTATCCCAAGGGTTCGGGTAGCTTGTTAATGCATATAAAAAAAAAGGCTAGCGGAATTACACACACACAAAAAATGCAAAGTCTGTAAACATCAGAAGCTGGAACCCCCGCGGTGACATCAGTTGTACAGCAGGACGGCAGCAATTGGATTGAGGGATGGACTTGTCCAAAATGCACCATATTTTAATTAAGACGATTACTGTGAGAAGTAATCGCCTTAGATTAAATATTGCCTTTGTACAGTTTAAGGGTACGATTAACAGATGGCTTCTGATCATTGAGGACAGCAAAGATAGTGCTCCATGTTTCAAACCCATCACATTTGGAGGCTGTTAATTAAGTTTGATTAAAGATTTTTTTTTTAAATCCTATAATTCAGAAATGTGTGTGCGCGTATATATAATTTATGAGCTAAAAAAGTATTTAAAGAGTTAATCTTAATTACTTATTCTGTTCAGAGTCTCATTGCGAGAATTACTAATTAATTATAATTATGGGATCATGCAATCTTTTTTTTTTTTGGTGTCTAGTCTGTCAAGTTTAGTCTGGTTGCATCAGTGCCACACACAGACAAACTAAAACAAAATAGATTCTAAAACTGCATAAATCGAATATCAGAGCTTTGCGTAAGAGAATAAGGGAAGTCGATTCTACATGGACAATACTAAATCAGAGCATGGGCTCCCAACACATGAAAGGGAAAATGGGTCTCGGCAGAGCAGTTGCTCATCTTGAGCCCTTTTTGGAAATGTAGAACATCTTTAAACATTAGGGAAAGAAAGGATCAGTACAGAAATGAGACTTTGGTAATATTGCTTGGTCACTATTGAAACTCCACTCCCAAGGTTCCACTTCTGCAGCAGAGGGGTGCAACTAAGTGATGACATTGTTTTTATTGCTTGCCCCATTGGAGGTTACTATATGGCTCAGCTATTCGGCTCACAAAGCAATAAGAGCTGCTGAAGTTCACTATGAGAGCAGTCAATATAATTAGTAAGTTTCCAATTGTGAGTAAATTACATATGACATTTGTAATTATCTATGGCGATAATGCATGTGGAACTGATATAACTGAGCTAATTGCTGAAATGGAGAATATGACCTACGCAGAACACCTGTGGACATTAACCCATGGCATACAATTGACATAATTAATTTAGAGTATTAAAGCCAAATAATGGGGTAGACACACAATAAAGGATCATTTACAGTGGAGATAATTAACCTTGTCTAAAGAAATGTAGCGCTTGGATTAAATTGGTGTTTTTTGATAGATCTCTGCGACCCTTCGTGACCCTTCCATCATGGTGAGTCTATGAAGGTTCTGCATTGTAGGATTCATAAATGGAACTTTTTTTAGCTTCATGCGCTATTAGGCAAAGGAGACTAATATAACATTTACAGCATAAGTCATTTGTGAAGTTAATCTATACACACATTGTATTTGCAGCTCATTTACCCATAGTGCATGGCAGTGAGAAGACTGATCCATATGCAAGTCTCCCAGTTGTGCATTAGTAATGATACAGTGATACACACACATATATAGCAATTAGTAAATTGGTCAGAGAGCAGAGGTCTGTGAGTGCTTCTGCTTGAGGGGTGCGCTACGCAGGTCTTATTGATGGTGTTATTTTCCAGTGATCACCTTAAATAGTTTATACACAACGCGCATTAAAGGAGACTTTTGGTCAATTCCATCCTAATTTACACTATTAATTAAATTGGCCCTTAATTAGCTTTCATTAACCTATCATTGGCAGATTACATGAGCCACGTAGCTCAATTTCTTTAGGTTCCCTCGTATTTTACTTTGCACCTTCCTTTTTACATTATTACAGTCATCAACACTGTATTTAGACTCTCTCATTCATTCAATTTCCCTTTGTTTATGTTTCCCTCCTTAATCAAAGTACTGCTACTGGATGCTATAGGCACTATAACTATTTCATCTCATTCAATTAGTTATAGTAATTGGAGTCCCATGACACTGTCCCTCCATTCTGTATTAAACCATTTTCAAGTACTCTACCCTACCCATACCAATTCATACCAGCTTTAGGCAGATGTGATAAATGTGGTCAGGTGACACTCTCAGTCAATCAACGCCTACAAACCTAGAGTCCAGTGGCGTACACACCAGGGTCGCAGGGGTCGGGGCTGCGACCGGGCCCGGCCCACCAGGGGGCCCGGCCGCCCCTGCGACCCGGTATGTAGCCACAGGGCCAGCCTCTTCTCCTGGGGGGCCCAGGAGGCGGCCACCTCAGGGCCCCCCGAGGCTGGCCCTGCTGACCCCAGCGGGCGGGCTGTTTGGGTGGCCGGCGCGCGAGGGAGCACTTTCCCCTCAGTGCTTCCTCTTCAGCTCCCTCGCGCGCCGCGTAGGGATGCCGGAGCCGGAAGATGACGTCATCTTCCGGCTCCGGCATCCCTACGCGGCGCGCGAGGGAGCTGAAGAGGAAGCACTGAGTGCTCCCTCGCGCGCCCGCCTGCCCGACCGGCCACCCGCCCAGGAGCACCACTGGACCCCAGGGAATCCCCCCAGCACTCCAAAAGGTAAGGAGGCTGGGGGGATTACATTTAAAAAAAAAAAAATGTGTATGTGTTAGTTTGTGTGTGTGTTAGTGTGTGTGTGTTAGTGTTAGTGTGTCTATTACTGAGTGTCTGATGTCTGTTAGTGAGTGTGTGTTTGTCAGTGAAAGTGTATGTTTTGTAAGTGAGTGTGTATGTATGTCTGTCGCTGAGTGTGTCTCTGTTAGTAAATGTGTGTGTCTGTTAGCTATTGTGTATGCGTCTGTTTGTAAGAGTGTGTGTCTTCAGCATTTACCTTTCTCCAGTGCCGGACTTCCTTGGCGCTGGGGATCCCGCCGCCTCTCAGCTCCGAATGCACATGCGCGGCAAGAGGCGCGTGCGCGCATTTAAACCGCCCATAGGAAAGCATTACTCAATGCTTTCCTATGGACGTTCAGTGTCTTCTCACTGTGATTTTCACAGTGAGAATCGCGGAATCTCTTCTAGCGGCTGTCAATGAGACAGCCACCAGAGGCTGGATTAACCCTCAGTGAAACATAGCCGTTTCTCTGAAACAGCTATGTTTTCAGCTGCAGGGTTAAAGGACCACTCTAGGCACCCAGACCACTTCAGCTTAATGAAGTGGTCTGGGTGCCAGGTCCAGCTAGGGTTAACCCATTTTTTCATAAACATAGCAGTTTCAGAGAAACTGCTATGTTTATCAATGGGTTAAGCCTTCCCCTATTTCCTCTAGTGGCTGTCTCACTTACAGCCACTAGAGGTGCCTGCTTGCTTACACCAGCGTCCATAGGAAAGCATTATGAATGCTTTCCTATGTGACCGGCTGAATGCGCGCGCAGCCAGCCGACGGGGAGGAGAGAAGGAGGATTGGAGGAGGAGAGCTCTCCGCCCAGCGCTGGAAAAAGGTAAGTTTTAACCCCTTTCCCCCTTCCAGAACCGGGCGGGAGGGGGTCCCTGAGGGTGGGGGCACCCTCAGGGCACTATAGTGCCAGGAAAACGAGCATGTTTTCCTGGCACTATAGTGGTCCTTTAAAACTAGAGGGACCTGGGACCCAGACCACTTCATTGAGCTGATGTGATCTGGGTGTCTGTAGTGGTCCTTTAGGTGTGTGTGCAGTATACCGCATTCGCGGGGTCGCAGCCCTGCGACCAGATGCCCGCCGCCATGTGTTGCGGCCCCGACCCGTGCCGAGTAAGCGCGCGGGGGGGGAGGGGGCCCACGGATCAATTTTTGCACCGGGGCCCCATGGGTCATGTGTACGCCACTGCTAGAGTCCCTTTACCAAATCAGGTTAACTCCAATTCATCTTCATATCCTCTCCTAACTTTACTTAATCTGCTCACCTTCTCATCCTCAATCCCAGCTCCCTCCTTTTAATTCCCTTCTCTATCAAATTGTCTCATCACTATTTGCAATCATCCACCCAGCGTCATAAAACCTTCTTTACAATCAACCCACCAGCATCATCTCAGTTTCCTCCAACATCCATCCACTATTTTCACTATATCTTTACATCACCCTGTACTTCACTACCACCACCTGCTCCACAATCAACTTTCTTTTGAACATCAGCATTACTGGCTCATCCATCAGAACCCTTATTCTATGTCTCTATATTATCTCTCCCTCCTTTTGACATCATCTCCCCTATTCCTTTTCCACCATCCACCCTTTGACATGAATCTATTTGCTAAACCACTCAATATCAATCACCTTCCTCCCTAATCCCTAGCATTAGTAGAACTCTGGTACCTACATTGCCCACACATGCAAGCTGAGTACTGTGGATACACAACATTTCCAAGTGAAGTGCGACAGGGATACCCAGTCACCAATAAGTGCCTATTAACTAAAAATCTATGTTAAAGCACTACTTTCCTTATACGTGGGCCTGAATGCTGCCATCCATAACTTTTCCATGTAAAATATAATAAACTGTGAAATAAAATGTTTTAATATTTATTATAGCCACCATTTTTAAATGATTTCTTTTTGTCTGTTGTTTCATTAACAATGCTAACCAGCAATGAGGGAAAAAAAGAACTACTTGCAAAAAAATGTTTTAAAATGATATCTAGAAGATAAATAAAAATGAATAATGATTTTAATGCAGTGATTTTAATCGCTGCATCTGCCAGCTGATTTGACTGGGTGGTTGAAAAGCGAATCATAATGTCCTATTAAGTTTGTTAGAACTTTTAGGATCTCTAAGTCAGAGACTGGACGGCTAAGCATCCCTGGCACTCTGCAGGGACTAGGTCAATAACATAGTGTTTCCAACAGGAGCACAGGGCGTTTCTCTGGCATTCTATTTAAGAGCTTGATACTCACTGTCTGTCTATCTAGGGCACTTTACACAGTTTGAAGGCTAATTTCTCTATTTATTTGAGCCTTCAATTTGAGGAAAAATAAGAAGGTGAACTGAATTAAAAAAAAAAAAGTCCCTGAAAATTGCAAATCTAAGGGCAAATTGGATCTTGGTGTATGTCTGAGAGAGGATTAATTATGTGGCAGGCCAGAGGGTATATAGTTGGATTTTTGTAAATTCTGGGGCTGGATTTGAAGGATTCAGTCTCGATTTCAAGCGTCTGATGGTGTTCAGTCCAGCTGAAATCCGGACGCAAATCCCAGACATTGTTGAATAGCGTGAATCATGTCCATATTTTGTAATACGAATTGCCCCATGTGCAGCTGGATGGTTTTGCCCCATTCATTTGGACTTTAGTAAATCATAGCAGATTGTTGAAATCTTTCAGTTTGGTTCCATTAGTTATACAACTGATGTGCCCATCAGATTTTGCATTGTTATAAAATTTGTTTTCTCCCACTACTATCAGAATTAGTTTGCAGACATTACCCCACCTGTATGGATAGGGGAATAGACTCCACCTGACAGAAAGCAGTCACATGGTATTTAAAGGCAATTTAAACATCTTTAGGTTTAGGTAGTATAGTGCACTGTATTTCACATTTGTATAATATGCCATGTATCCAATAACTATGTTAGACCTTTAATTTATTACATTTATATTTATTTAGTGATATTGAGTATATTTTGTAGATTCTTCAGCATTCTGAAGAACATTAAGCACACTATAAATATGCTCTAACTGGTTATAGGCACGTAATCACTTCTAATCTGTGCAAGTAAAGGGACAAGAAAGAGACTTTAATTGGGAAATTGATTTTTAAATTGATGTTTCATTAGGAAAACTGAGCCATGAAGCTCATGTAAAGAGTCTCTCCTTAAACCATACCTTACCAGGCCCCAGACAAACTACTGCTACAGCTAAAATACTGAGCTATGGCCTTTCTAAATCTAGAGCCAGAGAGTACTCTGTGCTGTAAAAATAACCCTGGCAGTGCCCCAAAAATAACCTTCTTTGCAAGCCAGTTAGCAATCAGAACTACAACTACCGGCAGCCTTTGCGGCCCGGCCTAAGGCACGGACCAATCAGAAGTGCGGATTTAGCTCAGGACTGACGCGACGTTCGGGTCACGTGATCCGCTACGGCGCTGTTTCCACGCCCCCCTCCCTCCTTCAGAGAGGTAAGCGGCGGCTTCAGAACTTCCTGTCAAGCTCTGCGGACCCGGAGGCGGATCTCGACCGCATAGGTGAGCAGGAAAGCTCGGGGATTCGCCGGGACTGGCCTAGAAGAGGGAGTTAGAGGCATGGCGGCCCTGTGCTGCGTGGAGCCCAGGCTGGGCCCCTGGATTAGTTGTAGTGCTGGTTTGAGGTGTGTCCGCCTGTCATGCTAGCAGGGAGGGAGCAGGGAGGGTTTGTTATGGACACTGCCAGCCAGCAGGTGTTAATAATGGCAGGGGGAGAGAGAGAGAGCAGCCCTGCTATGGACTATAGACAGGCAACATTGTGGGCTACTAAATATTTTACTGTGGACTACATCGCCCATAATGCTTTTGCAGGCACAATGCTGGCAAAGCATCATGGGACATGTAGTCCACAACATCTGGAGTATCAAAGTTTGTCCATCTCAATTGTTTATTATAAACATGTGAGGTGGGGGTGGTAGATATATGGGTTCATAGAGAGGAAGGTAATTCAGGGATCCCATGGGTAGCTGCTTGTACAAAATGCAGAGCTTAAGTGGAAGGGTATGGGGGGCATAAAGGTCATATTTGGTAATTGGTGGGTGAGAGAGACCCATGGTAGAAGTGGTTTAACCCCTTAAGGACCGGACTGTTTTTGCGATTGTTGTACATTTGCGACCAGGCCTCTTTTTACACTTTTGTGGTGTCTGTGTTTAGCTGTAATTTTTCCGCGCTCTCATGTACTGTTCCCATACAAATTATATATTTGTTGTTGTTTTTTTTTTTTTCCATTCAATTTGCTAGCACTATATTTTACCCTGTGACTTTTTATGACACCCTACAGTAAAACAGTACATTAGGGTGTCATAGAAAGTTACAGGGTAAAATATAGTGCTAGCAAATTAAATTCTCTGGACTTTCGACCTGGGTTGGCAGGCAGGTCCCTCAAATTGCAATCAATAAAATTACTTAATAATGTAAAAATATTACATAAATACGCACGTAGAATTTAAATATATATGCATATTTATATATTTGAAGTCTACGTGTATATTTATATAATTTATGTAATTTTGTATATGGACATGTATATTTCATATTATTCTTATTTATATATATATACATAGATATATATACAATTTCATTCTAAGTGTATTTTAATATAAATATATATTACTATCAAAATACAGTTAGAATAAAATTTCATATAGATATATAATTTTTTAATTTCTTTTTGTATTTTATAATATATATATGTATGTATGTGTTATTATATATATATATATATATATATATATATATGTGTGTGTGTGTATATATACGTGTGTAATTTAATTATAAGTGTATTTTTATATTAATATAAGTACATATTAACATAAAAATACCCTTAGTGTGTGTGTGTGTGTGTGTATGTAAATATATAATTTTTTTTTATTTTTTTATTTTTAACTTTCATTTTAAGTTTTTTTTTTAATGATTTTAGACATGCAGGGAGACTGCCTGTCAGCACAGACAATCCCCCTGCAGGCAGACACATGGACACCTATTGTGACCATGTGATCACTGTGTTGAGCGATCACATGGCCCCAGGGGTCCTAATCCGCCATGGGGAGACTGTCTGGGCTGCCCACAACGTGAGCACCGCCGGGGGAACGACGGCGATAGGGTAAGTACATTGAACCGTTCTTGGTCCTGAAGGGGTTAAAGGCAGGTGGTGACTGGTCAGATATACAAACAGAGAGGAAAGGAGATTTTAGTTGAAAGCCTTGAAACAGGGATGACTACACATCCCTTTGTCATAGTTACAGCAGGTAAAACAACAATGGGTAGTTCTGCTATCGTTGGGGGACTTCCGTTTGGAGATTTTGACTTAATTTGTAGAGCAGGGGTTGGCAGCTTTAGCCACTATAGATGTTGTGGACTGCATTGCATACAATGCTGGCAAAGCATTAGGGAAATGTAGTCCAGAACATCTGGTGTGGAGGATACTACAGTGAATAGGTGTTAGGCATGAAGATCCGTGGCTAAGGTTTTGCACGCCAGTTGATGTAGACTACAGTTTCTAATTGACTGAGCATCGGGCAAGTGAAGTTCACAGCGGAAAGGGTATCATGGGTTCACTAATTTGTTATAGCTGGCATGCCATAGACTAGCTATATCTGCTGTAGAAGGACAGATCATGGAGAATTTTTGTTTATTTTTATTGCTTCAAATGTTATTTAGTCAAATCATCTTAATGTAACCATCTAAATCGGTCTGTAAACAGAAAACATTATGTTTGTAAAAGAAATCTAAACTTACTTGATAGAGTATAAAGTCAATGTCTTTAACAGAGAATAGAAATACAACTATTGGTGACATATTAGCAGAGTATAAAATACTCTCCCATTAAAAAAAAAAAAATCCTAAATCCTCCCCCGCCCCCATCTAAAAATGGCTATATAACTTAAAAATAATCCAGTGCCAGGACAGTCTCCTTTAAGCACTCCACTGTGCATAAAGTCACCATGTTTGTAATATCTGTATAGTCTAATGCTCCACATAAAGAAGCATTGCCCAAATAAAAATCACTGTGAAATAAATGTACCTCAATGAAAACGTGCATTTTTTTTTTTTATTAGGGTATGTCTAAAAACATATTGAGAAATAACTAGGAGGGGTGCGAAACGTGTCCAGGGCTTCACCTACCTTTTTCTGGGTCATCTTCTTGGCTGGTCTCTCCCCTGTCCAGCTGCGGGTGGCTCATCTACTTGGTATCTATGCATTTTTCTTTTTTTGGATACTGTTATTCAATGCACATGATACAATTTCTCATATGTTATGTTGGAATTACTAGCATATATGAGGACTGATGTTGGTGTAATGCCATGTGCACTTATTCATTTTTGTTCTCTCCCCCTCCTCCCCCCCCCCTGTTCTTTATTTTTGACTGACAGGTTAGTACATAAATCACAGTGTACAAACAGGGTTCAGTATATCAAACCAGTAACATGAACAATAGTACATATTTCAAGGATCAACATCGTAGCAGCACTCTCATTAGATTGCACATTGGTAGTAGGACAGATTCAACTAGGGCATACCCTGATCCTAAGATACATTCTCAAGGAATCTTTCAACCAACTGTAGCCCCTGTCCCTACGTAAACCCCTTTAGAATATAAGGCCTCATGAGGGAGTCAACTTAGAATAAATGAAATATTTTTTTTTTTTTTTTTTTTTTCTTCTAATAAATTTGCTATTTTTTTCATTATTTTTCCCCTTGTGGATTGTTTGTGGTTGGCCACGTGTGCAGACCTCTGTATTAATTTCTTGAAGTACCATGTCTAAAAACCGCTTATAGAAGCTGCAGATCTCATCTGAAGCCCTCCTCTTCTTCCCCAGCCCATTATGTCTTTCACAAGTAAGTGCTTCATTACATGAATTAATACATTAAAGGAGCACTCTAAGCACCATAACCACCACATATTAATGCAGTGGTTATGATGTGTGGAGGGTATGGAGGCCTTAGTTTTACAAGCTACTTCCAAGTGGTTTGATACAAATAAAATAAAAACAAGACATGATACCTAGCACCTTAACTCCTTAAGGAATAAAAGGAACTCATGATGGAATATTTCCGTCATGTGTCCTTAAGGGGTTAAACTTTCCTCATTATCCATACAAATACCTGTAATATACATGCTTTTAAAAGAGAAACTATAGGCTAGTCATAAATTTTTTATTTATTTCTAGCACTATAGTAGCCCCCTTGCTCCCGCACTTCTGTTGCTTTACTGAATCCAGTACCAATGTCCTCGGGTCTGGGTGCCTATAGTGTGCTTTTAAGCTCATAGATCCCAGTAATTGAACTCAGGCTTTACATTCTCATGTATGGCTCCAACAGAATCACAGTTATTGAAACTGTACAGTAGTTGACAGGTGATGCTGTAAGTTTGTATATAGTGGTTCTCTCTCTGCCACTTGTTTCTTTTATAAAGTCTCCCTAATTAAAACTTCAAAGAAGTTGTTCATCCTAGAGGGTTTTCCTCACTTTAAGCTCAAACTGGCAATTATTTGGACAATTAGGAATCAATTTATTTTCTGAATTGATGTAAAACAGATCTGTAACAAATTGTAATAATTAGTTTCAGGTCAATTGATTTTGAGAAGGATAGCACATCTGTTAAACAACTGAAAGAGCAAAGTTAAGAAAGGCGTTTTTTTATTTTCCTCTCTCACTATCCCTGTCTCTTATAAAATAAATGCTTTCTAGATGGATGAGCGACTTCTATTGTCACTTTTATGACCGCTCCATTTTCAGTATGAAAACCAGTAAAAGTGTATTGTATGTTATATCTATTTTTAAATCTATGAAACACTTGTGACTATTAAGACCTGTGTGTCTCATCAGGTCTGAATCGATTTTCCACTGGACCCTGCAATTACCATATTGTAATTTTGTCTTAAATGGAGAATGTCAAAAATCATAAGCACAAAAAAAGGGGGCTTTTCTTAATTTAGATTTTTCAGCTGTCTGGTAAATAACTCCCTAATTTGGTATCCCTAAATATGGCAATACCAGATAAGGATAGGAATTTGTGGAAATATCTACTAAATGATTGAAAGAATAGGGCTTCGGAGGAGAGGATAAACGTAAAATAAAGGAAAAAAGACACAAATCAAACATTAGAAGTGAATGTATTTATTTCTAACACTAGGGTGTTACTTTAACACTCATATAATCAACTAGCTTCAGAGGCAGATTGTAAGGTAATCTCAGATTGTAAAGTTTACTCGGAATATGTCATTTTAGAACCTTTTGTGTTATTCATTTACTGTTTTAAATTGTGGTGTTCTTTTCACTTGACCTTTCCCTTATTCATGTCATCATAGCCTGGCAACAACATTTAAGCTCAAATAACATATGGCAAGAAGCAGTACAATTGTGTTGCAACTGCGTGTGCAAAACTTTCTTGAGTTCTGAAAACCATTTAATGTTCTACCCCACTGTCTTTGGTATGTAGCCTATGGTCCGGACTTGGCAACTGGTCAGTGACTCTCGTCCAAAGGAAGATATTAAGAAAATGCAATTGCACTTTAGCAATAGTAGAAATAGTACATGGGTTTTGTTAAAGCGCTGCTTTTGTGTTTGTAGCCATTCTTTCTGGGAGTAAACCAGGGGTGCCAGTACTTAATTGCCATCTGTACTTTTATCTGGGCAGTGACCATGATTGCAGTTGTAGCTTTATTCGAACTGGCTGAAAACAAAAAATACAGTCAAAACAAATTTGACTTCCAAGGTTAATTGGCAGGTTCTCCAGCTGACCTTATCTACATTCTAAAATTAAAGGGTTCTTACAGATTTAATATGCAAGCATTTTATATTCAATCCACTACTTCTTATATTTATCCATTTAAAGTTGTACTCATATGTACTTTTATGTCATTATAATGTGTTGTGTTTTTTTATATAATATTCCCCACCGATACTTCTCAGATTTTTTTTGGGGGGGGATTTTTTTTTCCTTTTAGACAGTCCAGTTCATCAGTCTCACCAAACAGATGAATAGCTATATATTAGCCTCCACTCCTTCAAAAAATCTTTGAAAACTCACTTCTTCATTAAAGCGTATCAATTAAACTGTCAGCAGGTTTCTCATCCCCCACCCCATGACTCCGTTCCTTCACCTGTCAAAAATGACCTACCAAGCACTCAATAAACCCTTCTGTTACAAACTATTTAATTCCCCTACTTTAACCCTTTGTGTCACTATACCCCACTCCCTCTAGCATGTAAGCTCATCGAGCAGGGCCCTCAACCCCCTCTGTTCCTGTACGTCAGTTGTCTGATATCAATGATGTGTCTGTTAGTCCACCCATTGTACAGCGCTACGGAATCTGTTGGCGCTATATAAATAATAATAATTAGGCACTCACTGATAAGTCCTGACAAACCATTTCTGTATATACTTTGCTTTGTGTGCAGGGCCATTGTTATGTAGGAACAGGAAAGCTGCTGCCACAAGATTGGAAGACGTACTATTTTATATGTCATTGTAAGATATACAATTAAATGTCCCACCACTGTAACACAGGGGCCTAGTTTGCATAATTAAAAATAGCCCTAGACTATTACTCATCTTCTGAATATTACAGTTGGCATTATGCAGTTAGACATGTAGTTTTCTCCGAATCCTGAGTCGACCATCAGACTATCAAATGCTGAAACGTGATTCATCAGTCCAGTGTTTTTCCATTGCTTCAGTGTCTAATGGAGGTGAGCTTTACCTCACTCCATCCGGTATTGACTCTGATCATTCTAATATTATGCTTCAGTGTGGCTCCCTAGCCATTGCATGAAGATCCTGATAAATCGTTCTTGCGTTGCTGCTGATACTTTCGGAAGCATTCTGGAACTAAAACTACTTGTTTCGGCAGTGGTCCTGTTCTGTGAGCTTGGGTAATCTACCATTTTCCAGCTGATCTGGTGCTGCCTGATGTTCATGCTTCCCTATAGCCACATGTATGGTTGACTAGCTCAACTTTATCTGGTGAAGGGGTGTGTGTATGTATATATGTATGTATCTATTCAATTACCCCACAACTGATTATAGAAACTTGATTAATTATGACTGATTGTTACACAATTCTAGACTTCTGTTTATGGGTAGATATTAAATCTTGTTTGCACATGCTATTGCATAAAGTTAATGAAATGGATTTTGTTAGTCTGTGAATTGCAATAAGCAACCTGGGTCCTTGTACTTCTGTTCTTGCTAAGACGGGAAGTGAGAGCAACAGAGGAACTTTGATCACCGAGTGGTGTGCCGTGCAAGTAGAACACCTGTCGCCACAACTTCCACAAAACGTAGTGCTTATTTGTCAGGCAAGAGGTAAAATACTGTATTTATAGTGAATATATTTATAAACCAGCACTGTGTTAAAAAAACAAAACCAATGAAGACTTACTTTGGAAGCAGCAGTGTACTTTGTGTTAATGAGTATGTTGTACAGCAGGGATGTCCAGACTTGGTTCTCCAGCTGTAGCAAGGCAGACAATGCATGTTAAAGTGTGGCGTGTTATGCAAGTGGCACATTGAAAGTAACAGAGCCCTGTTGTATGGACCACTCTGTTGCCAGTGTTTGCCTCTGGATGTTCTCTGAGTGAGTGCTTGATTTTATTTTTGTTCATTACTGAAGGTGTGATCCACTCAAGCACCTCTTTGGCAATGCTGCCATTGCACCCTTGGAGTTTCATAGGGCTCAAAAGCAACTGGCCCTGAACTGTCTGCACATGGAAAGAGTTAGCATCATAAGCTAATATTGAAGCACACAATTTCCCGGCTGTGATGCAAGTAGCAGCTGTGGTTGTAAAATGAACACTCTGATCTAGATAAACAGTACAGCTCTTTGTAGTGGTTATGGTGACCATGGTGCCAAGTTATTCTCCCCTCCACCCCGACCTGTGAAACTGTTCAAAACTGATTGGGGAGAGAGCCAGGGCACTTCTGCACTACAATCACTACAGCGTGCTGTAGTACTTACTGTGTTTGTAGTGTTGCTTTAGGGGGACCGATTTCAGTGGTTGAAGTTTCTCTTCCCCAAATTACCTCCTCCCATCCCTCTGCTCTCCATATTACTACCCCGTTACCTTGTAGCATCATCTTCACTTATTACTACTTACCCATCCAACAGCAGTTCCCTTCCCAGTATTGGCTCCCTATGACTTCCTACAGCTGTAACAGATCACTGTGTTCACCTCCTTCTTAACCCCTTAAGGACACATGACATGTGTGACATGATTCCCTTTTATTCCAGACGTTTGGTCCTTAAGGGGTTAAAGGGACACTATAGTCACCAGAACAACTACAGCTTATTGAATTTGTTCTGGTGAGTAGAATCATTACCTTCAGACCTTTTGCTGTAAACACTGTCTTTTCAGACAAAATGCAGTGTTTACATTACAGCCTAGTGATAACTTCACTGGCCACTCCTCAGATGGCTGCTAGAGATCCTTCCTGGGTCATGGCTGCCTAAAATGCATCCAAACATTCATTATATCCTCCCTCTGCATGCAGACACTGAGCTTTCCTCATAGAGATTCATTGATTCAATTCATCTCTGTGAGGAGATGCTGATTGGTCAGGGCTGTGTTTGAATCATGTTGGCTCTGCCCCTGATCTGCCTCCTTGTCAGTCTCAGCCAATCCTATGGGGAAGCATTGTGATTGGATCAGGCTACCACTTCTGATGTCAGCAGACCTCTTATTTTTTTTCCAGTCTAACAGCATGCAGAGTTACAGCTTCAGGCTTGAATACAGTAAGATTTTTACTATATACATGGAGGCATGAGAGGCCCAGGGGGCTAGATGGTGGTTTTAACACTATAGGGTCAGGAATACATGTTTGTGTTCCTGACCCTATAGTGATCCTTTAATCCTTCTGCAGCACACCTCCTCGCCCTAACACAACAGAACATGTCTTTCCGTTATTGCCACGCTGGATGTCTCTCATTTACCTCATCCCTATACATTTGCAGTGCCTCCATTCTCATAGAGCAGTGCATTTCACCTGTTGGAAATTATATCCCCTAATTTCACTGTATTTATCCTTTCCTGGCCTTTCTAAGCCTTGGTTTGAGGTCAGAGTATTTCTTCCCCTTGTTCCTATTCAGACCATTGTTCACTTTTTTACACCTCTTTTAATTAATTAAAGGGACATACATTACTTTGAGTCAATTGTTTCATGCAAGCAAATTAATCATTTCTTCTTTCTTCCCTTTTTTTTTTTTTTTTTTATATAAATCTACCTGCTTCTTCTTTGTGCACGCTTACTTCGGGGGGAAACTGATCTAACCAGTTGGTGTCTTATCTCTAGAAATAGTAGGAAGTCTACATGTGCATGGGTAACTTAATGACATTCTTGATCACGGACAATGAATGCGCATTATGTGCATTCACAGAGAACACTTCAGCCTCGCAATGCCTAGAAAAATCTACTTCTCCAAAGACTAAAGTGGTAGCCCAATCTAGTTCTCTGTCATGACAATCTGCATGTTCTGACACAATTTTGTTTTCAGATATTGCCACTGGCTTACCCCCCTTTTCCCCTTTGGAGTGTTCCTTTTAAGGGTTAAGCATGCTAGCTTACCATTATGAGATGTAACACCCAAAACTGATCATATAAAATTTCATTAATATAAAAATGTTGCCTTCAAGTTCAGTTTTCTATATAAAATGTCAATGGCCGATTGTTACACAATTCTAGACTTCTGTTTATGGGTAGATCTTGATCTGTCTGCACATGCTATGGCAAAAAGTTAATGAAATGGATTGTCAGTCTGTAAATTACAATAAGCAACCTGGGTCTTTGTACTTCTGTTCTGGCTAAAATGGTAATTGAGTGTAACAGACTACAGTGGTAGCCCAATCTAGTTCTGTCATGACAATCAAAATATTTTCAGATTGTTGCCACTTGTAGTCTGTACACAACAAAACCCCACCAACAAACACTTGATCAGATACACACTCACATAGATACCCCCTCTCATACACACTCACGCATTACCAGTGATAGATACACACTTGGAATGCAGAAAGGCATTCCAGACACATTCATGTGATGCACACCTGCCACAAACACACCCCAAAGCTCACTACCAGTCACTACATAAACACACAATTACACTGCTAAACATTCGACTAGACACACAGTGTTATTTTAGCCATTGCACTTTTCATGACTCTGTATACGGAATGACACACTGTTTGTGCACCGTGAATCCTTCCATTTATTGTGTGTGTGTGTGTTTGTATAGATAGATATATATGTGGTCAGAGAAAAGAGTTAAAATAGTATGTGTTGAAAAGTCGGTTGTGGCGTGCCAAAATTGCCATTCGGGTAAAAAGGGCCCAGCAGGAGGTAATGATTTAATAAAGGGAACGTTGGGTGGGATGACCCAAACAATAATGTCCCAGTTTAGGGGGATGCCCAGAGTTTAAATAGGCAGGGTAACACCTGATAACAATTATTACACTTGTGCTTTTTTTTTTTTTCGTTATGCAGAGCATCAGTTTGTCATTATGGTTTCCCTGACTCTCAGCATAATTTTGCTATTTTGTTTGCAAAAGTTGTAAGTGTGCACATAAGTTATCGTGTATGGCTAGTGCTCATGAAATTGAGATGGTTGGATTAGTTTATGTAAATGTGTTTGCTGGTTTAAAAAATAAAGGTAAAAAATTGTCAAGTGATGCATGGCCTTTTAACTGTTATTAAAGAGGCACATTCCAAGCACCATAACTACTATAACCTGCCCCTCACTTGTGGATTGTTAAAATGGAAGTTCCACTTCCTCATTAACAATATCTGCCTCGTCCAAATTTGATTGGCAGACAGTGACATAGAAATGCACACCCTATCACTGCTATCCAAATTTGGGACAATCCTCCTCACTGATGTTTTCGAACTTCCAATGAGGGGCATGGCTGCTGATGTCTGTGGGACTTTAAATTTAGGCCAAACAACTTAAGTTGTTTGACACAGAAATATGAATAGCACCCACAGCCTCCTAGCTACACAACCACTACAACCGTCTATCAGTCTTTAGTGGTTATGGTGCCCCTCTAATAATCTTTAAAGATATTGGTACAATTATGTTAGGTGTCGTACTGTTTTCAATACAAGCAGAAGCTTGTTGCTTTTCAGTTGGCATTCTCGGAGGCTTGGTTATTCGCCATATCAAGTAATGGCGCTACAGAATCTGTTGGCGCTATATAAATAGCAATAATAATAATGGCATTAGGAGTCTTCTGACATCATAACCACTACAACGGGCTGTAATGATTATGGTTCTCAAGATAACCTTTTCACAATCAGGACCAATAATAAATAAAACTCTCTAGAAAATATTAAAAGAATGTTTCCATATATTTTTCCCAAGATTTATATAGATTTATATTTTATTTGTGTATATAATAATTTGCAATTCATACATATATAAAGGAAGAAGAAAGCCCTATTTGTTGTGAGTACAGTGGAACAAATACATAGCAAAAGTGCCAAAAAGGATTCAGTCATGATTGGACAGATCTGGGGAAAATACTCAGTAATTACAGGATTAAATGCCGTGCGGGGGACAGATCAGTTTTATCTAGCTAATTAACCTGGTGAGTATTGGTTTCTTAGGTGTTTGATTTTTAAATATTTGTATTTCTTATTTTTCTGCTTTCTTTGTCGATATGCCTTTAAAATATATTTAGAGGGAAATTTGTAACAGTAATTCGTCAACAAATACACACTGACATATTTCTGGGATAAAATTGAAGGCTTTGTCTGAATGCAGTGTATCTTGATGGCAGACATGGTGACTGTAATAGAGTTTTGACATTTTGATTGACTTCTTGGATAATGTGGTTTTATACCTCTCGGC
This sequence comes from Pelobates cultripes, assembly GCA_933207985.1. Classification (NCBI taxonomy): domain Eukaryota; kingdom Metazoa; phylum Chordata; class Amphibia; order Anura; family Pelobatidae; genus Pelobates; species Pelobates cultripes. Next base: position 45,027,728 of record OW240920.1, on the reverse strand, counting down.
ATTGCACAGATTTAAGGAGTATAGTGTGCCTTACACCTAAACAAAGTTGTTGATTGTTTAAACGGGAAAAACAGGTGATATATACTTTACTTAGTCTACCGCAATACAAAAAGAAAACAGCCCGATTCTCCTTCTACTACAGAACACCGCAATTGTGGAACGACCTCCTGCATGATTTAAAATCTTCCCTAAGCCTAAAGTCCTTTAAGAGATCCCTTTCTACATACATCAAAACAGAATGCACCTGTCATTGTTGATTATATATTTCCTACCTGTTCTATGTTATGTATGTATATATGTATATATATATATATATGTGTGTGTGTGTGTGTGTGTGTGTGTGTGTGTATATATATATATATATATATACACCTAAGCGTCAGAATCCACTGCTTGAAACACTTTGCACCACCATCAACAAACTCTATAGAAATTAAGAATTATAAGATATACACAAGGAGAGCTATAAAAGCAATACAAGTCCAATCACAGCATGCCAACTGCACAGTGAAATTTGTAAAAAAAAAAAAAAAAAAAAAAAGCGAAATTCTAATAAAGAAGTCATTCGCCATAATTAAGCTCATGAGAAAATTAAAGGACTAATATAGGCACCCAGCTTAATGAAGTGGTCTGGGTGCTAGGTCCAGCTAGGTTTAACCCTTTTTTCTATAAACATAGCAGTTTCAGAGAAACTGCTATGTTTATTAATGGGTTAATCCAGCCTCTAGTGGCTGTCTCATTGACAGCCGCTAGAGGGCTTCCGCGCTTCTCACTGTGATTTTTCACAGTGAGAAGACTCCAGCGTCCATAGGAAAGCATTGTGAATGCTTTCCTATGGACTGGCTGAATGCGCATTCAGCTGAAGAGGAGGAGGAGAGCTCCCCGCCCGGCGCTGGAGAAAGAGGTATGTTTAACCCCTTCCTCACCCTAGAGCCCGGCGGGAGGGGGACCATGAGGGTGGGGGCACCCTCAGGGCACTATAGTGCCAGGAAAACGAGTGCATTTTCCTGGCACTATAGTGGTCTTTTAAGGAGCTCAAAGGTAAACTAATACAGAATGAAACTGATGAAATAAATACACAGCTATGAAAAGAAACTACAGAATAATACAAGACTTCTAAAATCGTGATAGCATTGCATAAATGAATGCTAATAAATTGCAATAATTTATTATACGGTAAAATAAACTTGTAATAAAGGAGTGCCTCCAAACAATCCCACTTTCGGAGTTCTGTCCCACCGTCCCACTTCAGTTCCCTTGTGTCTTGCATCTAACAACACGAGAGCAGCGTCTCTGTGCAGCACTAGCTTGTGCTGTGTAGCGGCCCAAGAACCATGCAGTCTATGTGCATTGCAATGCATTATGGCTCCACCTACTCCTGTCCGGGTGCCTTTGCTCTCACTGTTGGGAGATATGCAATGGTCTCTGTGAAAAAGCAGCACATTCTATTCAACCGTTTTTGTTTGCGATGTATATTCAAGTTGGATTGCCTGTTGTTGGGTGTTGTTATTTATGTTTCTTGTGTAGGATTAAGTAAAGGAAGCTTGTGTCCAATATTCACGTCCTGTCTGAAATCAAATTGCGATTGGCTATGTAGCAATTATTTAAAATAAACCATTTATTAAACATGGTGCATTCCTGTCTAATAAGATTGCAAATGATGAAAGTCTAAAACGTTGGGGGCACCTTGGAATTTTTCTAGAGAACATTAGTGGCTTGTGGAAATGCCGATCTGACTTTTTTTGCTGTCCGGTTAAAGGGACACTATAGTCACCTGAGCAACTTTAGCTTAATGAAGCAGTTTTGGTGTATAGAACATGCCCCTGCAGCCTCACTGCTCAATCCTCTGCCATTTAGGAGTTAAATCCCTTTGTTTATGAACCCTAGTCACACCTCCCCTGCATGTGACTTGCACAGCCTTCCATAAACACTTCCTGTAAAGAGAGCCCTATTTAGGCTTTCTTTATTGCAAGTTCTGTTTAATTAAGATTTTTTCTTATCCCCTGCTATGTTAATAGCTTGCTAGACCCTGCAAGAGCCTCCTGTATGTGATTAAAGTTCAATTTAGAGATTGAGATACAATTATTTAAGGTAAATTACATCTGTTTGAAAGTGAAACCAGTTTTTTTTTCCATGCAGGCTCTGTCAATCATAGCCAGGGGAGGTAAGGCTAGGGCTGCATAAACAGAAACAAAGTGATTTAACTCCAAAATGACAGTGAATTGAGCAGTAAAATTGCAGGGGAATGATCTATACACTAAAACTGCTTTATTTAGCTAAAGTAATTTAGGCGACTATAGTGGTCCTTTAACCAAATCTGATACCCGGGGCTTTTTCTCCAGTACACCTATCCTGGAAAGACTAACTACAAATGATAATAAACATAAATCTGTCACTTCCATAAAAACAATTCAACTTGTGTTAGTTTTTTAGTTAAATTTCTCTGTTCTAGGGTTAGATTTATGCTCACTTCAGATTTACTCTGGTGATGTTGTACTGTGTACCATAATATGAATGGCCCATGGTAGAGCTGCTTTAAGTTTAAAATTAAAAGCTGTATTCCTTACACTGAACTTCCCCCTTCACCTCAGCACTATAAGTGTTTAAAAAAACAAACCAAACAAACAGGGACAGTGCACCCAGACTACTTCAATGAGCTGAAGTGGACTGGGTGCATATAGTTATTAACACTTTAATAATTAAACCTATGTGTAATTCTAGAACCACTTCTGATTGGGACTTATAGATAATGCCAGTTTTAACTTTTTTTTATATATTAATTATCCACATTCTTCTTGTAGTAAGACAATAAATGTGGATTGTATCCTTCGGAGTTAAAGGACCACTATAGTGCCAGGAAAACATACTCGTTTTCCTGGCACTATAGTGCCCTGAGGGTGCGCCCACCCTCAGGGTCCCCCTCCCGCCCAGCTCTGGAAAGGGGAAAAGGGGTTAAACTTACCTTTTTCCAGCGCTGGGCGGTGAGCTCTCTGCCTCCTCTCCTCCTCCGATCCGCCCCGTCGGCTGAATGCGCACGCGCGGCAAGAGCTGCGCGCGCATTCAGCCAGTCACATAGGAAAGCATTCTCAATGCTTTCCTATGGACGCTGGCGTGCTCTCACTGTGAAAATCACAGTGAGAAGTACGCAAGCGCCTCTAGTGGCTGTCAATGAGACAGCCACTAGAGGGAATGGGGGAAGGCTTAACCCATTCATAAACATAGCAGTTTCTCTGAAACTGCTATGTTTATGAAAAAATGGGTTAACCCTAGAAGGACCTGGCACCCAGACCACTTCATTAAGCTGAAGTGGTCTGGGTGCCTAGAGTGGTCCTTTAACTGCAAAAAACGTTTTGGAGAAATTTGTAAAAGTACAGTATTCCATCTGAACTGTCCATATATTGCCATATTGATTACTGCATGTGTAGCGTTTTGACAGACTTTCTCTGTATACAATGCTACCATTTTGCATTTTGGCTCTGCGTGTTATTGTTTATCATCTGTAGAAACTAGTCTGATTATTTTATTTTTCATTATACTTATGTACTTTTCCTAATATGCTACATTTTTCTCAACTAACAAATTACAAACCCAAATGTAGTGTCGGCATATTGAGCAGTTTATTTCTCAAGACTAATATGCTGGGATGTACAAATAATGTTGTGGGCATGTAATTTCTCCCTTGCTAGTCCCTTACCTAAGAGACACAAATTGAATTAGGGTCCAATCGGCACACACAAGCTTATTCAGTATGAACACCACCTTTATTGCGAGTCTGTTCTCCTCCATTGCACTGCTGTTATCAATTTGCCATAGGGAATTCTTGAATCTTAAATTTGTTTTCCCTTGTTTGCAAGAGTTTTTTTTTTTTTTTTTTCTAAATCAAATTATATCTATTTGTGTTCTGTCTAGAATGATAAAGTGTGTTTCGTAATTGGCCTGGAGCTGTTTTTTTTCATTTTACAGAAACACTAGTCTTTGACATCATATTTGTGACAATGTCAGACTGATTCTGTGGGGTTGTTTTTTTTTGGTTTTTTTTTCGCCCAAGCATCATTTCTGAACTACATTTCACCCTGTAAAATGTAAGCATTAATGCATTATTTTTGTAACTATTTATATGGATTCTACCCATTTACATTGTATATACATTGTGTGTGTTTGTATTGTGCATAAACATGTGAAAGCCTGTTAATGAGCTACAAAAGCCCCCCGCCATTCGTTTTTGTTTTTTGTTGTTTTTTTAAAGCTTACTTACATTGTTAATATTCATTTAGAGTAGAGGGCTGTGTTACAATATTTTGATTATCTTTATCCCCTCTTTGTCACTTATTGGCTCCTTCTCAGTTTAAAAAGACAGCCTGTGTGCCAAACCAATACAGCTTAATGTGCTTCTGGGGCAAAGAGTCCCTGCAGTTGGAATTGGCCGAAATAATCAAATGTCAAATGTTTTATACGCTGATTACATGTACTACCAAAAATATGTAAGATACGCAAGAATAGATTAAAGGAGCACTATAGGGTCAGGAACACAAACATGTATTCCTGACCCTATAGTGTTAAAACCACTATTAAGTCCCCTTGCCCCCCTTTGCCTCTCTAAAGATAGTACAATCTTACTTGTATTCAAGTCTGAAGCTGCTGCCTCTGACATAATCAGAAGTGGTGGCATTATCCAATCACAATGCTTCCCTATAGGATTGGCTGAGACTGACAAGGAGGCAGATCAGGGGCAGAGCCAGCATGATTAAAACACAGCACTGGCCAATCAGCATCTCCTCATAGAGATGAATTGAATCAATGAATCTCTATGAGGAAAGTTCAGTGTCTGCATGCAGAGGGAGGATATAATGAATGTTTGGATGCATTTTAGGCAGCCATGACCCAGGAAGGATCTCGAACAGCTATCTGAGGAGTCGCCAGTGAAGTTATTACAAGGCTGTAATGTAAACACTGCATTTTCACTGAAAAGACAGTGTTTACAGCAAAAAGCCTGAAGGTAATGATTCTACTCACCAGAACAAATTCAATAAGCTGTAGTTGTTCTGGTGACTATAGTGTCCCTTTAACATTTCAAATGTGTTTTAGTGGAATTGTTTTCTTATAGAAGAAATCTCTTCTTGAGCTTATCCTACTAGTTCCACTTATAAGTACAGGACAGATTAGAAATGCCAGGAGAGGCGAAGTTATAAAGTCCAGTGCAACTTTTGATGTAAAACCGTATATTTTTAATGCACAGGGCAAATGGCCATATATTATCCTGAATTTTATAATGGTGCTTATTGGAAAGCAAGATTACAATTAATGATTTGAATCATCAGTTCATCTAATTTTGTTCCGTCCTGTAACTTTTTTTTTTTTTTTTTTAATATTCATGCCTATTTCTTTCTTTGAGACTCTCCATGAAGCCTGTGGCACCCCCACGTCCTGAGAAACAAAAACAGTCTAGACAAAAGGCAAGTGATGGTTTTGGATATTGACAAAACTAAAGGTTGAAGCTCCAATTCTTATCAACCTTGGGTAAAATACCTAAGACAAGCAAACAGCCTAGTGATGGCTGTGGTCATTGACAGATGATCTACCTGGTTATCTGCTTTTATAAATTTCTGGCTTTCTCATAAGTCAAAGTAGTCTCTCTCCTTTGTCTTTTGATACAACATGTATTAAGACTGAAAGAAAATTGTATGGTAGTATATAGATCAAAAGCTGTACTGTCTTCATAGAACTATAAACTGCAGACATTGACAAGCAAATACTGTATTCTGAAATTTGCATACATGCTTTGGGAAGGACTGTTCACGTTTAAAACTGCACAGAGATCTATTCACAAAGCTCAAGTCTTGGCTAAACATTTAGGAACTGAAAAACATGAATCACCCGACATTGAATAATTAAACCGTTGTACAACTATCTTTAGTGAGTAGATATCATGTTATATCATTGCACATAAAAAAATGCAACCCCTCCTAATCCCTATTACCCTGATAGAGAAGGGACACTGAGTTGTTACTGGGAAGTAATTTCTCTCCCTTGGCTAGATTGGTGCGTCAGGTTGTATATAGAGTGTGGCGGAACATACTGCTAATTTCGTGGAATTTTCGCTTTATCTGTTTGGGAGTTATGGTATCCGAGCGCCCTGCATTTGACTCCAGAACAAAGACCACCCCGGTACCTTATTAGAATGTTCCCACCTTGCAACTTAAGTGCGAAACCGCAAGGGATGTAACTAATGCATGCTTCCCCTGGGTGGCCGCCATTTCATGTAACCGAATACACGTGATGGACATTTTGTCTCCCGAATGTGGGCAGCGGTACTTGGTCGTCGAGTGCCTGGAACTTTTTTCGGCTAGGCACTCGCACGAACCCCAGTAAAAGTTATACCGCTGCCCATCCTACTTCCCAACCAACTATGCGAGCGACCTTCGGGAGATGGGAACTACCGGCTAGGTGGAGAATTCGCTCCCTGAAATAAAGAGAATGCCTTGCATGATTTTTGCACAGGAACTCCTGCACAGAGAACAGCCAGGGCACCTATTTCCCTGGGACATCACCTGTGTCGAGCAAGTCAAAACTTTACCCTGGTGGCAATTCAATTCTGCCAAACGGATCTGAGTGATACTTGGCCAAGTTGTACACTCAGATCAGAGATATCCGGGGATGTAACTTGTGGGGTTCCGGGTTATGATGGGGGTACTTTTGGGGTATAGTATATTCTGTGCAGGTTTTCCTGTACCTGAGAGAGAATTGAGTTATAATTTTCTCACGCAATTATCTCTCAGGCACAGAGGACCCCAGGAAGGAAAATCCTGTAATGTTGTGTTGGAGACCCCATGTTGGGGGTCTGTGCATAAAAGCAGTGTGTGGCCTGAATACAATTGGTTGACTCCCAGAACTATGTTTCATCTAGTTACTGGGGGAATGGATGCTTGAGTGTTTAATGGTTCCAGTCTGGTGGAGAGGAGGTCTGCTACTGAGGGGCACTGTAGACATTATAGCCTTTTCAACTCATTGAGTTGGTTAGTGCATGGAGTCCCCTACCACTGTCCTTCCATTCAGTTAAACCATTTTCTAGCAGTTAAACAATGAATGAGGGTCTCTGGCCTCCTATAGCCCTGCCCCCACTGGAGGTATGGCTAAAGCAAAGATTACACTCATCCTCCTAATTCATACCTGAATGGTTCTTGTAATAGGCTTAAAGTGGTCAGCTGACACACTCTGGCAATTACAGCCATCTCTTGCTGCCCAGCCTAATATTTCCTCGTTAGCCCAAGCAGAACAGAGGGGGCTGGGTTGCTGGGGACTCTTGTTTTGCATTAAAATATAAAAAATGGTTTAATGCTGAATGGAGTTATGCCAGGGGACTCCAGACACTATCACCACTTCAATGAGATTAAGCGGTTATTTTGCCTACGGTGTCCCTTTAATTTATAAAAAGGTTTTGTGATCTTTTCAGGAATGGGGATAATAATACAGTGACAGTCATGCCATGTTTTAGACTTGAAAGAATTAAACCATCCTTGCTGCATAAAGTGCACAGTAATGAAAGACAACATTATTTAAATATACATCAGAATGTATATTTGTGTATTTGTACCATCACTAGATTTTTTTTTTTTTGCCTTTTTATAAGAATAAAAATAAATGATACAGTTAGGTCCATAAATATTGGGACATCGACACAATTCTAATCTTTTTGGCTCTATACACCACCACAATGGATTTGAAATGAAATGAACAAGATGTGCTTTAACTGCAGACTTTCAGCTTTAATTTGAGGGTATTTACATCCAAATCAGGTGAGCGGTGTAGGAATTACAACAGTGTGTATATGTGACTCCCACTTTTCAAGGGACCAAAAGTAATGGGACAATTAGCTGCTCAGCTGTTCCATGGCCAGGTGTGTGTTATTCCCTCATTATCCCATTTACAAGGAGCAAATAAAAGGTCCAGAGGTAATTTCAAGTGTACTATTTGAATATGGAATCTGTTGCTGTCAACTCTTAATATGAGATCCAAAGAGCTGTCTCTCAGTGAAGCAAGCCATCATTAGGCTGAAAAAACAAAACAAACCCATCCGAGAGATAGCAAAAACAATAGGTGTGGCCAAATCAACTGTTTGGAACATCCTTAAAAAGAAAGAATGCACCGGTGAGCTCAGCAACACCGGAAGACCACGGAAAACATCTGTGGTGGATGACCGAAGAATTCTTTCCCTGGTGAATAAAACGCCTTTTACAACAGTTGGCCAGATCAAGAACACTCTCCAGGAGGTAGGTGTATGTGTGTCAAAGTCAACAATCAAGAGAAGACTTCACCAGAGTGAATACAGAGGGTTCACCACAAGATGTAAACCATTGGTGAGCCTCAAAAACAGGAAGGCCAGATTAGAGTTTGTCAAACATCTAAAAAAGCCTTCACAGTTCTGGAATAACACCCTATGAACAGATGAGACAAAGATCAACTTGTACCAGAGTGATGGGAAGAAAAGAGTATGGAGAAGGAAAGGAACTGCTCATGATCCAAAGCATACCACCTCATCAGTGAAGCATGGTGGTGGTAGTGTCATGGCGTGGACATGTATGGCTGCCAATGGAACTGGTTATCTTGTATTTATTGATGATGTGACTGCTGACAAAAGCAGCAGGATGAATTCTGAAGTGTTTCGGGCAATATTATCTGCTAATATTCAGCCAAATGCTTCAGAACTCATTGGACGGCGCTTCACAGTGCAGATGGACAATAACCTGAAGCATACTGCAAAAGCAACCAAAGAGTTTAAGGGAAAGAAGTGGAATGTTATGCAATGGCCAAGTCAATCACCTGACCTGAATCTGATTGAGCATGCATTTCACTTGATGAAGACAAAACTGAAGGGAGAATGCCCCAAGAACAAGCAGGAACTGAAGACAGTTGCAGTAGAGGCCTGGCAGAGCATCACCAGGGATGAAACCCAGCATCTTGTGATGTCTTTGTGTAATTGACTGCAAAGGATTTGCAACCATGTATTAAAAAGTGAAAGTTTGATTTATGACTGTTAATCTGTCCCATTACATTTGGTCCCTTAAAAAGTGGGAGGCACTTATACAAACTGTTGTAATTCCTACACCGCTCACCTGATTTGGTTGTAAATACCCTCAAATTAAAGCTGAAAGTCTGCAGTTAAAGCACATCTTGTTTGTTTCATTTCAAACCCATTGTGTTGGTGTATAGAGCCAAAAAGATTAGAATTGTCGATGTCCCAATATTTATGGACCTGACTGTATATGTTTGTTCTAACTTTTGATGCAATAATCCAGGTTGAACCTAGCAATCTTGAAATGATTGTCCTTTTCTTCACATATATTTTCTAACGATACTTCAGCACCCAAACAAGGTCCCCATACTATTTTTATAGAATATAGATTAATAACCAGCGCACACATAAAGTTAAGGCTGTTTAAAGCTACTTAAAGTCTCCTATCACAGCAAACAATAAAGGGATTCATTTCCACCAAATGGCCATGTTCACAGTACCCCAATATCGGTGGGTCCTACACTAATTCCAACGTGGGAGACTAGATGGCTGAAGTGTATTTAAATAATCTGTAAGAGCATTGTGAATATATACAATGCAAAATTAATGTGATAAATGCAATGTCAAAGCTAAACAATTAAAGTGATAGTGCCTAGATGTATATACTCACAATGTAAATTATGTATCTGCTCAATAAAATTATAAAGTCACCTTACTATCGAAAACCTTCTCAAATATATAGCTGTGGCCGCCTCTAAAGTATTTTTTTCAAATTGTGTTGATCACATTAATTTTGCTCTACGGCAGCACCATTCCTGCAAGATGTATGTTCCGGGTGTGCCACCAATTCCTTGTTGTCATTTCCATACTATTTTTAGTCAGTTAATTGGAACAGACGCATCCTATTAACCAGGTCCCAAGTAGCTTCTCATAATAGTTTACTGAAGCATCATAGGCTCCCCGGTAGCAATAGAACTATTGTGAATACAAAAATGTAGACCACTTTTTTTTTTTCTGTTGCACTGTGAATGTGTTGTTTTTTTTTTTTTTTTTTAAATCGATTTTATTATAATTGGGAAAAACCGGTCTCTAAACAAGTGCCTTGTTCTTAAACTGGGCTAAAAAAAATATTAATCGCCACTCTAACCATAACTGATGGCTTTATTTAAGTTCAACATTTACTTTTCCCAAGCTGCTGTTACAGTATACATATTGCAAGCCTGTGTCCGCCACTGAATTATTGTGGCACTCAGTGGGAGATTCACAAAGAGATCAAAGCACAGGAGAGTGAATGTTTTAGCCTGGTGACTGCTAACCTTTGGCACGGCAGCTGCTGTTGCCTTCATTTCCCAGGATGCTCATGTAACCAATAACGGCCACAGTGCCAAAGCATCACTGGTCTAGTTCAAACTCCTTTTGTTCTGTTAACAAGCGTATTAATTAGCTTGATGATAATCTGTACTAAACTGACAGGTGTTTTTCATTTCTATGTAAATCTAGTCTCGGTGTAGCCAACCGGTATCTCTCTAGAGGTAACCAGGCTAGAACTCTTTGGGTTCCCAATAAGTCCGGCTTGCTAAAGGGTCTGTTGGAAACTAAAATGGATACTTTATTTGGTGGTGGCAGTGTTTATATTGTTTTCCTTCTAAAGCCTGACTGCAGACTGTTCAGTTTTAACTTCATCAGCACCTACCTGTTTACCTATGTTTTAAGCAGATTGTGGGGCATTTCTATTTGATGCCACGTCCAGTTGATCTTAAAGGAAGGTTTTGAGCCAGGTCGAAACTTTTGTGTCCCTGATTTTAAATGTTCACGCAACCTTAAAGTTCTACTGCGAGATATCCAAAGCTATTGCCTATTAATAATTTATGCTTAAGGATACCCCGAAATAAACATTTTTGAACAAATAGCTTCTGTATTTTTCAAAATTTGTTCTCGTTCCCAAACGGTACTTTATTGTGAATGACACTTCTGGGAAATGTTCTAAACTAAATTATTTGCATTTTATTTCTCACTTCAATTATCCTTTAACCCATTTACAAATATATACATTGTTTTTTGTTTCTTCCTCTAGCTTTCTCATCATGGCCTCATCGTCTACTCCAAAGTATAATTCCCACTCATTGGAAAATGCTTCAATCAGAAGGGTGAGTCCTGTTTCCAATTTGCTTGTTCTTTGTCCCCTTTGGGTGTTATATTTCCTGCTGCAATCCATTTCGGGTCACAGCACTGTCTTGTTTAAAGACTTTCTTGTAATGTGTTGAGACCTTCTGCCAATGACTGGTTACGTAAAGCCATGTAAAAGCCTGATTTATTTTGGCACTGAAGGTTTGATACATTATTCCAGTTTATTTGCATAGCTGATATCCCAGAACTCGTATAAAACTACATGATGGCAAGAGCATTGTGTATAAGGTTCTGTGCTGTCTGGAGATCTTTCAAAATCCAGTTATGACACACAAACATATGGTCGGTATTTATTAGCTTTTTTTAAAATTTTATTTATTTGTAATTTTTCAATATTTTTAAGTGGACATTTTACAGCCAATTGCTCAATTTTCTAGTACTCCTTCAACGCTTGCTTGTATAAAGATATTCTTGAATTGTTAGATAATTCATAAAATTTGTTTATGCTGGACTATACCACCCCTAATTAATTGTCAAAGATATTATATGAGCGTTCAAATGTTGCTTCGTTCTAACAATATACAGGGCAAGGTTAAAACAATGTTATAATCGTATTTTATTGCAACTATAAATCATTATCATTCCTTGTAAACATAGTATAAAGTGTCACTCAACATGGATTTTTTTTTTTGTTAAAGCTCTGTGCACAGCAGTTTACTTCATTTAAAAAAAAAAAAAAAAAAACATACAACTTTATTATTGGCATTTTTTTTTCCTGGACACCTTAAAGCATGCTATTAAGCTAAAAACAATGTCTAAGACTTGAAGCTGTAATAGCTTGCATTATGGGTAGTTACCCATTCTATTTTAGAGAGATTTTAGCTTACTAGTGCCATTATAAACTGAACCTACACAGATTGGTTAAATCCACAGCGGTCTACTCCTTTAAAAGAAAGCAGTACCTGCAGTTTGAACGGTTACAATGAGGGCATAACTTTGAAGAAAAAAAAAAAATCTCTTGTTCCTATAGGCACATACATACGAGGCTCAGACCGTTTTAAAAGGAGAGCTAAAAAACAAACAGGGTGGAAGAGAACACCTAGAACAGGCAACAGCTCAAGTAGCTTGCCCTTCGGTGGGTCCACGTTCCAATCTCAAACTGGTTTTAGTTCATCTTGTGCCATTACAAAGAGAACCTAGACCTAGAGCGTTCTCGTCTAAACCTCAATGGCTTAACAGGCCCAAACAACTTAATGGGGTTGCTGTATCTCTCGTGTAGAGATAGACTGCCCACGTTTTGGATCTGTACTGCCCTTTTGGGTGGGATCAGTCTGATATGCAAATGGCCTAGGTTCTCTTTGTAATGGCACAGGATTAGCTAAAACGAGCTTGAGATCTCAGTGGGGCCAACATGAGCTTTGTCTGTTTTCAGTTTTCTCTTCTGCCCTGGTTTGTTTGTTTTTTTGATCAAACCTTTTGTCCTGTGCTAGACACGTCTAAAAGCTACTAGACACGTCTAAAAGCTACTAGCCACAGGTAAATTTCTATTTTCCAGCGATGACATTTTTATTTGCCACTAGATAATGGAAATTTTGTGTGTATGTGTGTCTGTCTGTCTGTCCAGATCATGAAGAGCAGTAGGCCATTTTGAAATTATGTCCATTCCAATTCTGATAAAGATTAAAGGCATAGGTCTTCGTACACACTCTGCATGTGTGGGACTGGGCTGTCTTCACTTTTCCATTATTATGTTGCCCAACTTCAACAACTCTATGCCTTTTCTAATGTAAAACGATGGGTGGATCTCTAGAACATCTTATATTTGTACTGTGTATTTCTCTTATCTACCCATGGGTCCACAGGCAGAACTACCAATCACTTCCCCAGCTTTCTTACCATTAGGGGTTAAATGGTTCGTGAAAAGTTGTCTCTCCAGTGGCGTTGCTCACTCTCACCGTCCACATCTGGTCTCAGAAATGCAGCTTGAGAAAGCACGGATTGCCACTGTGTGTGTGTTTTTTGTTTTTTTTTTTTGTTTTTTTTTACCCCACATGTTGGGGTAAAATGCATCCTATATTCCAAAAAAAAAATGGTATTCTAAAACTCCCAGTATGTTTCCAGAATTGGACTTCAATTGCACCAAGGAGCTCTGTCCTGGAAAGAATAGTGTTCACCTTATATCACCATAAAATCAGTAATCAGATCTTGGTGCTTGTTAAAAACAAGACATACGGAAGTTGAGAAATTGTTTTGAATTCTTGGCATTTACTCTGGTGACACGACTAATTCTAGATATTCCTTATGATGGCATAAAATGGATATATTGAGATTTAACCACAATCCATTCCATTTCTGTTTGTCTTAAATATCATACTTGCAATTGCCAAGCGTGTAAATGAGACAGATGTAATGTCTTGTACAGCAGCTTATTTTGAGCCTCATAGACAAATAAGAGCTGATTTTCTCTGCTGTTTAACTCCAATCAAGAAAACAACACCGAATAAAGGGCTGGCAGATTGTTTTCCTGTGGATAAAAACTTTAATGTTGTGTTTTTTTTTTTTTCTGTAGTTGGTAGAGAACACTGTTCTGGATTTACAGTGGTACAGCTACACTTTAGCTCTTGATGTATGGCAAAACTTTGCTTTGCAAACAAAGTAAACAATAATCATTAGTAGACAAACTGTCTGAATTTGATATCTCACAATGCTAGGTTTTCAGAGAAAAGCTAGTCATAATGATTGCAATATAAAGGGATATTGCAACCACTGTAACACTGCCAATTGGTGGGGTGATTATTGTATAATGACTGTATGAATAGCTTTATATTAAAGGGAAACTATATTCACAGATACAAAATTGTATTCCATGCACTATTAGTACACTATATCGCGCCCCCCCTTGCTTCTACGTGGGTGGGAGTGATAGGCGTTGCGTATGACCCTTATTTGTCCATGAGGTTAGTCCTCCTTTGTTCCCATAGCTCCCAGACCTTATTGAAGGTGGTGGTGGTGGTGTTGCGGACCTGTGCTGTTAATTTGTCCATAGTTGTCCTTGATTTTTGCTATAACCATGGAGATGTGTGGTAACTCTTTGCTGGCCCATTTTTGTGTCAGTGCCCGTCGTGCTGCTTGATATAGCATGTTCAATAGTTCTTGTTTATTGAGGCCCTCTGTGGGTCTGGAAAGCAGACCGCTCCAAGGGTGTAGTTCTGACTGTCTCTGTAAAACTCTAGAGCTGATGTCCACTTCCTCGCCCCAACAGTTTGTGACCTTTTGGGCACTGCCATCACATATGGATATAACTTCCCTTGTCCCCACAAAGATGCCAACTGGTATCAATGGAACTAAACCTCATGTGACACTGCTTAACCGGTGTCGTGTACCACCTAAAGAGCGTTTTATAGCATTGTTCCGTAAGTGTAACACACATAGATACTTTGGTGCACGCCTCCCATATCTCTTGCCACTCAGTCCCACTCAGTTCTTGCACACTGCGCACAAAGTAAAAGCAAATACAAATATTGCAATGCAAGACAAAGGAGAGTCAGTAATTGGCACATGCTCAAAAAAAATGTTAACAAAAAAATAAAAATTATATAATTTAGAAAATGTGCTAATAATAAACAATAATAGTAAACATTTAGATCTCCAAAGGTTTTAAACTGACTGTTTGTTTGCAGCACAATCGTAGTGTTGGTAACATGTTAAATATATTGTGCAGACTCCCAGAGATGGTGTTAACCAGACTCACGTTGATGGCACCAACCAGGCAAACGATGAAATACCAACCCTTCCAGGAGAGACCCTTGTTACAGGTATTGTATATCATTCTGTACAGTGTAGTTGTTTCTCTGTTAAATATCTATTTACATATATATGTTTTATTATTGGCAGACAAAGATGTAATCTACATGTGCCCATTTAATGGAGCAATAAAAGGAAGATTACATGTCACAAACTATAAATTGTTCTTCAAAGGTGAGGACACGGTAAGTTAAGATTTCCACTTATATATTTTTTTCCCATTAAATTATTTCTAAAGTATTTAATCGGGTTTTACTTATTCATTCTTTAATTTTTTATTTTTTTTTGTGTTAAAAAACTTAATCATATCTGCGTGGCGAGGTTTGTTTGAACAAGTACAGCGGTTTAAATTTTAAAAATAGGAAAGATGGGTGAATAGGATTTGGTTTTACTTTTAAAGTGGGATATCCATGAAAGTTAGGTTTACTTTTTAGAAGGGTGGAACTTGCCTAATTATTCTTTTAAAGGAACACTCCAAGTACCATAACCACGACAGCCTGTTGCATTCTAACAATTTTAGGACGGAGGACCCTCAAGTGCCAAGGGCTGAGGGATCCAGTCTTCTCCAGCAGGAGAATATGGTAAAATGCATCTTTGTAGAGTAAAGCATGATCCTTAATGGACCATGCTGATTAGTAGAGAGTGTTCAGCTGACTCTTGGCCAATTATTGTGGCGCTGAATGGCCATGTTTAGCTCTGTAGAGATAACTGCATTTTCCTGCAGGGGATGCAGGTGCCCAGCAGGAAACAAGTAGGTTATTTAACAGTACTAAAATGGTTTGCCTTCTTAACGTGGCACGACATTGAGGCCCTCCTGTCACCATACTGCAGTCCGCTCCAGTGGCTTTGCTGTTTGGAGTGCTAATGCGTTTTATAGACTTTGGCTTCATTAATACGCTGTATTATTATTTTTTATTATTATACTCCGATCTCAAACCATGTTCTGCAGAATGCAACACCATAAGACCACCTCCTTTACCACACCCCCTCACTCCAGGAAAAAACAACTTATCCAATGTATGTACACCGCTCAGCCAGTAATAGTACTGATTGAGCTGACCTACAAAACAAACTGCATTACAAGGAAAGGACACTCAGTGAGACACAAAGTGAAATGTCACTACCTGATTGTAGTTTCTCTGACTGTCTGTAGCCCGGTTGTGAATTAAAAGCAGCTCACTCTGTGTTGCATGCATTTGATAAAGAACATTCGTTTTTGATTTAAAAAAAAAAAAAGATTTGAGTGAGTTTGAACTACAGCATATCAACAAGGTCAAAACGTATTAAATGCATTATTTTTAATGGTTCATAGTGTCCCTTTAATTTACTCTGCCTAAAAGCATACGTTGTATTCACAAATATTCTAGGATTTTTTTTAACACAAAATGCTATCTTTTCCCATCTTGGAGATAAAAAATTCAGTGTATATTTATTTGAAAGCCTGCTCAAGTTTGGTGAAAATGTCCCACATCAGTAAATACCTAGCCATTCCAACTAAAATCGAAACATTTCTGAAACCACATCGTAGCTTTTTTTTTTCTTCCTCTATTGTAAAATCTAGTTAAACACGGGTAGGGCCACTGAGGGTCCTGTGGAAAAATGAAATTGGGGAATTAAAGATCCGTATTTTGTAATACGGTTTCATGTTAGACTTGCACTTTTGTACTGTCTATTTTTCTTTGCTTGAGAGATCCTGGCAGCTTTAATGCTGAAAAAATGTGGGCACTTCACAGTGTTAGTTCTAAAGTTCATTGCCATGACAATAGCTTGTGCTGAGGAAACACAAGTAATTCATTCCCTGCAAAAGAGCTTCGGTGCATCTGACTTTGGTTGAAAGTATTAATAAAAAAATAAAAAAAACCCCACTAAGCTGCAGTCAATGGCTGTCAAACCCTCACTTTTTAAAATCCATTTTTAAAGGGGAAACTTACCTCCCCAGGAATTTTTCTATCTTGGATACCTTTGTCATTATTATACACTGTGCCCTTTGCATCTGTCCTCATACAGAGAGCATAGCGAGAGGAGTAATGTTTCTGTGTGTGTTCTCTTCTAATGCAATGTGTGCCGGACAGAAGTGGACCTTGATCTTTAATACACACATAAAAACAAAAAAAATATAATCAAGATAGAAAAGTAACACTAGTTTAAGTCAAGTTCTAGGTGATTTTTTTTTTTTTTAATTTTATTATTTATTTTTTTTATTTACTGGTGTAATTTCCGGAGAAGTGATGGTTCCTCTTTGAAATGCTCGGCAAACCAAGTGTTCACACTAAGAGCGTTCTGTTTCATCCATGCACATGTTCAGTGTTGGAGATTTAAGGAAAATTAAATAACAGGACCTTTAGGTCAGTGTTTCCCAACCCAGTCCTCAAGGCACACCTACCAGTCCAGGATTTGGGGATTACCCAGTTGTGTCTAAGGTGTTTTTTTTCTTCTTTGTAAAAACACCTTAGACACAACTGGGTAATCCCTAAATCCTGGACTGGTAGGTGTGCCTTGAGGACTGGGTTGGGAAACACTGCTTTAGGTAATAAAGAAGTTTGCTCGAATTTATTATACTTCATTATTATAAGTGCCTTTGTGATTCACAATTTAAGCTGAACTTCCACGACTGGGAGTTTCTTAGTACTAATTGGTTTTAAAATATGGAAAATACATGGGAAAATAGTGTACAATAAAAGCAGTTTCCAATCAAAAATGTTTTTGCTATGTACATGTTTTGACAGATCTGCGTATATTTTGGAGTAATTGATATACTGCATACTATACACTGATGAGTTTAGCTATGAGTATGGAAGTGGATTTTGACATTTTGTTTTTATGTTGGCATTTGCTGAACAGAAACATTTGTAAATCTAAAGGTATACTGCAAGCACCATAACTACTGCAGCCCACTATATGGATTATGATGCCAAGATTACTCTGGTCTGGTTCCCAGGTAATGGGACAAGCCATTTAGCATGGGTCCTGGCTGGGCTCAGTTGCTCCCTGGTGTTCCAGTGACTCTTTTTTGGCTTCTGTAGAGACTCGTCACCATACATTGGCTGAGTGAATCAGCCGGCTGTTCTCAGCGAGTTACTGACATTCTGTGCAATGAAAGTTGCACAGAATTGACTTTAACAAGCCTGGAACTCTATTGGTGAAGTTACACTTCCGGCGGCAAAGAGGTTAAACTTCATATGCAGCGTTTCATACTGAAACGCTACAGACGCCAGGCACCATGACCACTTCAAATCATTGAAGTGGTCATGGTGCTTGGAGTAACCCTTTACATTTGTCTCTATTTCCAGATCTTATTGTCCTGGCTTTATTGTGGCAGCAGTTGGGTACCTGTAGACACTTCTTCAGACAATATTTTGCAGCAATTTTAGTATTTATTTTACACATTCGAGAGTTTAAGCAACAGTCATCATATCCCAGATGGTGACTTCTCCACTGGGTGTCCAGGGGCCACGGGGTTCAGGGGAAGGTGAGTTTTCTTCATTGTCTTCCTGCCTGTCCTCTTAAGCTCTTGATGCTTCACCCGCCAGAAGCCAACGTCCATCTTATTCTCTTGCGAGGCCACAGGATCATACATAGACCGAGCTGAGGCAAATGATATCACTTGTCAAAGGTAACTCCAGCTTGGGGAAATGACCAAACTTTCTGTCTTGTCAAATTTGTCATGGCCCTTCTTTGTCTTAGTACATCTTTTGTCTCTGTTGAAATTCCAGTCCGTGGAAGCATTTAATAAAGATTTTTATCTTTATGAAATACTCATTTTGGAAGGGTAACACAGGAGGAGCTTTAATGGAAATGGTATTGGTTTATTTTGCCTACTTCTGGATCAGTACCCATGAGCAGCATTTGCTGTGTACTGTGAAAGTTTGACCTTGATAGACCTGTCTTATTTTCAGCCTAATTAATTTGAAGCTGTGCAGGAAATGTCCCTAGCAGAGTGCTTTTGTTACTGGGAATTAGGGCATATCACTGAAGGTTTTTTTGTTTTTTCTTCTTCTTTCTTGCTGATTTCTCTTGACACTTCACCATTAAGTCAGCAATGGCTAACCTTCCAGCTGCTTTAGACTACTATTCACTTCAGCGCTGTGGAATGTGTTGACGTTTTATAAATGCCAGTAATAAATTAAGGTCTGTTAGCCATATGGGCATTGATGCTTTAGCTCAATAAGAACCATGGGCGTCTGCAAGGTGGGGAGAATGAAACACATGGATGGGCTTGGGGGGGGGAGAGAGAATGAGACACGTGGACGGACTGGGGTGGGAGAGAGAATGAGATAATGCGGGGACCTGACTGGGGGGAGACAGAATGAGACACGGACGGATCTGGGGGAGAGAAATGAGACACCGGACTGACTGGGAGAGAATGAGACACGGACGGACTGGGGAAAGAGAATGAGACACTGGACGGACTGGGGAAGAGAGAATGAGACACGCGGACGGACGGGGAAGAGAGAATGAGACACGTGGACGGACTGGGGGGAAGAGAGAATGAGACACGTGGACGGACTGGGGGGAAGAGAGAATGAGACTCGTGGACGGACTGGGGGGGAAGAGAGAATGAGACACGTGGACGGACTGGGGGGAAGAGAGAATGAGACACGTGGACGGACTGGGGGGAAGAGAGAATGAGACACGTGGACGGACTGGGGGGGAAGAGAGAATGAGACTCGTGGACGGACTGGGGGGAGGGCTATAAGATGAAGAGGGTCTGAGAAGGAGACAGTGACACACAGGTCTTGCACAGGCAGCTGCCTTAGGGCGCACCGTCTCTGGGGGTGCACGATTCCAGTGACCGGCAGGAGGGAAGCACTCCTTCCTACCAGGCCATCTGTGCGGCTGAATTGGCATCAGAGGCAGTGAGGGAGCTCTGATCTTCTTGCTTTGCTTCCTCGTGCGCCGTTTGCTGAGGCCGTGGGAGCCGGAATAGGACGTCATTCCAGCCCCTTGCATCAGTAGACAGCCCACGAGGGAGCAGAGCAGGGAGATGAGAGCTTCGTCGCCTCTGATGCCAATTCAGTCACATGCTTCACAGCAGCCCCACTGAACCTCCAGAGAGAGACCCACGCCAGCTCTATTAATAGTGTCTGTCTGTCAATGTGTGTGTCGGTCCGTGTGTGACTATCAGTCTGTGTCTGTCACTGAGAAGGGGAAGAGAGACACACAGAGGGGCTGGAGGTGAAAGAGACTCGAACAAAGGAGCTGGGAAGAGTAAAAGACACAAAGGGGTTGGGAGAGAAGGAGCCACACAAAGGGACTGGGAGGAGTAAGACACAGAATGTGGGAGGAAATAAGAGTCCTACAAAGAGGGGAGATAAGATACACACAATGGGGATTTTAAGAGACACACGAGAGGGAGGTGTAAGGCACACAATGGGGTAAAATAGGAGATAAGATACACTTAAAGGAATAAGACATTTAAAAGAGGGGATAAGAAACCCGAAAGGAAATTTAAGAGGCATACAGATGAAGATGTTTTTATTTTTTTTGGGGTGGGGGGAAGAGTTGGAAAAATGCATCTTCACCTACGTACCTAAAAATCCTTGCACACTGGGTGGCTGGGAAGGTGGCAATGACACACAGAGGGGCTGTGGAAGGAGACAGTGACACACAGAGGGGTTGTGGAAGGAGACAGTGACACACAGAGGAGCTGTGGAAGGAGACAGTGACACACAGAGGAGCTGTGGAAGGAGACAGTGACACACAGAGGGGCTGTGGAAGGAGACAGTGACACACAGAGGAGCTGTGGAAGGAGACAGTGACACACAGAGGAGCTGTGGAAGGGGACAGTGACACACACAGGGGCTGTGGAAGGGGAGAGTGACACACACAGGGGCTGTGGAAGGGGAGAGTGACACACACAGGGGCTGTGGAAGGGGAGAGTGACACACAGAGGGGCTGGTGGAAAGTAAGAGACACACAAAGGGTCTGGTGGAAAGTAAGACACAAAGGGGAAATGGGGGATAAGATACACAAAAAGGGGTAAGACATTCAACAGATGAGATAAGCACGAAAGGGGGAGGGGTTATGAAAAAGGCATCTTTTGCCTGAGTAGTCAAACATTATTGTAGGATAAAAATTGTCATGCATGTACAAAAAATGCACAAAGCAATCTGAACATCAGTGTTGGTATCTGTCTTTGTATTTACATATGTGGCAGTGTTTGTATTTGTGTGTCTGTGTACCTGCATGGGTTTCAGTGTGTGTGTCTGTGTATCTAGATGGGTGTCAGTGTTTTCTTCTGTGTGTGGATCTGCATGTGCGTCAGTGTTTTTATGTGTCTGTGCATCTGGGTCAATTTGTATCTGTATGTGTATCTGTCTGTATGTCCGTGTTTTATATCTCTGTGTGTGTGTGTGTGTGTGTCAGTGTGTGTATCAAATGGCAACTTGATTCTTCTATTAAAATTTTGCATCAGGTTTCTTAACCTGTGCACCTGCCCTTCATTTCATGTCAAAAAGGAGCAAAGCATGGATGTCATTACAAAAAAAAATATATATATAATTTTTTTTTAATTTTTTTTTTTAACATAATGTTGTTTAGTCCCTGAATAGAGAATGTTGATATTATGAATGTGATTTCAGCTACCGTATATACTCGAGTATAACCCCAACTCGGCTTATACTTGAGTCAGTCTGTATTGTGGCAACTTACATTGCCACAATACAGACCAGGACCGCCTGGCTCATTGCAAGCCCGGCGGTCCTGTTGGGGGCTGACAGTGAGCTGTTACTTACCTTCTTGTCAGCTCGCTCCTCTGTCAGCTCCGTTCTGCTCACAGTGTAAATGTCTTGCGAGACTTACACTGTAAACAGAACGGAGCTGACAGGAGAGCTGACAGGAGCTGCAGGAAGGTAAGTAACAGCTCACTGTCAGCCCCCCCACTGAACTGCCAATGCCACTGGACCACCAGGGATTTAATATTATTCAGATAATATAATATTAAAATATTATTTTATTATATTATTATTATTATTATTATTTATTTTAATATTTGCCTTTTTTTTTTTTTAATGTTTTTGTCCCCCTGCTTGTTGCCTGGTCAGGGAGGGGGGACAAAAAAAATATAATGCAAATATTAAAATAATAATATAATAATAAAATAATATTAAAATATAATATTTAAATAATATTATACATATTTTAATATTATATTATTTTAATATTATTATTTTAATATTTGCATTTTTTTTTTAAAGTTTTTTTTTGTCCCTCCTCCCTGACCAGGCAACAAGCAGGGAGGGGGGACAAAAAACATTTTTTTTAAAAATAATGCAAATATTAAAATAATATAATTATTAAAATAATATAATAAAATATTATTTTAATATATTATTTTAATAATATTATTTTATTATATTTATTATTTTTAATATTTGCATTATTTTTTTAAAAACAATTTTTGTCCCCCTTCCCTGACCAGGCAACAATCAGGGAGGGGGTCAAAAAAACATTTAAAAAAAAATAATACAAATATTAAAATAATATAATAACATATTTTATTATTATGTTAATATTATTATTTTAATAATATTATTTTATTATATTATTATTTTAATATTTGCATTATTTTTTTTTTAAATGTTTTTTTTTGTCCCCCCCCTCCCTGACCAGGCAACAAGCAGGGAGGGGGGGGACAAAAAAACATTAAAAAAAAATAATGCAAATATTAAAATAATAATAGTATTAAAATAATAATAGTATTAAAATAATATAATATTAAAATAATATAATAATAAAATAATATTATTAAAATAATATAATATTAAAATAAAAATGCCCTCCACTCACCCAGTTTACACACACTGCACAAACACACACACTGTGTTATATACACATTGCATTCATTATCTAACACACAACACACAAACACACACTGCATTCATTATACACACACTGTATTCATTCTATACACACACTGTAAATAAACAATTAATGTAATTTTATTGGGATCTAATTTTATTTAGAAATTTACCAGTCGCTGCTGCATTTCCCACCCTAGGCTTATACTCGAGTCAATACGTTTTCCCAGTTTTTTTGTGGTAAAATTAGGGGACTCGGCTTATATTCGGGTCGGCTTATACTCTAGTATATACGGGTAAGTTAAAGTAAAGACCGTTCCTCTACTTTTTTTTTTTTTTTTTAACACATCATACATATGCTTTCTCTTTGCCTATACCTCATACATTCCTTTGAATTGTAGGAGCGGCCGGTGATGTTCAGTGTTCCTCTTGGTGTTATTGCACGGATAGAGAAGATGGGTAATGCATCTAGTAGAGGAGAAAATTCATATGGTCTGGATATAACCTGCAAAGTAAGTAGTTTGATCACTGTACAACTCTGAATTATTTTATACTAGAACTTGACAAATCCCAGGCTCCATGGCAGCTATGAATTGTCCATGCAACATTGCTTTCTCCGATGCCTGCCAATGCACGCAATGTACAGTGCCAGAATTAAAAGGGTCACTGAGGTCTCAAGTGCATTTGGGCCCTTTGTGTTCCGCCTGTCATGGGAGGCTCCTCAGCTGGCTGGTCACTTTAGGGCCCACCAGGCGGGTGGCTGTGAGCAATGGAGGTCCTAGTATCACTAAACAGTGTGTGAGGGAGCAGAGCAAATAGAGCTTGAAGATTACTGGATTATAGCAGCTCCACTGGACCCCAGATAATGGATCCACTCCTGCTTTTCCAAAAGTATGGAGGCTGGGTGTATGAAAATCAAAATTAAAACAAATAATAAATTGTGAGTGTGTGTCTGTCAGTGTGTAGTGGTACTTTAATTCTAAAAATACAAGGCATGTTCATATCCACAAAAAATCAAGTGAAAATAACTGATGCATTGCATAAAACATCTGGCTCCTAGATTCAAAGCAAAATTTGTGTATTCCATAACTCTTATAATGGGACTTTTGTGGTCTCTCCATAGTTCCCATAAATCCATTTGCTTGACTCTTAAAGTTATGTACAATGTACATGGTAGGTTCTCATTTTCCATACCGTAAAGGAACACTATAGAGTTAGGAATACAAAACTGTATTTGTAATGCTTTACTGTCCCTCTGCCATAAACGTATTATCTGACTCACTGCCTGGTGTTGAAATGGTTTTAAAAAAACAAAAAACAAAAAAAACCTTTTTAAACATTTACCTGATTCCAGCGCTGTAGTTCCTCGTTGCTATCTGCCTCTTCCTCCTCTATTGGTAATGGGTGAAGCTAATACACTTGCACGGCGAGCGCCACATTACGCCTTCCTCATAAGAAAGCATTGAATCAATGATTTTCTATGGGGGATTTAAAGGTGCTGAATGTCTTCATGCAAACCGTAAGGACATCCCCTGTTTCACAGAGTTAAACTCCACGAAAAGCCGGGCAGCACCTCTAGTGGTTTCTCTTAAACTGCAATGTTTTACATTGCAATACTTAGGGGTCAGGGGCACTGCACCCAACCACTTCATTGAGATGAAGTGGTCCGAATGCCTGTAGTGTCCCTTTAAAGTCACCATTCCTGCTAGTTGTGTAGCGTTTCTTCTCTGGAACTCTAGTATATCTGTTTTAGTCCAGGTTAGTGGAAGATCTTTCTCCACTGCCAATCTGTCATGAAAACAGAAAACCACAAATACTGTTTTAGATGTGAAATGGGAAAATCATGCAACTTTGTCAGCCTGAGCTATCAGAGGTTGATGGATAGAACTCATCTGAGATCTGTAGGTTTAAAAACAAACAAACAAAACCTTTCGAATAAATCCTTTATTGTGATTATTTCTATGTTACCGTCTTATTTCTCAGAATAGAGATCTCATCCCTATGTTTAATCATTTAAAGCCTCAGGATATTAACAGAGATTGCATCTTTCTGAATTACTGTGGCAGGAAAATTGTCCAAAACCCACATGTTTAAGGAACTACAGTATCTCACAAAAGTGAGTACACCCCTCATATTTTATTACTGTATATCTTTTCATGTGACAAATCTGAAGAAATAACACTCCACCACAATGTAAATTAGGAATTGTACAACCTGTATAACAGTGTAAATTTGCTGTCCCCTCAATATAACTCGACACACAGCCATTAATGTCTAAACCGTTGGCAACAAAAGTGAGTAAACCCTTAAGTGGAAATGTCCAAATTGGGCCCAAAGTGTCAATATTTTGTGTGGTCACCATCATTTTCCATCACTGCCTTAACCCTCATGGGCATGGAGTTCAACAGAGCTTCACAGGTTGCCACTGGAGTCCTCTTCTACTCCTCCATGACAACATCACGGAGCTGGTGGATGTTAGAGACCTTGCGTTCACCCACCTTCCTTTTGAGGATGCCCCACAAATGCTCAATAGGGTTTAGGTCTGGAGACATGCCTGTCCAGACCATCACCTTTATCTTCAGCTTATTTAGCAAGGCAGTGGTCGTCTTGGAGGTGTGTTTGAGGTTATCATGTTGGATTATTGCCCTGTGGCCCAGTCTCTGCAGAGAAGGGATCATGCTCTGCTTCAGTATGTTACAGTACATGTTGGCATTCATGGTTCTCTCATTGAACTTTAGCTCCCCAGTGCCAGCAGCAATCATGCAGGCCCAGACCACACTCCCACCGCCATGCTTGACTGTAGGAAAGACACTTGTCGTTGTACTCATCAACTGGTTGCCGCCACACATGCTTGACACCATCTGAACCAAATAAGTTTATCTTGGTCTCATCGGACCACAGGACATGGTTCCTGTAATCTATGTCCTTAGTCTGCTTGTCTTCAGAAAACTGTTTGCGGGTTTTCTTGTGCATCATCTTTAGAAGAGGCTTCCTTCTGGGACGACAGCCATGCAGACCAGTTTGATAGAGTATGCGGCGTATTGTCTGAGCACTGACAGGCTGACCCCCCCCACCCCTTCAACCTCTGGCAGCAGTCATACCTTTATTTCCCAAAGACAACATCTGTATATGGCGCTGAGCACGTGCACTCAACTTCTTTGGTCGACCATGGCGAGGCCTGTTCTGAGTGGAACCTGTCCTGTAAAACCGCTTTATGGTCTTGCCCACTGTGCTACAGCTCAGCTTCAGGGTCTTGGCAATCTTCTTATAGTCTAGGCCATTTGTATGTAGAACAACGTTTTTTTTTTTTTTTTTTCTTCAGATCTTCAGAGAGTTCTTTGCCATTAGGTGCCATGTTGAACTTCCAGTGACCAATATGAGAGTGTGAGAGAGCGATAACGCCAAATTTAACACACCTGCTCCCCATTCACACATGAGACCTTGTAACACTGAGTCACATGACAACGGGGAGGGAAAACTGCTAATTGGGCCCAATTTGGCCATTTCCACTTAGGGGTGTACTCACTTTTGTTGCCAATGGTTTAGACCTTAATGGCTGTGTGTTCAGTTATTTTGAGGGGACAGCAGATTTACACTGTTATACAGGCTGTACACTTACTACTTTACATTGTAGCAGAGTGTCATTTCTTCAGTGTTGTCACATGAAAAGATGTAATAAAATATTTACAAAAATGTGAGGGGTGTACTCACTTTTGTGAGATACTGTAGTTATTCTCAATATCTTTTATGCAGTCAAAAATATCAAATTCAAGCGTTTGGAAGTCTCCTGATGTGAAGTATTGCTGGGTCATTTTGTACTGTACAGTAAATGCTAATAAAGATTTATAGTCTCAGAATTATTTTAGGTAATTCTTTATAGATGATTGCAAAGATCTTCTATTGGGATGAGTATAGCCAGGGGCAGACTGACCACACAGGCAGATCGGTTATGGACCAGGGCCCAAGGCAGTCAGGGGCCCGGCACATCAGAGATCTCCCCAGCCAGAAAGCCATAATTTCACTTATGGCAGTGATGTTGCTCCTGCAACCTATCACTCTCTAAATGTCCCCCTCCTTCTCAGAGAAACCTGGCTAGCAGTGGTGTTACTCTTCTTGCCAGGTCTACTCCCATCACATTACCTATGCCCCCCTTCACCACTACAGCCCTTATGCCCTTCTTTACCCTTCCAGCACCTATTCATTCCTATACCAATCCAGCCCATATGCCCCCTTCACCCACTATAGCTCTTATGCCCTATTTTATCCATCTAGCCCATATCCCCCTGCACACATCCCACCCCCTATTACTCCTTTACTCATCCAGCCCCTATGCCCCACTGCACCCCTTGCCCTCTTTACCCATCCAGAACCACTGCACCCCTTGCCCTCTTGACCCACACAACCATTATCCTACCCAGCACCCACCACAGCCTCTGTCCCCTTTTACCAATCCAGCCCCTATGCCTCAATTTACCCTACACGGGCCCTATCCTACCCAGCACCCATCACAGCCCCTATGCTCTACTTTACCCATCACAGCCCTTATGCTCTACTTTACCCATCACAGCCCTTATGCTCTACTTTACCCATCACAGCCCTTATGCTCTACTTTACCCATCACAGCCCTTATGCTCTACTTTACCCATCACAGCCCTTATGCTCTACTTTACCCATCACAGCCCTTATGCTCTACTTTACCCATCACAGCCCTTATGCTCTACTTTACCCATCACAGCCCCTATGCTCTACTTTACCCATCACAGCCCCTATGCTCTACTTTACCCATCACAGCTTATGCTCTACTTTATCCATCACAGCCCCTATGCTCTACTTTACCCATCACAGCCCCTATGCTCTACTTTACCCATCACAGCCCCTATGCTCTACTTTACCCATCACAGCCCCTATCCCTCACCTGCCCCCTGCACCTCCACCACAGCACCCACCACAGCCCTATGCCCCTGCACCCACCACGCCCTTATGCCCCTGCACCCACACTACCCCCTGCACCCCTCTCTATGCCCCTACCCTCCTGCACCCACTATCCCAGCCACTACCCCTATACTCCCCCAATGCTCCTACTGTAGTATGCCCCCTGCAGCTACTACAGTTCCTATGCCAACCCTGCAGCTTCTACAGTTCCTATGCCTACCCTCTGCACTTCCTACAGGCCAAATCCCCTTGCACACATTGCAATCACTATCCACACACACACACACTGCAGCCTCTATAGTCCCCACACACACACAGCAGAGCCTCTAGTATCCACACACACACATTACAGCCCCAGTGTCTTTCAGATGCCTACTACAGCCCTGTTCCCACAAACACACATACAACAGTCCCAAACCACACACACTCTTCAAGACAAATGATTAATTCTAACTCCACTCACATACTACACTGTAAACAGTCCCATCCACACACGCAAACCCACAAGGAGCCTGAGTGTATGCACACAATCCCACAAGCAGCATCCCCACACATGTAATACCACATACAGCCTCCCTACACACACATCACAAGCTGCATCCCCACCACTACAATACCGCATACAGCCTCCTTACACAAACAATCGTAATTATTACAATAACTTGTATAGCACCAACATATTCTGCAACCCAGTACAATAGGTAAAACAAGACAGATTAATTCTAACTCCGCACATTAACATACAGCAGTCATGTCCAAAGTCCGGCCTGTGGGCCATTTGCGGCCCGCGTTCCGGTTAAATATGTCCCCACCGTTAATTTGCTAAATCTATCTTTTGTGGCCCTTCAGTGAATCCCCGAGCGACGCTCATGACTCCTGGGATCTCTAAACACCGCGGTCCTGAGCGTCGCTCTGGGATTCACTGAGGGCCAAGAGATCGTGAACACGCAGACGGACGTGCAGGGACCTCAGTCTGCGTTCGTGCAATCTCTTGGACATCACAGGACTCGCGGGATTTGGTGCGCGTGATCACGGGATTTGGTTCCTTCTCCCTGTTGAGACCGAAAGAATGGACAGGGTAAAGCGGGACAGGGTAAAGAGCCCTTAACTGTAAATCTGGCCCTGTTCGGAGGCATTCTCACACAGTGTGCACATAATATCTGTGTGAGAGCGCACAAAGACCTTGCATCAGGAGGGGTCCCTTGATCCTCTATTGCCCGAGGGCCCTGTGAGTTCTCAGTCCGTCCCTGAGTATAGCAAAGTATTTGTTTTGTGTATGTTTGTAGAAATTGATATAATCTTTTTCGATATTGATCAGAAGTTCCGTTATTTGGGATGACTGTGGCAAATAAATTGACTTCATTAAAAATCACTGCTTCTCTGTGCAATCATTTTATATAAAGCATCCCTCCTTGAAAAGAGTTATGTATCCATACTTTGAATTCTGAGTGCGAGGTTGTATATCTTTCTCCAGTGCATAGTGCTCTTTTGTATTTTGTGAAAGGACCATAACTTATTACTTAATAGTCTTTTGGACTCTACTAGACTTGCTTGCATGCTTTAAATCAGTCTATTCAAGCTAATATGTGAATGGCTCTGCTTCATGCAACGCAAGGCTAGGCTGTGACTGGCGAATCTCCTTTTCGAATGTTACACCTTTGTTCAAGTTCCCTAGAAACAGTCAGATCTAATTTTGCTGAACCTCGCTCTGTTGTAGAATTTATTTAATAATGTTTGTGGTTTATTCACCCAGGACATGAGAAATCTGCGATTTGCTCTGAAGCAAGAAGTGCACAGCAGAAAGCAGATATTTGAAGATCTCACAAAGTATGCTTTTTCCCAGTCATACGGCTTGGTAAGAACATTTCATGGGTGTTTAGAAATGTCTAATTTCAATATATTGCTTTTTTTGTCCTTTGTATCCATGATACAGGAGCAGTCTTATATAGAGAAAGATATTCGGTTAATACAGCATTTGTTGAGTTTTTTTCCTCCTCCTGAACACTGCTGTATAAGCTACAGAAAAGTAATTGTGTTTATATGTTCATAAATTAGTACTGCAATAGTGTTAGGTATATACTATCAACACCAAGTCTTTATTTTCTTAAAATACCTGCTCAACAAATATTTAGGTCATAAGATGTAAATTTTGTATGTAGCCTCCTAAGAGATGTTGCAGTACTTTGGTGCTTAGATGATAAAGGCCTAGCCCACCTCCCCACCTCCATTCAGTCACCATGGTTAGGGGTAATACCTGCAGACAGCCTGATTCTATTATACTCTTATAGCTGTTCCCTGAACTGAAACTTATTACTCTTCACAGTTTAGAACATTAAGATTTATTGTGATATTCAGGCTGATCTTCCTTTACAGTTAAACCTTCATGGATAAAATGATTAATACTTTGTTTTCCTTGTCTCGTGCATATCACCCTGTCTTATGATATCTACTGTAACGATCTATGTATTTGTACGTCTTAACTTTGTTATCTGCCAAGTATTGATGTCAAATATAAAAAATTGACAACCAAAAAAATTACAATCTCCCACCAGAAAAATGAAAATTGTCTGATCCTACATACAATTTCTGTAAATTATCATAGAGATACATTCTCTTTTAAATCAAATTAAATGGAAACCATATTTAAACCACCCAATGCTGCTCAGGTTAATGGTTCCTCAGTAGTCCAAGTAGCACAGAGCAGGTGGGTTGCTGAGAACTCTTGTTTAGAATCAAACCATTAAAATAGTTTAACACTAAATACAAGGATGACGCCAGGGGACTTCAACACTATAACCTCTTCAATGACATGAAACCCAGACAGTGCCTATAGTGTCCCATTAATGTAGTCATTAATCAATCCTCATTATATTGCTTAGACCAGGGCTGGTAAATGGTTGATCTCCAGACATCTGTGGATCTACCATTTACCCACTTCCTGCCTGCAGTACCCTTTTAATCAGATTGATATCCACTACAACTCTCTGTAGTAATGTTGCCTAGAGTCTGTGGACAGATTCCCTAGTTTAATGTCTAACAATATTACATAATACCTTCCTGGTATCCGTAGACTGCTCTTTTGCTCAATCAGTATCACTTTTGTCAAACCCGAATGACTGAGAGAGCTTGGCTAGCCCACTCCAGCATTCTTGGACAACGAGTGCCATGCAGATTTGTGGTTATGTTGCTTAGAATGCAAGTCGGGTTGCCTTAAAAAAGACTCATCTCAGACATTAATTTATTAACAAATCATAGGTATTGAATACGAACCTACATACATAAAATCCAAATGTGTGTCTAGAATAAATAAAGTAATATGTATGTAAATAAATCTAATGTGACAACCAGTGCAGTATTCTAACATAATTTAAAGGGTTATTCCATTCATCATTACTACTACAGCACACAATATTGGTTGAGTACTCTGGTGCAGTTTCCTGGTAATGAGATAAACCGTTTTTCAGCTGTTTGCCCTGGTCTTCTGTGAAGCAGGGTTTAACCCCTTAAGGACGGCGGGCGTGCTATGCCGTCCTTGGGGACCCGGCTCTAAACGCCTGCGGGCAGCAGAGCAGGTCCCCGCCGTCCTATGTACTTACCCGCTCGCGGTGGGGGGATTTACCTGGCATCCCAGGTAGTCCCCTTGCTGCCATTACGGCCCTCCTGGGCCATGTGATCGCAAGGTCCTTGCGAGGACCTCACGATCACATGGACGGAATAGCCGTCCATAGCAGTGCCTGCAGGGGGAGTGCCTGACAGGCTGTCCCCGTGCTGCCTGTAAAATAAAAGTTAAAAACGGCTTAAAATTAAATAAATATATATATATATATATATATATATATATATATATATATATATATATATATATATATATATATATATATATATACACACACACACTAAGTGTATTTTAATAGTTATATATATATATATATATATATATATATATTATCAAAATACATGTAGAATGAGTTATTAAATATATATAATATAAAATAACTAAAAATGTAAATACGTTAAAAATAATATACGTAGAACGAAATAATATATGTATATATCACTATATATACACCTATAAATAAAAAAAATATATATATTCTACGTATATATTTATGCAATATTTTTACTTAATTAGGTCATTTTATTAAATACAATTTGTGGGACCTGCATGCCAACCCAGGCCAAAAGTCCAGTGAATTTAATTTGCTAGCACTATATTTAGCCCTGTAACTTTCCAAGACACCATAAATCCTGTACATGGGGGGTATTGTTTTACTCTGAAGACTTCACTGAACACAAAGATTGTTTCAAAACCGTAAAATGTATTACAATGATGATATAGTGAGTGAAAGTTAATTTTTTTTTTTGAATTTTTCACACTCAAATGGCACTTACACTGACAATATAATTGTTGTGATACATTTTACTGTTTTGAAACACTACTATTTGTGTTCAGCAAAGTCTCCCGAGTATAACAGTACCCCTCATGTACAGGTTTTACATGAGGGGTTTTATGGTATTCTGGGAAGTTAGAGAGTCAAATATAAGGCTTGCGTTTCAGTTTTTTCAGATGGAAATTTGCCAGATTGGTTACATTGCCTTTTAGACTGTATGGTAGCCCAGGAATGAAAATTAACCAGTCTAGTATATTTTTAAAAGCCACTTGGTCACAAACACTGGCCAAAATTGGCGTTCAAATTCGTTTTTTGCATTTTTCACACACAAATATTAACACTTACTTTGGCCAGTGTTTGTGACCAAGTGGCTACTAAAAAAGACTGGACATACCCCATTTGCAATACCTTGGGTTGTCTACTATTGCAAATGGTATGCCATCATGGGGGCAATTCTCAATCCTGGGCTACCATACGCTCTCAAAGGCAACATAACCAATCTGGCAAATTTCAGTGTGAAAAAAATGAAAAATGTAACATGCTAGATTTGACCCTGTAACTTCCCAAAACACATCTGTGGCGAAACCAACCTCGCCACTATGCACTGGAGAAGCCTGGTTGCCAGCCTCCTGCCATCTGACTATGGCCCCCTTGTGAATTCGTACTTTTGTATGCAATATTTGGGCATGTAACATTCTTATATTGCTGCTACTGGCCCTTTAAGGGCCATCCGTGAACATATTCTGCCTGTTAGGAATAATGCCTTTTTAAGACTGTGTAGCAAATTGCATTCAGGCTGTATTTAATATTATATGTTCGGTATAAAGTGTTAGGTGAATGCAGCATTCCCCTGATTGTTCGGTAGAATCATTTCATTCATTATATTGGGTGAAACTACCGAACAACCAGACCACCCGGGAGTAAGTGTGCCTCCAATTACCGTTTGCAACAATGTTGCAAATGGGTAATTGGCAATATGTGTAATGTGTGTTGTGTCCTCTGGGTGGCCGCCATTCGGGAAACGAACACGTGGCGGCGGCCATCTTAAACTCCCGAACAGCGGTGTTTTGCCGTCGAGTGTCTGGAACTAAAATCGGACACTTGACTAAGCAAACACCGCTGAGACCTCCAGACTTCCAGCAATTCGTGCAGAAACTACCGAACGGCCCGCCGTTCGGTAGAAAGGATCCCACGAACAGGGGGATTCATACGAATCCTCCCCAAGCTCTATAACCCAGGCAATTCGTGTGATTCATTCCCTTTTCTGTGACCGACTGCAGGGCCAAAGTACATGGAACTATTTTCGGATACTTTTGCCATGCAGTCGGTCAAAACTTTAACCCTTTATAATTCCTGAACCCCTGGTCCGATCTGGGTGATTTTTGGATATGTGTCTCACCCAGATCAGGGTTACCAGGGGATGTAACATTTAAAGGGGTATTCCTATGTTTAGGGGTACATCCAGTATCCCAGGGAATTTGTGTCTGTACTAATGGGATTATGTGTCACACTAAGGGGAGGAGATGTGTGGGAGGTAACTGGTACATTATTGGCTGGGGTACTAATTGTTGTGGATCCCTCCCTTGCATGGGAGAATGTCTTAAAAGGAGGCTGTGTGAATAAATCTGGAGATTCTGCTTAACCCTCAAAACGAAGTGTCGTCTCGTTATTGGGGGAATTGGATTGTGTGCTGACTGCCAGGAGTGTAAGCCGTTCGTATTGCTTTTCCTGTTCGGCTGCTTCCAGAGTTCGTGTATTTCTTGTTCGTGAGTTGGGGATTCGTACAGTTTGGAGTTCAGGAGGTTGGTGATTGCAATAGCTGCTGGTCTATGGGAAAGGGGATTATCGCCTAAACGGATTTATCCCCGTTTGAGAGAAACGGTCCGTTACAACATCACTGAATACAAATGTGTATTTTATTACAATAAACGCAAACAGTATTATGACATTCACAGTTAAAATGTAATGTAGAACTAAAAAAATTACATTTCTTATTTTCTCCCATTTTTCAAATATTTTATTTTATTTTAAATTGTTTCATAGCTAAATATTTGATGTTAAATGAAAGCCCTGTTACCCCTGAATAAAATGATATATAATAAGGGTGGGTGCATTTAATATGAAAGAGGTGAATTACAGTTGAACATAGTCAAATGCCAGGTTTTGTTTACGTTTTGTTTTGATCACAACGTGTACATTTGGCTCAGTCTTTAAGGGGTTAAGACTTCCAGTTTCTGCAGCTCTGCAGGTGTCGAATGTTAATTGTCATTCATCTCAAGTGGTCTGAGAGCAATAAACCTGTAATTTTTAAACCCTGCAACTTATCCATGTAGAAACTGCAATGTTTGCAGACAGCCACTAGACGCACTTCCCCTCCTACAACTGAGCAAAACAAGTTCACGTGATGAAATCACTCTCCTAGAAAGCATTCGAAAGGCGCAGTGTGGCCTTTAACGCTCCTGCTCATATGCTTTCCAGTGTTTTCCTTTAGTGGCAAGTAAAACTCGCCATTCAAACACTCACAGGCACATTTGTATTTCCAACACTATAGCATGCCCTTTAAGGGTTGGAGAATATTTTGCGTGGCAAAAGAAATGCAGCCATGGTGTCTCACTGCAGACAAAACGTTTTATAATTGGATGTTTGTTCAGACCCTTCCATACATTTTTTAAAATATTTTCTAGAAAGGATGTTCAATTGGAGAAAATGGATCAATGTCCATTTTAGAGTAACAAAGTGTCTCATGAACATGTCTAAGCTTTGTGGTTGGAGGTAATATATCCATTTTCAGTCAGCCACCATGTCTTGTTCTTTTTCATACTCCATTTTCTGCACAAAGTTGGTAAGATGCCACATACATATATTTAAACAGACTTTCCTTGCAACAACAAAATTAGTGCTAGAAGAAATTTGACGTGTGGTTTGCCGTTGGTCGTGTTAGGTTAGACAAGCAGGCATTTTGTCATTCATTTTTCAGGTAAAGTTTGGCTGCTGTTTGATTTCAGAAAGGTTATAATATAATTTGAGATGGTTTGCTCTGTATAAGTAACTGATATTGCTTCATCGTAGCTTCATGGCAGTACCAGGGCTAATTTATCTTTTCCTTCGGTTGTCATCAGGTAGGGCATAAATCAAATTTTTAAGTCAACCACATTTGTGAGTTTAAATTGTTGGAATTTGGTAAAACAAAGTGTAAAAAGCTTATTGTACAGGATGGTACCTAGAATCTCAGATAATATTTGGCTGCCTTACCCCATTACAATTCTTTTCCATGATCACAACTTTTATTGACCTCCTGGCCCAAAATGAACAGACAAATGGCAGCATATTTCTCATTAATTTTTATTTTGCTCTCTGATGGCTAGCCCTCGAAATCCGTACAAGAGTTAGATCTTCACATAAAAGGCATTTATCTGCATCAATTTCTTTATTAGAGCGCTTGTTTTAAACTAGTTTTAACTGGAGGTGGTCTTGAACATGTCTGCCCCGTGATTGTCTTAAAGGTATACTATAGGCCCCAAAATAAATTTAGGTTGATGAAGCAGTTTTGCTTTTTAGATTATGGCTCTACAGTCTAACCGCTCAATTCTTTACCATTCATGAGTAAAATTACGTTTGTTTCTGTTTATGCAGTCCTAGCCACACCTCCCCAGGCTTTGACTCACACAGCCTACATCAAGGTTTAATTTTCAATCAGATTGTAACTTACTTTAGAAGTTTAATTTTCTCTGTAAATTTTGCTTTAGTTACACACGAGAGGCTCCTGCAGGGTTTAGTAGGCTATTAAAAAGAGCAGACGATAAGAAATTCTAAATTAAACAGACTGTGCTATAAATGAAGTGTAAACATTAGATTTCTCTTTACAGGAAGTGTTTAGGAAGGCTGTGCAAGTCACATTCAGAGAGGTGTAACTAGGGCTGTATAAACAAAGTGATTTAACTCCTAATGAAAGATAATTGAACAGTAAGACTGCATGGGCATGATCAGGATACCAAAATTGCTTCACTAAGCTAAAGTTGTCTTATTGTCTATAGTGTCCCTTTAAGGCAGAAGATGCTAAAAATCCAAAACATTACTGGAACTTTAGTTTTAAACAGGCATAGTTTGGCTACCCTTGTTCTAAAGTGTTTGTGGCTCTCCAATTATCATTTTCTTTTCCAGACAACATGCATTGTAAGTATCTTAAATCGGCACTCTTTCAGTCTGGGGACTTTTTCAGAATTTGCACAAAAAAAAATCAGTGACATCACCTTTGGAGATCCACTGATCAAAATGAGTATTCCATGTAGATTCTACCTTTTATGAAACACTCATTTGTCGAGTTGGGGGTTACATTGTTGCTTTAAAAGTATTGCAGCTCAACTCCCTTCTAAATTTTATCTTTACTAATGCTTGGGATGGTGGATTTTTTAGTATTTAAAGACATTGGCCCTAAAATAAATAAAGTTGTTTTTTCATTCAATCTTCCTATTGCAGTTTCTGGTTCATTGACTGCCCTTACTCATCAGTATTTTCACTAGACGTTGGATCGGATAAAAGGGGCTAAATTGTCCCTTTAACCGCAATCCGCAAGGAGGAAAAAAAACCTTTCACTTTGACACTTTGCTGATAAGTGTATGCTTGAACCATTGTGTAGCACAATTGACCTTTGTTGTTTGTGAAGATATGTCTGGGAAAGAATACACATGCCAATATTTGCAGTCTTTGCGTTTTGTTGTTGTTGTGTTTTATTTTTTTTATCTTTTGTGAGCATTTCGGAAATTTAACAGCATAGCAGTGAAAATTTCTATAATTAATATAGTGTGACGACATCTTTTGGGACTTTCATCCAGTCTGTATACCACCAGTCATTTGTGCCCATTTTAGTGTATATATTTGGAATCCTATAGTAGCCATGATATTTGAATTGGAATTCTAAACCTACATAAGTATCAATTCAGATTGTTTCCTGCTGGGAGTGAGAAATTGTTAAAATTCATATAGTATACTTTGTGCAACATTTTCCTCCTGTACATTTTTTTTCCTCGGCTAAATAGTTATTTATTATTGTACCACTTGCTTCTACTATGGACCTAATGTAAAAATCAGATTGCATAACCACATTCCTCTAGACTTTTTATAATTTCCGTGTCTGTGCCGCCTTGTGCCAAGAAACAGCAGTCCCCATATATCAGTTATGTGCCTAGCTAAATAAACATCTCTTCCTCGAACAGGTTTGTGCTGATGAACTGTGCTGAATTGTTGATGTGAATAACCTTGTGCTGTATCTTCCTGGTTGACCAAGACAAATGGCTTTTCTCTTTCAGTTCAGCTTACTCTTTCATTATGTCCTGACTCCTATTTTCAGTTAACGCTCTAGAAACGTTCTTGCGTGTACGGTTTCGGAGCAAGATGATATATTTCTATAGGAGTTGATCAGAAGGGCTTATCCATAATGAGTCTATCCTTTAGTGCTTTGTTTACAACATATTCCAGGCAGATTTCTTCTTTTTTATATATATTTTTTTTATTAGACGGTCAAGGAATAAAGTTTCTCGGTAATGTGTTGTGACTGGTAGAATTCTTTGGTGGCCACTGAATGACAATTGCAATCTTAAAATTGATGGAAAAACTAAATCTTGACATTTGGTAGGCCACGGCCACTACATATATTGCAAAGTGCTCTGACAATCATATTGGTCTAAGCATTTGTGACCATTGTGAAGCTAAAAGCTGTCAGCTGACACTCAGCCAATCACAGCCTAACATTACTGCTCACGTTAATTCTATTTCATTAGCCCAAGCAGCACTGAGGAGATGGGATTCTGGGAACTCTTTGTTTTAGCATTAAAACATTAAAAATAGTTTACTGAATGAAATGATGGCACCAGGGGTCTCCAGACACTATAGCCATTTCAATTAGGTGAAGCAGTTATGGTGCCTACAGTGTCACTTTTTAAAGAACACTTCAGCTTGCTGATGTGCGTTTTGTGTCTGGAGTATGTCATTTTTAATTTTTTTTTATACATACAGTAGGACTCGAGTCTCACTCCACTAGCATTCCTAAAAGTTACTCACCACTGCACGTCTAAAGGCTTAATGTCTCAATAACCAGAGATTAATTTCTACTAGCCAGGGCTGAATTATCACTTGCTGGGGTCTAGTGGAAGAACAGAAATTTTGAGCCCTGCTGGTGTATAACAGCAAAATAAAGATAAAATAAAATACTGCTCAAATATCTGATGCCTTGCCAATGGAAACAAAACCACCAAGGCCATTAACAAGTTTAGATTGTGGTTTGGGTAGATTGTGAGAGTTCTGCTATGATCAGGAAACACATGTTCTAAATGTAAAGTGCAAGCTGTCATGTTAGGATTAGGGGCTGTTTTCCTCCTAATGCTTTCTGTTTATTACAGAAATTATGCTTGTGAAAAAATTGAGTAAATGTGTATTCGCCTTTTTTCCCCCTTCTATTGGTCCTAATGCAACAAGACCGATTATAACTCATACTCTTAAAATACTGTTTATTTTTTTTTTTTAATGTATTTATTGTATTTTAATGCTTTCTTTGTAATTGTATTGCCAGTTCCCAGATGGCCCTGCATGTGATGAATGAGTATATTCCCCCATTGTGTATGCTTACATTTCATGACTGTGTACTCTGCAGTCAGACGCTCAGGGACATTACATCAGTCTGTTGCTGTGGATAATACCATGAAAGAAAAGTAACATAATGGATGATAATAGTTCAGAACTCTGCAATTTATTTTATGCATCCTTCTAATTATTGCTTTGTCTGGTTTCTTGCATTTAAATATAGTTTTCCCTGAATTTTCTATGACCCGTGATGAACTTCCAAAAGCTGAAAGTCTGAGCTAGTCAGTCGCTCCTGCCTTATATTTACTCATGTTGTTTCAAAACCAATGAGTAAATGCATGGAGTGACATCACTGCTTGATGTATCCATGTTTTATGCAGCAGTGTTTGATAATGTACAAATTGTTGGCTAGACAGTTCTTATAGGAAGAGCGTCCTGCTTCTTGTGTTGTGTAGACAGCCACTACAAAGAAATGGACCTCAACTTTTTTCCCCCCACATGTCAATCACACTGCAGATATATATATATATATTTGTGTGTGTATATATATATATATGTGTGTGTGTATATATATATATGTGTGTGTGTGTGTGTGTGTGTGTGTGTGTGTGTGTGTGTATGTGTATATATATATATATATATATATATATATATATATATATATATATATTATAGTACGCTTGCTCTGGCTCTTGACAAGTGCTTCTTGAATTAAGTAATAAAACAGGTTAAGAGAAAAATCAGAATGAGGGTCAGCGATAACACACCACAGGAAATATAATATGAAGAAAATGTAGGCAGCACACCTGTAGACAGAGGGGTCCCCTCTTATCCCCCCCTCCAAATAATAAAACGGGTTGCCTGATTGACAGCCGGGGGGGTGTAACCAGGTTCAGTTTAAAAAGTGCCAATTTCTGTTGAAATCTGCACTATTTGTGAAATGTAAAAGAGGACATGTGCTTCACACCTATAGCATTTTGTCAAGCTAAAGTCCTTTAGGGGTCTGGAGTGTCCTTTTAGCGACTTCTGTCTGTTTTCTTACCTACATCATAGGAGATGAATTTCCTAAGTTTAGACTGCCTTTTCTCAAGTAAAAAAAAAAACAAAAAAACTGCGTAGGGTGTTCTTAAGTGACAAGGCTTATATTGAGTTGTTGCTAACCTTCTTCTGCCAGTGACCTCATGACTTATTTTCCAGTTGCAAGTTAAAGGGTCTATTTTTACCTATTTTTTTTCCTGGCACTGCAGGACCCCACAGTGCCCCTCCCACCTCCCGTTGCTGAAGGGGTTAAAACCCCTTCAGTAAACTACCGGAGTCCAGCGCCGATGTCCCTCGGCGCTTGGTCAGGCTCCGCCCACTTTCCTCCCCCGCCGACGTGAGCCGGTGGGGGAGACCTAATGCACATGCGCGGTAATGGCCGCGCACGCGCATTAGACCTCACCATAGGAAAGCATTATTCAGTGCTTTCCTATGGGGCTTTCAGCGACGCTGGAGGTCCTACATAGCGTGAGGATGTCCAGCGTCGTTTAAAACACTTTTCGTGTTCTGAGAACACTGAAGTCCCTCTAGTGGCTGTCTGATAGACAGCCACTAGAGGAAGACTTAACCCTGCAAGATAATAATTACACTTGCAGGGTTAAGGGTGTTGGGAGTTGGCACCCAGACCACTCCAATGGGCAGAAGTGGTCTGGGTGCCTGGAGTGTCTCTTAAAAGGGACACTATAGTCACCAAAACAACTTTAGCTTAATGAAAACATTTTGTTTAGATCATGTCCATGCAGTTTAAGTGCTCAAATCTGTTATTGAGGAGGTAAATCACTTTGTTTATGCAGCTATAGTGACACCTCCCTGCATGTGACCTACACAGCCTCCCTAAACTCTTCCTATAAAGAGTTATCTAATGTTTACACTTCCTTTATTGTAAATTCTGTTTAATTTTGAATTTCTTATCTCCTGCTCTCTTATCTCATTAAAGTAAGTTGTATGTGATTGAAAGTGACACCATGTTTTTGTTACACCAATGTTGGTACCACTCATGGGAGGTGTGGCTAGGGATGCATGGACAGAAACATGCATGGAAAGTTATTTAACTCCTAAATGGCAGAAAATTGAGCATTAAAACTTCAGAGGCATAATCTAAACAGCAAAACTGCTTCATTAAGTTGAAGCTGTTTTGGTGACTGTAGTGTCCCTTTAAGTATATGTGGCTATTTCCCATCTTTGACTATCTTGTATTGTATAAGCTTATGCCATGCATGTGTGGTACAGCACTAATGTAGGAGTGATTAAGCTTGCCTACACTAGTATGACAATTCTCCATAGATGCATGAGCATCATGTCACCCCTCAGACGGTGAATAATCTACTGTAACATACTGGGCTGGATGACTGAGAGTGATAATCAACAACCAAACAATGAGAGCTGTCAGCAATCAAACT
This sequence comes from Pelobates cultripes, assembly GCA_933207985.1. Lineage (NCBI taxonomy): Eukaryota > Metazoa > Chordata > Amphibia > Anura > Pelobatidae > Pelobates > Pelobates cultripes. The sequence continues at coordinate 44,986,651 of OW240920.1, read as the reverse complement.
CCTATCAGTGATTGCTGCATGCGCAGGCTGACTGAGAGTGATAGGAGTTTGATCGCTGTCTGCATGTTCAGGTTATGCCAGATTTGTGCAGAAATTGTTTTGCTTTTTCAAAACTTCAAATGTACAGAATATCTGCCCTGGTTATTGGCAATCTCCCCGAAAGCCGATCGATAATCTGTATCGGCATTGGCTCCGGAAAAACTATCAGTCAATCCCTACTAGAATGTCTTTATCAGCCTGGCTTAGAGACTCCTAATGTGCTGTGATCTAATTGAACGGTTTACTTTACCATACAGTATAAAGAAAAGCAGGAAAAACGCATCAGTACCTGTTTTGGCTGTGCATTGTATAGGTCAGTTAAATGACTACTATGTGAAGCACACCAAAACATATGCACAATAAAAATAAAAAAAAAGCGCTCCTGTTAGTTTATAGATTTGCTTGACAAGGGATTGTGGTCAGAAACAGGGCTGGTATACACTATCTATGTGTGTATTGCAATTCTTTGTTTTGTTAATAATGCTTCTGTAAACCGTATTGATTTGTTTTCTACATTACTTATACTGAGCCTTTATCCATAGCACTTCACAAAGATTATTGATTATGCAGAGTCTGCATTGAGTACAATGAACAGGTGAAATCTGGCTTGATTAGAAAAAGATAGGCCTTCAATTTATTTCTAGCCACTCTAAAAACAAACGTCCCTTTTGTGTGCAACCCCTAAATTGGATAGGATAACTAAACTAGCAATAAGAAATTACAAGCGGTGTGTAAGAAAGTGGTGTGCTATTGTGCATAAAGCACAGTCTCTGTGATAGTTACTGATCGCTGCAAATCTGTCATTCAGATCTCCGCACTACAAACATTGTTCCGATTGCTTGCCTAATATGTGATCGTCTCTCTTGTGCTCTGATTACAAGGCTGTGTTCCTTCCTTTGCGGGTATTACTTGGACGGCCTTGTTATGCTGTATTCTCTCCTGTGAAAATGCCACATATTTGTAGCAATTTTGCCAGTTGGTAATTCGTGAGCACTAGAAATCTTGTTTAGCTAGTTATTCTTGAACAGTGCAGACTCTCACAACAAAGCCTTGTTTTGTTTTTCGCTGCCTGTCAAGAATATGCTGTGAAATACATAGTGCTTTTTTTTTTGTGGTGGCTTTTTTTCCCCCCTCCTTTGGCAGTGCTCAACACGGTTTATTGAAAAGCCTGTGTCTCGTCACATTGTGGATCCTGATTTGTTGTCTAGAACTAATAGTCAGCAGTGAAGTAGGAACTGTGGCGGGGGAAAAAGGATAACAGTTTTGTTTAAGTGTTTGTGCAGTGAAAGTGGCAGGCATTTCATTGAATAGAAGGTTAGTGATTTATAGCGCGGGGGGACAGATGAAGCCAGTCAGTTAGAAACAGAAAAACCTTTGTAAGCAAGGATCAGAGATTTTTGCAGGTGTTCCTTCAATGCTTCCTTTTGTTTTCATAGTTTGTGCTCCTGCTTTCCTGCAACGCCAATGCTATGATAGGGCTGGAGGAACATTTACTATATACTTTAATCTCCAGGGTTCTATTGAATCCCACCAGCTGTAGTTCTGTGCTATTATTTAAGCTAATTGAATTGTTACATTATGAAGAAATTTGCATTATAAATTTAATGCCCGTTTTTATTTAATGAAACACAGTTTAAGAACTTAGTATTTTTGATTATTTTTTTTTCCTTTGCTGTATTTTGTTTAATGATTGAACGTTTCTATGTGATGCTTGATGAATGCCACATATAGTGACCCAGTTATGGCTTTTTATTTTACACTATAGTAAGAGGCACCTTAAAGTGGTATTGTCTCCTTGGAAGGGGTAATGGCACATATAGTAAGAACTCTACTTCTCAAAAGTGCCCATCTCCCAGTTGTTGCTGAATACTCATGACAAGACGGCCACTTGCAAATAACCAAGTATATAAACAAGTATTCACTGGAGGATACTCACTGCTTCTGGCATGTTGCAGTACAAGGTTTCTCCAGGACGTTTGATCTCTTCTCTCATGTAAACATGTAACGGTCAATCTGATAAAACTATGCTTTACATCAGGCTGTGAGTAAAACAAATGTACGTTTTTGTAGTGAGGACCAGTAGAATTTCCCCCTCTTCAACCCCCACCCCTCCCCCCTTTCCCAGAAATGAGTAAAACTTGTCAAAAAGAGTTGGTTAAATCTCTAGGCCCATCCCTTCCTTCTCTTGTCAACTCCCTATTTTCTTAGCCTTATGGGGAAAATGGAGTTCGAGGTCATGAGTAGTTACTTCTAATGAAGCAGTTTAAGTGTATAGATCATGCCCCTATGGTCTTACTGATCATTTCTTTGCCATTCTGGTGGGGAAAAAAAAATATATAAAGTCACCCAGACCAAATCATCTGAATGAAGTGGTCTGAGTGCAGTCCCTTTCCTTGTAACCCTGCAATGTAAAACAGTCCCTGTTCACACTACAGGGTTAAATCCACCTCTAGTGGCTGTCATACTGGCAGGCACTTCCATTGCACTGCCTGCGGAAAACTCTGTCCTGTGACGCTAAAACCAATAGGAAAGACATGTTTTTATTGTGTTCTGTTTCTCAAATTATTTAACGCTACCATTAAGCAGCACTCATAGACTGTAGCGTCACAACCCCTACACTAAGCTGTGCTGATTGTAGTGTTTAGAATTCTTCTTTAAAAGACTGCGGCATTGTTCCCCTCATGCTGTTTCTTTTCTCCTGGCCTCACATCTAGTAATGTTTGCTAGGAATGCATTTATCCATGTACGGTTCCCATGTTTTATTCATGGGTTTATTCTTTGTTTTGTTTTGTAAAACCTATCTCGTTACACAATATATATATATTTTTTTTTTTTTTTTTTTTATATATATATATATTTTTTGTCCCTCTTAGGCAAAACTTTATATGTTGATTTAATTAAGATCATACTGTGTAATAATGATCCTGAGTGTAATGACGCATCGACTCCTACAAAGGAGAAAATGGGCTGCATATTTGATAAAACAGCTGCAACATGTCCTTTGCATATTTTATTTTCTTATAGGAAAGTAGCATAAGCACACATCCATTTCTTTTTAAGAGTTCTCATTAAAGAGCACTCACAACAAATTGGTGCTTAGAAAGATGTTCGATTCTTCTTACTTACTCTTAGAGTTAATAAAGGGCTAAACTGCTGTGAGTTGTGTAAGTTGCACTCTTTACAACAATGCACATCGGCAGAACTTTGTTTACTCTTCCTATTGCAGCAACGTGTATTACAAGGTTTGTTCAACATACAAGTAACTGATATTTTGGGCATCCTGCGGATGACATTTGAGGAGGCCCTTGCTCAGAAGGGCCTTTATTCTCATATAGTCCTTTCTGTGGGAAGGAATGTGTTTAGGTAAGTCTCACAATTTGTACCCAGCTCAGTCAGTTACAAAGTTTGCTGAGTGGTGACATGCCATGACAATAACAATTTGTTTTGATGATGTGACTTATAAAGGTCGTCAAACATGACTGTATGTGTTCTTGCATTGTGGCAGCCATAACTGTATTTGAGTAAACAAGGAAAGTTAGGTTGTTTTGAAGCAGGAGATAATCCCAAACTGTGTAGTGCCATGAAATTGTTAAATTATGCAATTTTCTACTTTCTAATAAATCTGTGTTTTCTGATCTATGTAATCTTCATTCCATTCTGTGTACCAACTTCACACTTTTAAAAATTAGATGTCGCCAAGCCCCATTACCAGTCATTATAATGTAAGTAAGGTACACTGTAAGCACCCTAACAACTTCAGGGTGTTCTACTGGTTATAGTTCCTGGATTTCCCTGCATGTCATCAAACATTAAGGCTCTGTGCTTGCGGTCTTTCCATTCTCTGCTCATGTTGAAGTGACCTTTACTGTTTCGGCATTAGTAATATCAATTTTGGGGAACTTTGTACGTTATTTGTTGTCTAAGAGCAGCATCTGAGAGAACACTAGATACATAAATGTCAGTAAATATAACCCGTTTATTTTTATAAACTGAGATTGGTATTTCTCCCTCTCTCGACAGCTGTTTTTTGCATTTCAAAATGAAGAGAAGTTTCCAGAGAATTGCTGGTCAGTGTATGACCCAATGACTGAGTTTCGCAGACAGGTACGTGAACCTTATTTCTCAAAATAAAGATTGTGGACAAGCATGGGAAAATGTCAGAAACAAGGTCATGGCTTGGGCTTTTATTATATAAAAAAATATATATATATTTTAAAAAACAAATAGTTAAATACTTTTTATTTGTATATGTGTGTCCCTCTTTAATAATATGAAAGGGGGGGGGGGGAGCTAGAATGCCAACCAGCAGTGTGTTTCATCATATAATCGTGTCACTCCGTGGTATTTTCTTAGTTGTGCTATAAGTATTCTATCCAAAGCAGTGTCTAAACAGTCTCAAAATATAAATGGTTATCTTTTTGGAGCTTTATTTTTGTTTTTCTCAGCAATATTTTGACAAACTGTTCCCCCTGGTGCAAAGGTGTCTCCTGCTTTTCTGAAGTGACAGGATGCATAATGCTGACCTGTTCATCATTATGGGAATTCTAGTTGTGCAACATCCACAGGGCTTCTTGTAGGCTAAGCTCATGCTCCATTGCCGGAGGGTGACCGTTTGATTGCCAATATGTGAACATGAATTGTACTCTTAGCGGTTTTTACATTTCCTGATGTAGTCTCAGCCTTTCATAGTTTATTCATTTAAAGATACTTCATAGCCACTTCATCAGAGTCATACTGAGATACGAAGCATTAAGTGGTTCCAAATGATTTTCAGAAACATTCTATGTTTTTATGAGAGGGCTTTCCAGGCAAAGTGCCCAGCCCGCCAGCCCAATGACCAGTCTGCTTTCCCTGCATTTTTCATTTGTTTTGTAGTTGGAGATTATATACATTTTTGTACCTGTATTTACCGTTCACCTTATAGACTCAGACGTGTCCTTGTTTACAGGTGTCTGATGCACATTGTGTCTACTGGCAAACAAACCACTAATGTCTTTGTTTCTTTTCATTTTATGTGTGGAATTCTTGATACTTGTGACCTTGATGTATTTTAGGATTTGATCACCACCAAGTGGTTAAATGGACAAACTACAAGTCCTAAAAAACCCTTGAATTCTAAAAATTGTCAATAGTGCGTGATTTCTGTTTGTGTGTGTGTGTTTATATATACTTGTTTGTTATTTTGATTTAACCTTTTTATGTAACATAACCTTCTTCAGGGTCTGCCCAACAGTCAGTGGAGAGTTACATTTATAAATAAGAATTATGAACTATGTGATACCTACCCACAACTCTTGGTGGTCCCGTATGATGTCAGTGAAGATGATCTCAAAAAGGTTGCTGCTTTCAGATCCAGAAACAGAATTCCTGTAAGTACTTATTAGGAATGTTTGTTTTAACTCACGTTAACATGTGTTTGTGTATGTGAAAACTCCTTTCACCATAGCATTTGTGAAATCTATCCATTTTCCAATAATGGTGGCTATACATTAGTAAGTTGTCTGGCTAATTAAAGTACACGTGAGACTGATCATTACACTTGATATATCCTGCTTTGGGAATCTATCATAACTTGCAAGTATGCCTCATTGAAAACCCTTCTAGGCCTTTATATTATATTTACATAAGCTTATAACATGACTGCCCTTTGGGAGGGATCTCTGGCCCCGGCATCACTGCAGACAGTGCGAGGGAGCAGAGAGGAGCTGCAGAAAGATCATTGCTCCCTCGCAAACAGGAATAGCAGCCCACTGGACCCCAGGGAAAGTCCGCTCAGCTCTCCAAAAGGTAGGGTGGCTGAGTGGATTAAAATGGAAAATGTCCAATTGTGTGTGTACGTATGTATGTGTGTGTGTGTTTAGGTACCTGCACCCCTCCGATCACGAGAGAGGTTTTTTTTACTCTCCTTTCACACACCATGCCAGTTCTCCGCGGCTTGTCCTGCCTTCATGACTTAGAATCAATTTTTAAGATCTCAGCTAAATCGCCTATAGGAAAGCATTGGGAAGATATTGTGCATGTTCTCTATTGATATCATTTAGCACCTCCATGCATAGCATGGAGATGCTGAACAAAGGTGCTGCACACTGTGCAGCACTGACTCAGGACTCTCTAGTGGCCATCTGAGTGACTGTCAAAGGTTTTACTAAGCAGCATTTACATTGAAAAGGCTGCAGGGACAGGCTACACGCGTGAGAACAACTACATTAAAGGACTACTATAGTCACCCAGACCACTTCAGCTTAATGAAGTGGTCTGGGTGCCAGGTCCAGCTAGGATTAACCCTTCCTTCTATAAACATAGCAGTTTCAGAGAAACTGCTATGTTTATAATAGGGTTAATCCAGCCTCTAGTGGCTGTCTCATTGACAGCCGCTAGAGGCGCTTCCGCGCTTCTCACTGTGTTTTTCACAGTGAGAAGACGCCAGTGTCCATAGGAAAGCATTGAGAAGGCTTTCCTATTGACTGGCTGAATGCGCATTCAGCCAATGACGACAAGGAGGAGGAGGAGAGTTCCCCGTCCAGCGCTGGAAAAATAGGTAAATTTAACCCCTTCCACCCCCTAGAGCCTGGCGGGAGGGGGCCCTGAGGGTGGGGGCATCCTCAGGGCACTATAGTGCCAGGAAAAAGAGTTTGTAATAGAACTTTTAAGCTGTAGTGATTCTGGTGATTATAGTGTCCCTATAAGAATTGTATATTTCTCGTAAATTAAATTTTGCTAGTTTAAAAAACAAACAAAAAAAAACTGGCTCCTAACTTTTTTAGCTGGCTCCTAGATTCCAAACAAATTTGTTAAGCCCTGGACTCTAAAGAATGTGTGAATATATTCCTAATTAAATAGGTTCTCCACTACGATATTGTACTATGTGTAATATTAATCTAATTATATTTATAGCCTTTTTAATTAGGCCTCCCCCACAGTTTTTGCCTTATTTAATGTTGGTGTAAACGTAACTTGAATACAGTGCCAGGCAAAGCTCCCCTTGTTATGCCCTGTCTCATATAGAAGCATTTGGTTGGACCGCTCTCTCGGCCTAGAGCACATTTTCACTCTGAGCCAGGAAGAGAGCAAGTGAGTGGTGGTGGACAGAAGGTAGGGTATAAAAAATACTAATATTTCTCAATGCAGACAGAGAGAGAGTGGACTAAAAGACGTACAAACTTCCTCTTGCGGGTGCACTCCCAGTGCTGACTGTAAGGGTAGAAGCTGATTACATCTGTCAGCCCTGGCACAAAAGTGCAGATTTTTCTGAAACACTGGAAATACTGATTCCTTTGCACCCTGTTTCAACAAATGTAATTATAGTTGAAGCGCCTCCTGTAGCTTTCTGAGCGCCAGCCACTAGAGGTATTTAAACCGGGCAATGAAAACCAGTTTGAAATGTGTGTCTGTAAGGGGAGTTGAAGTAGCAATGAAGTGGTCTGAGTGCCTATAGTGTCCCTTTAAATCTCTGGTTCTATAAGGGTTTGTAAAAGGAAAGTAGGTGCAACAAGTTAATACTGGTGTGCAAATTTGTGTTGCCATAAGTATGTTTCTGAATAATCAGTGCTCAAACCATTTCATGATTGCATACAGATTTCCATTTGAGTTCAGTATTTTCATGCGTTGGAGGCAGAGCAGTGGTTCTTGTACAGGCAAAATGAGTCATCCATAAGCAGATTCCAGGGATATTAAAAACATAATAAACCTGGCACAGTGTTTACAGTTACTGGAAAACATGACACCAATATAAAAGTAAAGTTTAAAAAAACAAAACACTTTTTTTCCTTTCGTAAGAAGTCCTCTTGAATTGTGTGAAGCTATTCTCATGTGTTTACTTGATGCAGACATCCACCTGTCTAATATATCTGTCATGTTTCATATAGCATTATCTAGAACGTTTTGATCTGAGGTGGGTGAGTAGAAGTCTTTGTAGACCCAAGATCTGTCCAGTCCACACTCCCATTTTATTTTCTTCACCTCCTTCCTTTGCCAATAACTTTATGACCTTTTATTATTTACATATATTTAAATTTGTTAAAACTTTTGCGTTCCCCTTTCTTTGCCATTTCATGGCGCTGATACGTGATGGAATCCATGCATCTTAATGAAAGCCAGGATTCCTATTATACACATCTTTTTATTTTAAAATCATTTGACAGATTTAACGTATGTGGAGCATCATTATACATGGACAAAACCATAATTTAAAATGGAAAAAAATAAAATGTTTAAAGGGACACTCCAGGCACCCAGACCACTTCTGCCCATTTGAGTAGTCTAGGTGCCAAGACCCTTAACCCTGCAACTGTAATTATTGCAGTTTTCATAAACTGCAATAATTACCCTGCAGGGTTAAGTCCTCCCCTAGTGGCTGTTTACTAGACAGGCACTAGAGTGCACTTCCAGGATCATAGCACAGATTATCTGTGTTACTGGACGTCCTCACACTGTGTGAGGACCTCCAGTGTCGCTAAAATCCCCATAGGAAGGCATTGAAAAGCATTTTCAATGCTTTCCTATGGAGAGGTCTAATGCGCATGCACATTAGGTCTCCCCAGCCGGCGGGCGAGATCAGTCTCCCCCGCCGGCTGACGTAATGAAGGGGAGGAGCGGCGGCAGAGGAAGCAGCAGCGACGTGGGACATGTCGCTGCCTCTGGTAAGTGACTGAAGGGGTTTTCAGTGGGAGGTAAAGGGAACCTGCAGTCAGAAAATTGATTGTTTTCCTGGCACTGGAGAGTCCCTTTAATTAGATTTCTTTTGCAACCTTTTTTTCTCTCTCTTGTGTTACTTTATCAGTACTCAATTCCCTGGTATTATCCAATAACCTCACATTTCCCTAATGCTTCCATTCCTACAGTCAGAGACACAAAAACTCCTAAACGGCTCATTGGCTGAAAACATAAAGCTGATCACTAAACCCCGCACGGCTGGTAGAAGCATGGTCCGGTGCCCAACAAACCCGAGTGAAAAGTGAAACTGTTAGAATTATACTTATTAATTTTGGTTTTTTTTGTGGACTACAGTACTTACAATGAAGGAGTTTATACTTTTGGCACCATAACCACAACAGTGCTCTGTCATGGTGCTTGGAGTGTTCCTTTTAATGCTTCAGTGGTGCTTGATCAATTCCACATTGATAACATGTGGTAGGTAGTTGCCTTAATTCATAACTACTAAACTGGTTTTGAAAGTATTTGTTTAAAAAAAAATTGCCTTATAGCACACCCCTAACTAACTTATAAGGGAGGCAGCATACCGGTCAATCCTGTGCTTTTATTGTTTTATTCTTTGTGGAGAACTGTGGCATATGTAATGGCTGATCCTAGGGGTTTAATGATCTTTTCTTCCCGGAGACTGTTTTAGGGAGGGAGGATGTTTGGTCTTAAAGTTCCCTAGTCTTTAGGTCTGAAGCACAATACAATTGTATTTAACATTATTATTGGATTAGGGTGGTGCTGCAGCAAATCATGTGTACAGGCTAAAAATACTAACCCAAGCTTTTGAAAAATTGCATAATATAAGGTTGGTTTTTTGGGTTTTTTTTTTTTAAACCTGTCTTAGCAGAGCAATTGGTTTTGTTTTAAAACCTATTTTGATTGATGTACATGTACCATTTGTTGCCAACTAGGTTTTGTCGTGGTTGCATCCAGAGAATCTGTCCGTTATCATGAGGTGTAGCCAGCCTCTGGTAGGAATGAGTGGCAAACGAAACCGAGACGATGAAAAATATCTGGATAGTATAAGAGAAGCCAACGGACAGACCTCCAAATTGACCATCTATGATGCCAGACCTAATGTTAATGCTGTGGCAAACAAGGTAAGTGGCACCGTTCTACATTTACTCGAGCTTTAGTGATTGATCACGCACACGTTAGATGGTTATTTTCTAGACGTCCAAGTAGATTTGATTTCTAATATGGCCATCTATTTGCGGCGGAATGAAACCAAACAGCCTTTCTAATAAATCTGTGCCTAAGTTTTGTGTTCCCAAATAGATGTGGATGTGAAGGTACGAGAGATTGATTTGTGACTTTGTTAAAGAGCAGTCATGTGTAGCAATTTCTATTGGAATTGCAATAAATTGCCTTGAGCAAAACAACACATTTTCTATCATTAACAGGTGTTCACTATTTGAAAGACTACCAGTGAAAACATCACTCAATATTACAGAGATGAATGAAATCGAAAAGTATAGGGAATTCAATTTACACATTCAGTGTTCTCCCATCCATTTTAGAGTGTTTAGATAAAAGCAGACTGTGACATGTAGGACAGACTGACAGTGTACTAGGCTCCTGGAATAATCTGTGTGTGGGTCCCCTTGAGTCTATGTAGGACTTTATTTTTGTTGGGGAACTTTTGCATATCTAGGATTGTTAGTATTATGTTTACTTATCCTGTATATTTATTTATTTAGAAAATATTTTACCAGCATTGCATTGATACATTACGGTAGAATAAAATACAAAAACAATATTAATACACAATATATACAACATTTAACATAGAACCGGTAGAAAATATTTATTTAAAGTTTGTGAGGGCTAACAAATAAAATATAGAAAACGGCATCATTCCTTCAGCTACGATTCTTGTCAATCATTGTTATAAGTAGTGACAGAGGATGGAAGAACAAACCATAGGTCTCCTCCTACATACAAAGCAAACTGGGCAAAGGACTTACTTTAAAATGTCATGCAAATTTTCACTTACTTGAAATCATTCCTTAATACATTGAATGCACCATATATCACAAAGATACATGGTGTATTCAATGTAAAATAGAGAGATTTACTCACCCTTCCGTCATTTCAGCGCTGGTTCATGGGTGGTCTCTTTGTTGATTTGCCCTGCTTTGGGCACATCCTTGTTAGTGATGCCAGCATTCTAACTTCATTGCCAGCGGCGGAACGGAGGGATGTCGATCTTATACGCCATAGTCTGAGTTAGAAGCATTGCATAGAAAGTTTCCATAACATTACTTTGGGCGGAGAGCAGAGTTTTTTTTTTTTTTTCTTCTATTCTCCCTTGTCAGTTAACGCTAAAGCATTGACTGAAAGCTAAGAGAAAGGAAACCTCCTTGGCTGAAATTCTCAATCCTGATGATCTCATCCAATCCTTTCCAAAAGAAAACCATAGGGAGTCTGTTGTGCATGCGCAGCAAAACACTGCTCTGTGCAAATCAGATTGTCTATATGAGATCACCTGATTGAAATAGCCACACTGCTCTCTGCTAGTTTTGCTGAAGCTCCTCTAGTGGTTGTCAAGGTGAAGTACAACTGGAAGCATTTTGACCCTGCTGTGTTCTGTACAAATGGCAGTGTCTTCAGTTGCAGCGTTAAAACTACAGGGACAGTGTTTGAGATGAATCAGTCTGAGTGCCTATAGTGTCCCTTTAAATCTTTAATAAACATCTAAAAGAAAAGGAAGCATCTCGTGAAGAAGTTAACACAAGATATAAGTGATTTTGTTTTTAAGTCAGTGTTGTAATTGCTGGATAAGTGATAAGACATCCTGTTAAATTATGTCATTTTACATTCACCTGTCTCACTTTTATTATTTTTTTGGTTCTAGGCCACTGGGGGAGGTTATGAGAGTGAAGATGCCTATCAGAATGCTGAGCTAGTCTTTCTTGATATTCACAACATTCATGTTATGAGGGAATCCTTAAAGAAACTGAAAGATATAGTCTATCCAAATGTAGAGGAGTCCCACTGGCTGTCAAGTCTTGAGTCCACTCACTGGTTGGAACATATTAAGGTAAGGTTAAGTCGTGATTTTTATGTATAAATAAGACATACATGGTTATATATTATTGATTTATTGTAACATTTTTTTTTTTTTCATTTGCAAGTTGGCAATATACATGTAATTATAAATGTGTTTTTAAGTTTTGTTTTTTTTTGTTTGTTTTTTTTTAAAGTCTACATTTGGAATGTTTTAATTGTTTAACTTTACTTACAAATCTTGGTTCTAGTAAATTAAGAACCAAGCCCAAGTTCTTCTTCGACTGATGTCACTACCCTTTGCTTGAGAAGACGGATGTCCAGAAGGACAGACATAGGGGAGGACATGGAGAGCATGGGGTGTAGCACTAATGAATGCTGGTTACCAGCATGTGATGAGTGCTGACAATAGACGACCAATATGCAAATAAACTGACGTTTGACTGCTCAGAACTCTTGTACTGGGCAGGCTAATGATGCTTCTGGAGGTAGAGTTACATCTCTGACCACAAATGGGTTAAACTCTATATGTGCAGTGGTTCATAGCGAAATAATGCAAATCACCATGAACACTTCATATCAGAATTGTATTAACTTTTTAGTACAGAATCCAAAATGGCAGATATTGAATAGGACGTTCAACCTAGGCGTTTGTGACAGACAGGATGACTACAGATTGGACCACAGTGTTAAAAACAAATGTTTATAATATTCACATAAAATAATGAACATATTTAATTATTAACTATAAAACTATAGGACAACCAAAAAGGAAAACTAAATAAATTACGCATTTCTTTAACCTCGATTCAATTTGAAGCGGTGCTATGACAATCTGTTGGATTGTGAGATGTTTAAACAGTCAGTGACCCATTACGGTTTGATGTGCTATTATCATAGATTATCTGCTGTTTAGTTAATTAAAACTTGGAGCCCTAGTCTCTTACTTTTTATTTTCTTTCTGAGCAGGTGAATAGAATATGTCCATACAAGGCTTGATTTGTCAGAATCCTAGTTTATGGGATTCCGATGCATTCAAACCTTTGGTCTCATAGAATTACACAGACTTGCAGTTTGATGAATCTCTAGTTCACTCATAAGGTGCAAGTTCAGCATTAGAAGGCATGGATATAATTGCATTTGTAAGATACAGATATATGTTGTTTTCCCTACTATTTTACCTGAAACGTTTAAATAGCTTTTTAATTTTTTTTTTCTTTCTACTCCTTAGTTGGTCTTGACCGGAGCAATCCAGGTAGCGGATAAAGTTGCCTCCGGGAAGAGTTCTGTTGTCGTGCACTGCAGTGATGGCTGGGATCGAACTGCACAGCTCACCTCACTCGCAATGCTGATGTTGGACAGTTATTATAGAACTATAATCGGCTTTGAGGTTCTGGTGCAGAAGGAGTGGATTAGCTTTGGACACAAGTTTTCATCCGTAAGTGTTTTGATGTTGCCGGAACCACCCAATGAAGAAGAATAAAATGTAATGTTGCAGTGGCAAGTTTTGTGTTTCCTTTTAAATGGTGTCAGTGTTTGCACTGTAAATGTAAAATGAAGAGTGGGTACAGAGTTCTCTTGTTTTTTTTTTGTTTTTGTTTTTTTTCTCCACTCTGGCTCAGGTTTATAAAAAATATTTATTTTTAGGAAAGTATTAAGTTTCTTACTAAAATGTTTTTGTACAGACTCCTAGGGTTTAACTGATGCTGAGTTCCCCCAACAAGATCAGACTTGTAGTTGAAGGAAAACGGTTCTTTCCTATGGTGGTCCCTCCCCAAGCACTGCATTTTGTGTGATTTTTCTACAGCAATCCGCATTTACCCAACTGAAGGATGTTATGCTTTGCAATAATTCTATAAAGAAATCCACACCAAGCAAAGTTTCTTACATGTCAATATGGATATATTTCTTGTGCCAATAAAATGTTTTATTCTGTTCCAGAGAATAGGACATGGAGATAAAAATTACACCGATGCAGACAGGTCCCCCATTTTCCTGCAGTTTATTGACTGTGTGTGGCAGATGTCCAAACAGGTAAAAAAAAAAAAATGCACTAAAACTATTCTTCGCCATATAAAATAACACTAGCACTTATGAACAAAAGATGGATAATTCTGAAAATCTATAGAAAGCTTTATAATTTTTCTTATGCTTTCTTCTTTTTTTCTTCCAGTTTCCAACAGCATTTGAATTTAATGAATACTTTTTGATCACCATTCTGGATCACCTGTATAGCTGTAGGTTTGGCACATTCTTGTACAATTGTGAATCTGTCAGAGATAAAGAAGTAAGTAGACGTAAACATGAACAAGTTTTTGAAGGGCATTTTGCACTAGAGCGATAACCAGTACACTTATAAAATGAGTTTATTAAAGTGGAACTGTCACTTTCCAGGATTTTTTATATTTTGCTTAATTATCCCTATACCGAACAAATATGTATTTGTTCGTTCTGAGAAATAAAATGAAAGTCAGACTCTGTTTACTTGCAAAACTTCAGACAGCATATAGAAAGCATACAGAGAACAGGTATTTAAATAATGTTTGTTTCTCCTCCTCATTTGCATTGTGTGCCCTGACTGACTGCTTGGTCTGAAGTGGATGGTGATGTCATTTTATGAATTTGAAAACTCTCCAAGTACCATAACCACTAAAGCGTGCTATAGCGGTTATGGTTTCAGGAGTGCCCTGGAGCTCCTCCAATTTAAGTATTCAAACCTTTTACTCATGGTTTGACTTCTTTGGGTGCCTCTCCTGTTCTGGTAAGAGTTCCAGCTAGGAGATCTCCTCAACTTTGCCCTGCTGTGCATTAGCTGATTGGCCTCTGCACCACTGGGCTTCGCTCAGCTGAGAGCTTCCAGCTGCAAAGAGAAAGGAAACTGCACCCAGCATAACCCATGGAAAAAGTTAGTGGGTACATGGTGTAACTACTTATATTGCGCAGGTGCTCTGGCACTCCTCGTAACATAACCGCTGCAGTGTGCTATAGTGTTTATGGTGCTTGGTAAGTTCCTTTAATATAATTTTAGAAAAGAGCGCATCACATGAACAAAACGGTTGGCACAAGTAATAGGTGATTTAAAGTATTCAATGTTGTATTCCAAATAAGTGAAGATTCCCCTTTAAACAGAACATTATTATTTTAATTATATTATGAGAATATTTATATATTGTACGCTTTCCAGAAATACATGTTCCGTGTTAACAGCTATCTAGAATTGGTTTGTATAGGTGGAATTTAAAGGGATGTTCTAAACACCAAAACAGCTTTATTTTACGGAACTAGTTTTGGTGTTTAGATCATGCCTCTGCAGTCTCACAGTTTATTTTTTTTATTTTTTTCGTTTATGCAGCCATACCTACACCTCCCATGCCTGTGATTCACTTAGCCTACATGATAAAATGGTTTCATTTTCAGTCAGATCTTACAGCACAGTGTGTTTACTTTATAAGTTTCTGTCTCCTGCTTTGTTCATGAACTTTAATCACACACGGGCTGCACTGTTGCAGGTTCCCACAGGCTATTAACATAGCAGGAGATATGAAATTCTAAATTAAACTGCAATAAGAAAAGTTAAAAAAAATCTTTTTGGGAAGTGTTTATGGTAGGCTGTGTAAGTCTCAGCCAGGGCAGGTGTAGCTTGGGTTGCATAAACAAAGTGATTTAACGTCTAAATGGCAGTGAATTGAACAGTGACACTGCAGAGGCATGTTGTATATCCCAAAACTGCTTGAACACTAAAAGAACCTGTAGCCACGTACCTTTTAGTTTGCTTTACTACTTTATTCTTGTGTTTAGCCATCATTAATGTAACCACCTCTGTGCTAGTTAATTAGAACATTAAGTGTTTTTTTTAGTTTTTGTAATTTATATATAAAAAGGTATCAGCTGATGCCATTTGGATTCTATCTACACCAACTACTACCACTGAGGATAATGTATATTCACTAAATTCTAACATGTATGTTCAGTCTGTTTTTACTAGCTTCTAATATTTCTGTTCATTGCATATGCTGGTTTGCTAGCTATATTGTATCTATATTTATTGTGTGCATTTAGCTTTTCTCTGGCTCATTTGTTAAATGCTTGTAATTCTCTCTTTAATAGTTTTAAAATGATGGTGGAAAGCAAACATTTTTATAACTTTATATATTTTTTTCACTTCTAGAAAGTGAGAGAGAAGACTCAATCCTTGTGGTCTTTGATAAACAGTGAAAAATCAAAACATACAAATCCTTTTTATACAAAGGAGCTGAACAGAGTTTTGTATCCTGTCGCCAGCATGCGTCACCTGGAACTTTGGGTCAATTACTACATTAGATGGAACACAAGGATCCGGCTGCAAGTAAGTATGCGTGGGGTTGTCATGTGACCCTCTTTCCTGTTAAGTTGTTGTGGTCTGTATGTGCAAACGCTATGTGTGAGTGTGAATATGCTTTTGTATAAGTAGGCTATGTGATCTGTTTCTTGTCCTATTGTAAACACTGGCATCTATATTTATGTTGAAAATTGTCCTTTTAATTCCACGTGTAGCTAGTGGCACAATGTGAAATTTTGCCTAAAAGATGAACCGTTTCGTAAATAACTGATTTGACCTTTTGAGCTTGCTTCTTAAAATATGAAAGGAATGTTCCAGCCTGCTGTAGTGGTTATGGTGCATGGAGCGCCCTGGCACTGTACCAGTCTAATCTGTTAAACGATTTTACTACTTCAGGAGAATCCTTTTATCTCTACTGAGCAAAGCAGGGCCATGTAGGTCACCTGCTCATTGGCTGAGAATGTCAGCTGAGCTCCTCATCCAGTGAGCCATGGTCCTGTATAAGCTTTGCTTGATAGATCCTAATGTGATGCAAATGCTAAGGGATCCAGCAAAGTTGTAAAACTATACCAAATCAGTTTGACAAATAAAGGCACTCATGGCACCATCACCACTATAGGCACCAAAACAACTTTAGCCCAATGAAGCAGATTTGGTTTAAAGATCATTCCTCTGAAGTCTGACTGCTCAATTGAATTCCATTTAGGAGTTAAATCAGTTTGTTTTATGCTGGCCTAGGCACACCTACCTGTATGTGAGTTGCATGCACAGCCTTCCTTGAACACTTTCTGTAAAGGAACCAAGGGTATTCTTGGTTTCTTTGCTGCACAGTCTGTTTAATCTTGATTCAATGCATCTCTATATGGAGATGCTGATTGTTCAGCATGGTATTTGGCTCCTCCCCTGGCCCACCTCCTTGGCTAAGATCATCAGAATTGACAATCTCAGCCAATCCAATGCTTTCCTGTGGGCCAACACAAGCAGACTGGAATAAAGGTAAGATTTTACTATATTTATGGGGACCAGACTCCGCAGGACCCTTCTGTGTGTGATTAAAGTTAACTTTACAGAGCATGAGATAAAAACTTTTAAAGTAAGTTAACATGTAAATTGAAAATGAAACCATTTTGTTTTCATGCAGGATGTATGAGTCACAGTCAGGGGAGGTGTAGTTAGGGCTGCATAAACAGAAACAAGTGATTTAACTCCTAAATTGCTGAGAATTAAGCAGTCAGACTGCAGTCATGGTCGATAAACTGCTACCATTAACATAAAGGTGTTTTGATTCCAATAGTATCCCTTTAAGCTGGTTGGTCTGTTCCTTTAAGGTCAATGATACCATTGCAAAATCCATGAAATCTGGACTCTGATCGTGTTTACCACCTTTAACGCTCGTTAGAACAACATGGCAAATGTAGGCATATGCTGCTGTGCCACAACATACTGAAATTCAGAGACTGATTCTCCCTCTGTTCATTTAGGGTTCTAGATGCACTTTGTGGCATTTGCATGCTTACCTTGTCAGTTTGTCCTTCTGTAGTTGAGAAGATGAACCATTACTCTTTAAAACCAGGCAGGTGACTTTTTTTAAAAATAATTCTAATTTTGTACCTCTTCAAATATTCTATAGCAACCAAATCCTGTGGAACAGCGTTACATGGAGTTGTTAGCGTTACGTGATGATTATGTCAGAAGACTTGAAGAACTGCAGATCACAAATTCACCGAAAATAAACAGCTCCTCCACTTCCCCCTCTTCACCTTCACAGCTGTTGTCCCAATTACAGACTCCCTTTTGAACAGATAACACTGTCTGTATGAAGTAAAATTGCAAACTGCAGTATTGTTATCCCAAGGCCGTTTTGAATGATGCCTTACTTTCAATGAAACTTGATCCTTCCCGGTTGAATAGAAATGTGCCTTTCTAGATCAAGAAATACCAGCATCCTTTTACCATGATGTACTGGTCTGCAGTTGTCCTCATACAATATATGGGAAGAAGTCTGTGGATGAGGTTTCACACCATCTCATTGCACCTTGGATTGAATTGATCATTGTAAGCAATCCAACTTGTTTTCAGTTTTGCTTTGCATTCACCTGCAAAAGAAAGACTCTTCTAACCTTTTGTAGGTAGTTTAAATGCTTTACATTTCTCTTCAAAGCACATACGTACTTATCTGTGTCTACAAGTAAAAGGCCAACGTATTGTGTTTATTGTGTGCAAGAGCCACTTTTGTATTGTGCGGATTACATTTGGCAGTAAACGATGGTTTATAGAGCCAGAATACTTTGGTTTTATGTGCCTTTCCTTAATCTTCCCTATTTTAATCTCTTCTCAAATTCCATATTTCCTTCCCTCTTCATGTATTATGTTTTTTTCCCCCTCGAGCTTGGGATGGAAGGACACCTAAATTCGTGTAAGAAGTAATATTAGAAAACTCTTATCACAAAGTTTAAATATGATCCACATGCAGGCAAAAAAAAGTGTTTTCTGTTATGCAAACTACAATGATAATTAAAGGAACACTTCAAGCACCTTACCCACTGCAATCTGCTGTAGTGGTTGTGGTACCAGAAGAGCCATGACCCCTTCCTAGAGTAAATACTCAAACCATATGAAAATGGTTTGACAACTCACCTAGGGTCCACTGGGCACCCTTGAAAGGCACTGTTAGCTCCTTGTGTTAGGTTCTGAAGCAGAGTGTTCAGCCACTGACTACTAGTCTTGTGCACGGTGGTAATATTCCGTTCTGCCAAATCAATACTCAGACAATGTTCGTCCATGCATATGATTAAGAAAAAGAAATTTGGATTAACCTAATTTGGCACAAAAATGGGCCAATCCGTATGCTGCAAAATATATACACAAAATAAATATATATATTTCGCCGTACACTGACTGGACCATTTTCAAATGATAAAAAGTAACCAAAAGAGGTGAAATGTTTTTGTGTTTCGTGATTTTGAGTTCCATATGTGGCACCAAAAAAAAGAGATGATTAATGGGAAAGAAAAGTAAATCTTTATTTAAATATAAAACATATAAATATATTTATCTAAAAAAAAAATTAAACTGGTTTTCCATCTTTTGATGTCACTTCTCACTTGATCTGTGAATAAAATCACCACTTAGAAACTAGCCCCTAACCATCAGTCTTTTTATTTTTACCATCAATCATCTGTGTTTATTTTTGGATGGGACTCCATATCACAAAACACACAATGATTCATGCACTGTCTGGTATATTTGTTCATAACGCGTCTAATGGAATTCAGACAACCACTGATGAATTGCACGTTGTAGTAGTAATGGTGCTTGAATTGTGCTTTTAAGACGCTAGTCTGTGATGTTTAGTTATGTTTTTAAGCTAATCACTTAGTGAGGGGTATGTTCTTTACTGCTCAGAATTGTCTTGACGATGATGGGGTTCCTTGTTTCAGTTAAACTAACTCTTCTCCTCTTAAAAAGTAATTTACTTAGTGACATTCTCGGTACCATAATCACTCAAGAACTTTGTACTGATTATGGTCCAACTAGCACTTGTGTGCCTTCTGCCAGTAATCTGTCAAACCATTTATGAACGTTTTGTGTTGGGCGCCTGTAGTCCTTTTGGGTTTTCTTTGCCTGAGAGTGTCAACTAAAGGCATTTTGCCAATGAATACTGTTTTTAAACCTCTGCATTATCAGACAAACTAAGTACAGGAGGACTGAGGGTCAGCAAGATGTCAAACTTTTCGTTAAAGGTTTTCACAAATGGTGGACAGACTGCTGGCAACATAGCCACAACAGCACACTGTATTATTTATGGTTCCTAGATAGTGTTCCTTAAAAGTGAGTGGATGGGAGTTTCACATTCATTATGAATGTATAAACTAGCAAAATCTATTGACTATATTTTATTTTTGTCCCTTATGGAACCAATTAACACAAATTTGGTAAGACTTAGTCTTCCACTAACCAACTAGTGGATGGAATTATGTTGCACAGCCTAAACATTTTGCATAAAATAAGGTATTTTTGGTAAATTTTTAAATTGCTCTATATAGATAATCATAAAACCATGATGCAATAATGAGTAATAAAACAAAAATGATACCAGGAAAATGCTTTACCAATCGGGAACGTTATATGTAATTTTTTAATGTTTTTTTTTTTTTCTTTTTTCATTTTTCTAGATTACCCTTTTTACAATCTGAATCACAGTTTTCTGTTGTGTGCAGTGATGTCCTGAGTTGGTGAGCATTAATGCACCCATACTTGGTCCCTTTATAGGACAACTATAGTGCCAGGAAAACATACTCGTTTTCCTGGCACTAGAGTGCCCTGAGGGTGCCCCCACCCTCAGGGTCCCCCTCCCGCCGGGCTCTAGGGGGTCGAAGGTGTTAAACTCACCTCTTTTTTCCCGTGCCGGGCGGGGGACTCTCCTCTGCCTCGGCTGAATGCGCATGCGCGCGCATTCAGCCAGTCCATAGGAAAGCATTCACAATGCTTTCCTATGGACGCTAGCGTCTTCTCACTGTGAAAATCAATGAGACAGCCACTAGAGGCTGGATTAACCCTACAGGGAGTGCAGAATTATTAGGCAAATGAGTATTTTGACCACATCATCCTCTTTATGCATGTTGTCTTACTCCAAGCTGTATAGGCTCGAAAGCCTACTACCAATTAAGCATATTAGGTGATGTGCATCTCTGTAATGAGAAGGGGTGTGGTCTAATGACATCAACACCCTATATCAGGTGTGCATAATTATTAGGCAACTTCCTTTCCTTTGGCAAAATGGGTCAAAAGAAGGACTTGACAGGCTCAGAAAAGTCAAAAATAGTGAGATATCTTGCAGAGGGATGCAGCACTCTTAAAATTGCAAAGCTTCTGAAGCGTGATCATCGAACAATCAAGCGTTTCATTCAAAATAGTCAACAGGGTCGCAAGAAGCGTGTGGAAAAACCAAGGCGCAAAATAACTGCCCATGAACTGAGAAAAGTCAAGCGTGCAGCTGCCACGATGCCACTTGCCACCAGTTTGGCCATATTTCAGAGCTGCAACATCACTGGAGTGCCCAAAAGCACAAGGTGTGCAATACTCAGAGACATGGCCAAGGTAAGAAAGGCTGAAAGACGACCACCACTGAACAAGACACACAAGCTGAAACGTCAAGACTGGGCCAAGAAATATCTCAAGACTGATTTTTCTAAGGTTTTATGGACTGATGAAATGAGAGTGAGTCTTGATGGGCCAGATGGATGGGCCCGTGGCTGGATTGGTAAAGGGCAGAGAGCTCCAGTCCGACTCAGACGCCAGCAAGGTGGAGTACTGCAAAGATGAGCTTGTGGGGCCTTTTCGGGTTGAGGATGGAGTCAAGCTCAACTCCCAGTCCTACTGCCAGTTCCTGGAAGACACCTTCTTCAAGCAGTGGTATAGGAAGAAGTCTGCATCCTTCAAGAAAAACATGATTTTCATGCAGGACAATGCTCCATCACACGCGTCCAAGTACTCCACAGCGTGGCTGGCAAGAAAGGGTATAAAAGAAGAAAATCTAATGACATGGCCTCCTTGTTCACCTGATCTGAACCCCATTGAGAACCTGTGGTCCATCATCAAATGTGAGATTTACAAGGAGGGAAAACAGTACACCTCTCTGAACAGTGTCTGGGAGGCTGTGGTTGCTGCTGCACGCAATGTTGATGGTGAACAGATCAAAACACTGACAGAATCCATGGATGGCAGGCTTTTGAGTGTCCTTGCAAAGAAAGGTGGCTATATTGGTCACTGATTTGTTTTTGTTTTGTTTTGAATGTCAGAAATGTATATTTGTGAATGTTGAGATGTTATATTGGTTTCACTGGTAATAATAAATAATTGAAATGGGTATATATTTGTTTTTTGTTAAGTTGCCTAATAATTATGCACAGTAATAGTCACCTGCACACACAGATATCCCCCTAACATAGCTAAAACTAAAACAAACTAAAAACTACTTCCAAAAATATTCAGCTTTGATATTAATGAGTTTTTTGGGTTCATTGAGAACATGGTTGTTGTTCAATAATAAAATTAATCCTCAAAAATACAACTTGCCTAATAATTCTGCACTCCCTGTATATGTTTATAGAAAAAAGGGTTAAACCTAGCTGGACCTGGCACCCAGACCACTTCATTAAGCTGAAGTGGTCTGGGTGCCTATAGTGGTCCTTTAATGGAGAGAGCATTCATATGTTACACGAGGGGTAGGCAAGCTTTGGCACTCCAGATGTTGTGGACTACATCCCCCAAAATGTGCTTACACCAGTAATGTTGGTAAAGCATCATGGGAGGTGTAGCCCAAAACATCTGGAATGCCGAAGATTGCCTATGCTTGTGTTAGACGGAAAGTGGACAGTATAGGAGAAAGTAAAATAACTATTGTAGTATCCGTGACAAAGGCTTATGTCTGCAGCGTTTTGTTTTGGTCACCTTCATTATAAGCCACCATAGGGACACATGGTGCTCTCTACATTATAACCTTTGCTATGATACAAAGTTCCTTCTTAAAAATAATTAACCCTTCAACCCTTCTACTTTGTGTGTGTTCCCCCTTAACAATGATAAACTGTTTTAATGTGTGCTTAACAAAGTATCCACACTTCTGTTTATCATTTGTACACATATTAAGCAGATCTCGGTTATATTGAAATGTGTTCAAAGATCCAAAAAGAAAACTTATTTTGTAATAGAAAAAGAAAATTATAATAAAAATATGAAAAGTTCCATAATTTCCAGGTGATTAGTCGCCTCCTTTTCCTTTCTTAGAAAATTTATGAATTGGATTCCTTCTCTTCCACTAGTGCTAAATGAGCAATTACAAAGGTTTTATTTTGGCATTATTTGGTTATTCTCCTTATGTGTCAAAAGATACATAGTTTTAAAAGGCTATTACATATTCTTCCCAATACATAAATCAGTTTTGTTTTAGAATAGTTGCTATTCATATTCTTCTAGAAAAATCTTTATCTATAATTATAAACATATTTACATACAAACTGCCTTTGAGTTGTTAAGTAGTATCAAGGGGCGTATGGGTACTAAGAGCTGTTGTAATCAGCATGTCTGCAGTATTCCTCAATATATGCGTCTATATATATTTTTTTAAACACTAAGATTCCTTATTTTATTGATTTTATTTTTTTAATGTTATGTTTAGGTCTCCCGATTTTTAATTTAAAAAAAATAAAATAATTTACTCACTTTTTAGATTAAGCACTCGGACAGTCTCTGTGCCACAGCTCTGATCCTCCCCAGGAATAGACCTTCAGCACACCGTTATGGTTCCAAGAGTACCCTGGCATCTCCCTGTGTATGTATTCATGCAGTCTGGGAATGGTTTGATGTCTTACCAGGGGACTACTGAGCGCCAGTCAATTCCAACAGCTAAGTTTCCATAAGCTTTCATGAACTAAGCCCTAAGAAGAGCATCAGCTGATCTTCTGGCTGGCACCGGCTGGACCCCAAGTAGGAAGTCAAACCAGCAAATTGTTTGACTACTTACATGGGGTGGGTGCCAGGGCACTACAATCAAAATATGCACTACAGCATGCAGTAGTGGATATGGTGCTTGGAGTTTTATTTTAATGATTTTAGTGTGTTTCAAAAATATTTTGTTGATGTATCTAATACATCCACAATCTTTACCGAGTTCCTACAGGCACCAAACATTATTTTCTTATTGGAATTGGTTTCCAATTTAAAGGGAATCTTGAAGCACCAGAACCACCCCAGCTTAATGTAGTTGTTTAGGTGCAAAAAGACTTTCTCTGCAGTGCAAACACTGTTTTTTGTTTTGTTTTTTTTCTCAGTAAAGGCAGAATTTATGATCTATGAACACCTTGAGTTGCTGTCACTTAGGCAGCTATGAAATGGTCTTTCTGTTTCAGTCCTGGGATAACTTCGATGAGGAGATGCTATCTCAACGATTGCCACAGATGCGCAGTAGGTCCCCAGTGCATTTTTGTTGTTGTTTTAGATATCATCAGTATGCTAATCTTAGCTAGGGGTGGAGTGGTGTAAGAAGGTGAGTAAGACTGATTTATTTTACTATTCCAGTGGGAGGCCTGAGAATCTAAATACCGCTATTTTTAACAGAGTTGCTCATTTAAGCAATGTTACTTCTGGAAATCCGTATTGCGTTTACAACATTTTGTAGTGGATGTTTTTATATTTCCGAATGGGAATGTAAGACACAACCGGCATAGTTTTTCCATATAACCATTAAAATAAGAATGCTTATTATTTTCCAATCCTACTGCCCATTTAACAACAAGCTATGCACATTCCAACTTGAAAAATGTACTTGGCTCTTGCACATTTGTAGTGAATTATGTTCATTATAATCTACTTGTTCTCACATTTTTGGCTTCTTTTTTTTTTTTTTTTCTTCTTCTTCTTTACAAACCTTTCAGCTTTCAACATACTATATTCATGGTTGACTGCAAAAGTGCTGCAAAGTTAAGGGAAGGTTAAGCAGTTTTATGTTTTTCATTGTAAATTATTGTAAAAAATGAGCGTTGAGCACATTATCTAGTGTGTTATGTCAGAAATTCATAGTAGATTGTACAATAAAATATATAAAATACTTTTTGTATATAAAAAGCAACAATAGTTTAAAACTATTTTTTAATGCAGAGTGAGTACAACATTTCGCATTCAACTTCAGGACTGTTCTTAAATGCAGTCTTAAAATCTAACAAGATAGTGTAGAAAAATGTTTAACATTTAAAAAATATATATAAATAATATTTTAAAGCTGCAAAAGCGGTGTGTCCTAGGATCACAATACATTTTTACAATAGGGTATAACCAATCCTATCTTACTGTCAAAACACCTGTAATTGTACGTCATTGGTGTTTATATGTTTAAGCCTCTTTGTCACATTTGAAATATTTATTGTACAGTTGTATATTATGTTTTTCCCTCCACCTGCTGATTTTAAGGCCAACGGGCTTTTATAAAATTAAATATAGTGCAAATCGTAGAATTATCTTTTTAAAAATAAAGTGTGAATAGCAGATCCACCTTTCCAATGAATCTATTTTAATAAAATATTATCACAATGCATGTACAGTACATTGTGTAGATATTATAAGGCCATACGTCCAAACAGTTTCTTATATGCAGTGAACAGTTTGTACGACAAATTCACCAACTATTGTCTAGAGAATATTTTTGTTAAAATGTATCTCTTGCTTTAATTTTTGAGGACATAAAAATTGTTACATGAAATAAAAATGTGTATATACCAATTTCTTTTTCTATGTATTTATTTATATCATGGTTTCCATGTTGTGTTTTTAAAATACACAAAAACTAAAGACAACTATTTTTTGTTTTGTGTATATAGAATTGAAGCTGGCCTGCGTTACTCATAATCATTTAGAAACTGCAGGACTAAGGACAACTTTTAGTCGTCTGACTGATGCTGGACGTCCTCACTCTGCATGAGGGCATCCAGTGTGGGTCAAATCCCCATAGAAAAAGCATTGAAGCAATGCTTTTCTATGGGGAGGGCCTAATGCTCGTTTTATATGCGCATTAGCACCACCTTCCTGTTGTGTGATGTCAGAGGAGGTGGAAAGCCTACGCAGCGCCACGGGAGATCTGAGGTGGAATTGGGTAAGTGTTACAAGAGTTGTTTGTACCAATCCAGCACTGCGGAGGCGACGGGGGGACTAGGAGTACTATAGAGTAAGGAATATAGAGTGACATTCCTTACACTATAGAGTCCCTTTAGTGAACACAGATTTAAACTTTTTCTAAATGTTCTTTAGGCCAACTGCTAAAGGTGTTATCCAAGTGTCCATGACCATTTCTGCTGTTAGAAATGATTGTGGTGGTAGGAATATGTATGTGCTGTTTCAAGCAGATCTGCACTTTTGTGCTGGGAGCTAGTTATACCCCGGACACGTGACTTAGGCAGCCTGGCTCTCTCTTCCAGGCTATCTAATGTTAATTCTTTCTAGAACTTATTGTATGCTGGCAGCAGACATACTCGCTTTTACCCTTTCTAACAACACTTGTAGGGAATGTCCACTCCCTCTCGGCCCTCTCTGCATTTTCAACATTTGGCTGTGTTTATATATATATATATATATTTAAAGCCCTCCCTTTGTTCACCTCTCACTCACTCCCCGGCTCAGATTGCTAACTTGTACTCTGAGCCAGGAATAACAGTCCAATCAAATGATTCTCTATAAGAAACGTGATTGGACCTCGGAGTAATGTGCCATGACAATAGACAAGACGTGGATATGAGAGGAGATTCTCACCCGGTGCTGGAATTCATTTTTTTTTCTTATTTGAAAGCTATTATTTAACCCCTTAAGGACCAAACTTCTGGAATAAAATGGAATCATGACATGTCACACATGTCATGTGTCCTTAAGGGGTTTAAAAAAAAAAAAAAAAAAAGTGCTGGACAAGAGTACTAGCTCACTTTGGGGGCATTATAAATAAAAGAAAATCCTGAAAAACCATTATAGTAACCCTTTAAGGTAATCTTTATTTTGACACATCTTTGAAGCACAAAGATGAGAGAATACATGGAGATGCTTTGGACTGAATGAGCCATTGATATTTAAATAACAAAACCGAAAAAATATGAAGTAATTGGTAAGGATATTTATTATTTTGGATTCCATAGTATTTACTTTACATGTAGCTCTGATTTTTATTCAGAACCACACAATTAAAGAACATGTTTATATGAAAATCATTTAAATAAACATTTTAGTCACCAAAACCACTTGGCTTTATGAATGTCAGGGTCCTACCTGTGGTGGGAGTCTGTAGCACAGATAGGTTTGCTTACCCTTGCAGATAGACACAGTCCAAGGTGACCAGGTAAGAAACCACCTGGACTGTGAATCTATGCACGGGGTCTGTGCAGGAAAGGCGTTCCAAAGCAGTACCGACAAGGTCACAAACGGCAGGCTAGTCGAGGGATATCCAAAGGTCAGAATAAAGGAAGTGTAGCTGGAGTCAATATGGAATACAAGTTCAGGAGACTAGAAAACAGGAACTGAACACATACAGCAAGATCAAAGACCTGATCATATTCTCAGGGAGGGTCAGTTAATATAACCAGCAGATGAATGAAGGAAATTAACCAGCAGTTGAATGAAATTCTCAGGTGAAGCACAGCAATGACCTTAGAATAAGTCCAGCCGACAGTGCTGCAGACATAGCAAGGAATAATAGTTCTAGAACAGATCGAAAAAAAATCGCAACTGCTGTAGTTCAAAGGCAGACCCAGGACAGAAAAGGACCCAGGTTCAAATCCGCTGTTTGGCACTTGTAGGACAGACACGTCTGGCCGTCTGTATGGCACGGTGAGAACCGTGACAGTACCCCCCCTTTAAGAACGCCCTCCCGGCGTGAACAGGCTCTTCCCAGTGTGGAGTTCCACCAGCTTCTGGTACAACTGGAGAGCAGTCCGGGTTTTTGATCCGGAAACAGGTGGTAAGTACTTCTAGTACCTCAGCAGGAGTGGCGTTTGTGGCTTTCAACGCTTTTTCGAATGTCTCCAAATCCTTTATGCACACTTTAGTACCATTTGAGGCATAGGTACAATCCGCAGGTAGGCATTCTGTGGGCTGGCAGGAAGTAGTAATGGTATTGATAGTAGTATCTTCAGGAGAGGGTGCAGATATTCCTGGAGCAGGAGATGGAGATTTTCTCAGGAAGGCCAGGCATGGACAGGCATGACTGCAGCTTTGTAATCTTACAGGTTGGTATGCAGAGCTCATAGGATGAAGAATGGTAACCAGTCGGAGAGCTGGAGGCCTAGGTGGGCAAAAAGGGCAACGAGAGATGAAGTGTCCACTTTCTCCACACTAAAAACAGAGGCCATTGCATCTCCTCTGTTTTCTTTATTCATGAGTCACTTTGATCCGGACGAGTCCTATTTCCATAGGTTCCTCTAAGTCAAGAGGAACATTGGATACCTCTGGAGTCTTCCTAGGAACTGGATCATAAGGAGGCAACAAGGAGGTTTGACGTTGGTACTGGGTCTCCCTGTTTCTGGGATTTTGGGATCCTGTGGAACTGGCCTAGGCGCAGTGGTTTTACTAGAGGTCTTGCACTGCTCTTCCATTGCAGTCATGAAGGATCCCCAACTGTCAAGGACAGGACTCTTAGCCTGCAACATCTGATGTGCCCATGTTTTCATCCGTCCAGACAGCAGGTTGATAGCCGCTCAGACCATGATGGAGTCAGTGGCATATGATCGAGGCTTTAAAGCAAACAGCAACTCGAAATCTACCTCAAAGTACAGGAAGGATGTACGGCTACCATCAAATTTTTAAGGAATAACAACTTATTGCTCAGAATAAGCAGGTTCCGGGGCAGGGTGTACTGTGCCTCTAAGAACCAGAACTTCTCGCTGCAACTCCGAAACAGTCTGGGCCAGTAAGCTGCTTGCTGGGTCTTTTGTCAGGGTCTTACCTGTGGTGGGAGTCTGTAGTGCAGATATATTTGCTTACCCTTGCAGATAGACACAGTCCAAGGTGATCAGGTAAGAAACCACCTGAACAGTGAATCTGTGCACGGGGGCTGGAAAGGTGTTCCAAAGCAGTACCGACAAGGTCACAAACGGCAAGATAGCTGAAGTCAAGTGAGACCAGAGGTCAGAATAAACTAAGTGTAGCCGGGGTCAATATGGAATACAAGTTCAGGAGACTAGAAAACCGTAACGTAATAAGACTCAAAGACTTGATCGTGTTCTCAGGGAGGGGCAGTTAATATACCCAGCAGATGAATGAGGTAGATAGCAGGCCCAGGACAGACAAAGGATCCAGGTTCAAATCCCCTGTTTGGCACTTGTAGGATGGCCACATCTGGCCATCTGTATGGCACGGTGAGACCGTAACAATGAAGCAGTTATTCTGCTAAATTTTCTGCTATTTAGGAGTTGTCATATTGTTGAAATAAATTGTTCCATTTTTTAATCAACTTGCTTTAGAAGTTTTTATCTACTGCTCTTTAAATTGAACTTTATTCACACAAAAGTCTCTTGCAGGGTCTAGAAGGCTTTTAACAGAGCAAGAGGTAAGAAATTCTGACTTAAACAGACTGTGCAATACAGGAAAGATCTTGAAAAAGCCAGCTGAGTACGGGCAGAACACGTGGATGAGTTAGAAGCCATTCATCTTATCTTTCCAGGCAGACACCTTTGGCAGTTAAGTGCTTTGTCATCACTCCATTTGAACTTGCAGTATTTCGGCTAGATCCTTGGTCATTTTCTGGATTTCTACTGCACCACCGGAGTGGTAATACTTTCAGCACACTGCTTATCTGCTACATATTCTGGACTCTGTTTGGATCCCTTGATGGAAAGTAGGATTTAAACACCATCGTTTTTTTACTGTGTATGAGTTTTTTTAAAGAATTTGGAGTTTCATTTTTACATGATATTAATAAACTGTGTTGCACTTTCTTTGCTTGGTTTGTATCTTTGAAGATGTTACTGTGATCACTGTTGTTGGATACAAAGTTTACACAGAATACTCCTAATTTCCTAAACCACTGCTGTGGAGGTGGAAATCAGACACCTTTATCTCCATAACCATCTTCCCCACAAACACTTATTTGGGGCTATTGCACAGCGCTGACATTTATCTACTTTTAGACATGTATTTATAACTAGATAAGTTGGACACATAGGAACAGAGGGGCTGAGTGCCCTGCTCAATGAGCTTACATGCTAGAGGGAGTGGGGTATAGTGACACAAAGGGTACGGGTAGAAAATGAGATTGGTAAGAGTATTGACTGGGAGCTTAGTGTGTATTTTTTTTCTTTCTAATGGAGCAGGGAGGGGAATTTAATAGGAACGGTGCAGAGAACTCTTGAAGGCGAGAATCAGAGGTGGGAGTATGGGCGGAGGATAGACATAGGTCTTCAGCAGAGCTTAGTTCACTTCTACCCATAGGGATCACTTAGATTTAGTTCTAAAGTCTGTTATTGTCATGAGTCAAAGAAATATAATAAGCAAGACAGTCACAGATATTTTTTTAAATTAGCTGAGTTGAGTATACTGACTTTTTACATTACTTTTTTGTTTAGTATGAACAAAATTAAGAGGAAAAAATATATATAAATGTTACAACGTTTAAAGGACCACTCTAGGCACCCAGACCACGTCAGCTTAATGAAGTGGTCTGGGTGCCTGGTCCAGCTAGGGTTAACCCATTTTTTTTATAAACATAGCAGTTTCAGAGAAACTGCTATGTTTATCAATGGGTTAAGCCTTCCTCCAAATCCTCTAGTGGCTGTCTCATTGACAGCCGCTAGAGGCGCTTGCCTGCTTCTCACTGTGAAAATCACAGTGAGAGCACGCAAGTGTCCATAGGAAAGCATTATGAATGCTTTCCTATGCGACTGGCTGAATGCACGCGCAGCTGTTGCGCATTCAGCCGACGGGGCGGATCGGAGGAGGAGAGGAGGCAGAGAGCTCCCCGCCCAGCACTGGAAAAAGGTAAGTTTTTACCCCTTTCCAGAGCCGGGCGGGAGGGGGACCCTGAGGGTGGGGGCACTCTCAGGGCACTATAGTGCCAGGAAAACGAGTATGTTTTCCTGGCACTATAGTGGTCCTTTAATCAAAAATTAACAAAATATGCTCTCTTTTGTGATTCGGAAGTATAAAGGAACAAAGTTGATGCGACATCGAGGGGCAACAAATCTAGACCTTTTTTTTTTGTATATTTATATTATAAAGCTATAGGGGAGAGGGGGTTGGCCTGCTATAACCCTGGTCAGGTACCAGTCTGTAAATTTGAAAGTGGATTTAATTTTGGATTGAGTAGAACTATGTAATAAATTAATGTGAATTAATGTAAGGTTGCCTCCGGCAGGAAATAAATTTTATTGATATTTTTGGTCAAAATACTGTTTATTTATCAAGGCTTCTATCCAATCAATATGGAATAGGAAGGAAATGTAATTTTCTTGTGGAGTAATGATCATGGAGGAGGGGATGGCGTGATCCAATGGTGTGAGATATGTTTACATGCCACAGCCAAGGTCATATGAGCCACTTTTGAGACATGTCTTGACTTCTCTGCTGTTACCCCCAGTGTTGCCAATAATGGAGCGATACAAAATGGCCTCCCTAGTAGTCGTGTAATTTTCAACTTGTCTCCAGAATGCCCCGATCTACACATAGGCCCAGAAGCAGTGATAGAGGTATGGTATGCTCAATCTGTCTCACATTTCAAACTATCAGAGTCCCTTTAATTTGGGAGAAAATTGGTTTTGAGGTGAGTAATATGCCTGGTGTGCAATCATCAAATGCATTTTCTGGTAGGAAGCTGATGGGAGTAGTTTTGTAATGAGTACCTTTTGAGGTAATGGTGGGAATTGTGTTATCCACAAGCCTGATTGTGTGGCTGAATAGACCAGGTTGGGCCTAATTTGAGAATAAAGTGAGCTAATTGAGTAAGATAAAGTAGTGGGTGATCTGTGGAATGAGTCCAAACTTCCAAACTAAGATGTGGAAGGATAGTGTTTATGAAGCTGTATGCCTGTAGGTATGTGAAGAAAGGAACATCGAGATCAGAAAACTAGTTTAATTTGCTGAAATGTGAGACTTGATTTATTTTATTTATCAAGGAAAAAAATGTAAATATATATTATATAGGCCTTTGGTTTCCCAAGAATAGTAAGGATGCTGGGCTCCCCCATTCTGAAAGTGCAGGTTACATAAGAAAGGTATAACTTTAGTGTATCGCCACTGGAGTCCGAGCAGCTGTCTTACCAATTTCCATGCTTTAATGGTGGATGCTAATAAAGGATTTTCCTGTGTTTCCTCTGGAAGGGAAGTGTATTGTCACTATTCGGTTTATTCTCAGTCTGGTGCAGGACCTCACAGTGCCACTACCTGTCTCTGGTGCTATTCCAGATCTCGCTCTCTCTTCCCAGCTGGCCATACTTTATGATTGAGATCCCCCTGTTTAGTTGAGCTTCACCCTTTCTTGTTTGCCAGTTCATTAAATAATGTTAATGTTCTTGGTCTGGTCCTGCCTGTCCTGTGTTCCTGAGCTGGCTTTCCCTGTATCCAGAGGCCCTTCTGCTACATTGTTATCTGTTTTTGTATTTTCATTAACGGTCTTCCTTTAATATCAATACACTTCTTTTTTGCCTTGATTTGTGTGTATATTGGTTTCTTTGCATTCTGGATTCCACCCTATGAGGTTGCTGCACTAGTCCGCACCCCTTCCTGACCAGACCCGTGACACGTATGGAGTATGAAGCAGCTGAGAGTGCACTACACTTGTCAAAGTTGTTTCAATGCATACTACTGTAAATTGTCCCTTTTATCCAGTCTAGTGTGTGAAACTAGTGTGCTGCTACCGTGTATCTCGTTTGCCTTTCTGTATGCTTGGAGCATAGTTTCCTTTACACAGAAATTCAGCAAATCAATAATCACTGGTTGTGGTTCCTAGTATTCCTATTTGACTATTCAAAATTGGAGGAGAGGGTGCATGTAAAGGGTATGTGTCATCCAGCCCAAATACGCACAAGGATACATAAATATCGATTTTTCCCAGCATAACCTGTTGTGGACAGGAAGTGGGAGGCATCAACTCAGATAATATTGTGGGGAAGATAAGTGATTTATGCTGCATTGGTCAAAACATTTGATTGTGAATTAATGTTCCAATTTAACATGTGTTTGTGAATGATTGGAGACAGATGTTCATTGTCTTTTGAATATAGAACAAAGGGATTTAACATTTCTTACTTTCAAATTGGCATAATAACCTATAACCAGTATGTACAAAACAATAAAATAAACCTAAATATCTTCTCTATTCAAATATGGTCAATGCATAAGCTCCTCCCTCTCACACCTTTTATGTGACTGGCCTATGAGGTCATATGGAGGGGCATTACATCACCAAAGCCTGGAGGGCATTTAACATAGATTTGAGCTCAATTTTGGAACATGAGCCTGATCAAGAAGTAAGTATGTCAGCCATACAGTGTCTTATTATAATAACTGCTTTCTAAGAATCTGTGCTTTACAACTTCACATGGCAGGCTTACTGCAGTATGCTGAACTATATACAAGGGGTGATATATACTGTACAATATTAATTAGTAAATATAAAGAATGATTGTACTAGGTGATTTGGGTAACAGTTGTTCAATATGTAACATTATATATATTTTATTTTTTTTACATTTATTTAATTTTTGATTTTTTTTTTGTTTTCTATAGTATATTTTTTCATATATAGTCACTAATATCTTGTGTTTTGTCTTTTATAGCCTCTCTTCGGGCTATACCTGTGCGTCCTGTGAGCCTGGACTGGCTGCAGCTGAGGAGGGCTTTGCATTAGGGATGAATTATTGCAGCTAAGTATTTCATATGGGTGCATCATGATGGCAGACTTGTTACTATTGTATATTGAACACTATTCAGTAGGGGATATACACTGTATATTAGAGTTAGGAACAATTACAATCTCTCCTTCTGCGAATTGGGCTCCGGTCCATTTCTTGTGATGTCCAATTCTCACAGAAAGTGTTTGGGGAAACAAAAAAAGTCTGTCAATCCTTAAGTGACCGACTCACTGGAGGACAGGTTGAAAAATCTATCAGATTAAATGGGAAGCTGCACACCATGGTGTATATAAACACTTAGAGCGCAAAACAGGTAATTGTTAGCAAGCACTTCAACAGAGTTCAGTATATGGGAAAGCCTTGATTGAATAACGTGTCATGGATCTGAACCTTTGCTGGATGGCACCCCACTGATGGACTGGCAGGTTGCCCACGACACAAAGTTACAGGGATGCCAACCTGTCTACCTCATCTCACCAACCCCCTTTCCTACCTGACCAATATGGCAGGTCTGGAAACTGATTAATGATAATGCTCATAGCTGACTAAATTCATGCCCGATCCAGGGTTGTGAAACCGATCGCTGTTTTTTTAGGGTCAGGAAGAGATTTTTGCTTGTGACTCAAGGTTATTTGCCTTCCTCTGGATCACTGGGTTTAGGCATAATAGATTTAATCAACTTTAAACTAATAAACTAAATAGAAGTAAGCTAATAAAAGTAACAAATGAAAATTATAATAATTGTGAAAATATAATAAAATATAATCTAATATATAATACAATTAAGATAAATACATAATTCTGGACCATAATATTTATATCGAAGGTGTGATAGAATTTATCTTGATTCCAAGGCTCAAGCTTATAGGTGTCATATAATGATATCCTATATTAAAATTGGCTAACTTGGACTCAGGAAATGCTTGATACTTAAACAACACTTAAGACCATATATGTCTAAGTTCCGGGAGCAGAGAGCCCCCACCTAAGATGTCTCTGCTCTAATCATTTTGTTCTCTCTTACCTTGAAACTTATTTGTTATGTGTACATGACGCTCATCCGTATGTCTTATCTGTATTCTCTTCCTATTACTGTTCTAAGAGTATTTGCACGTAAGCACTTACTGTTTAATGTATAAAACCCAGCTGATGAATAAAACGTCAGAGGCTTATTTTGAATATCAACAGGTGTCTGGTGTCTAATTCTCGCTTCTCCAAGTGCACTTGTAACAACAATTTGGGCTTCCTCTGAATATAACAAAGATCAACATTTCTGATCCACATCAATTTGGTGCCGTGACCCCGGGATCTGATGGTCAAGAGACTCGGACACTAGCATACAGGTGGACGTCCCTCTGACAGTGAAATCAGCTGCAGCAAGGTAAGAAAAACTTTTTTCTACCTTGATCAATTTCGCTCTCAGATCCACGTCCTACTAGTCTGTCTGGGTAAAGAATGACTTAAAAACGTCTGATCTAAAGAACTTGTTTTCTGTGGTATTATGGTTATATTCAGGTGGAGGTTGTGTTATGTCTTGTGAAAGGAATCTTGAGATAGTGGAATATAACTGTGGGTTGTAAGTTATTTTTATTGTTTGCCTTGTCATTTGTTTTATAATTTGAGTTAGAATCCTCCAAGGGCAGATCTCCTGATCTGTGTTTAGAAGACAAAACTGGGAAAATTCCACTGCAGCGGTCCCAAGTGTCAAATACACTGTTTTTGTACAGTTTATCTTGTGTAAGGAAGTAATTAACCCTTACAAGTTTTAAGATGGGTAGCTCTGAAAGTACCCAAGGGGGATTTACGGCTTTGACTATTGTCAAGCATCACAAAGGACAAGGAGCAATTAAGAATGTTAAGAGGTTACTTAAGAAAGCTGGCATGCCCTCAGAAGGCACTCTAGACCCACATACATGGAGTGAATTTTTGGCAAATTACAGAGGTTGGTTAGAAGATAATGACTTAGTAGAAGTCGCACAAAAATGGCATGATACTGCTGTTGAATTAACTAAATGTGGTTGTAGAGAAACCACCAGGAAAGGTGTACCATATTATCAATGTTTTGGACCTTTAGGGTCCCAGAGTAGGCAAGATCCTGGGAAAAATCTTGTAAACCCACCCCTTTACCAGGATATTGCAGGGACTCCTTTGGTCCCAAAAGACAAGGTGATTTCCCTTTTACGGAGGTCAAAACCTCTCTTTTCAGTAATATTACGCAGTGGGACTTCATATGGTGTCCCAGTAAGACCTATGGGTTCATTAGAGCAGGAAGGTAGTCCAGACTTAAAGGAACCCCTAGTTGCCCCCACAGATACCCAAGTGGGGCCATTAACTCCACAAATTTCTACTCCCATGATACCCAAAGTTGAGAGTGTATACCATGAGCACAGACAGCCGAGCTCAGGTATCCAATACTGGGAAGAATATAAGCCCTGGACACCCAGTGAACAACTGGCAATAATACAGCAGCTGCCAGATGTTGAAAAGGCCCCCTTAGCTCTAGTCCAGTCTCTATCCACAATTCAAGCTACTTACCAGTGTACTTGGATGGATTTAAAACAGATTGTGGCACTAAAAGCTGGACCCATTTGGGCTAGAATAATTGCTAAATATACAGATGCCCATGAAGATAACCTCAGAAAAAGCAACATGCAAACAGATGAATGGTTTAGAACCAAGTCTGCATCTGGAGCATGCTATGTCACTGCAATGAGAGAATGGGCTAAGGTAAAGACAGAAGAACTAGCCCATAAATTAGGAGATATACTACAAGGGAAAGATGAATCTGTAGAAACATTCTTCACCAGACTACAAATGGCTTGGGAGGCATTGGGTTACACTGATGTTGTAACCACTTCCACCAGACTGCTTATTAACTGCTTCATGGATGGTATCCACATACCCATAAGGTAGCTACACGACTCTACTGCCCTTGTAACAAGGCTACTTGTCAGCCCTCATGCCCCTGCTAATCTACTAGGCAGTGATATACTGTCTGCTCTTAGTGCAAATATTCAGTATAGCCCCACTGGAAAAGTAACATTGTCTGTGCCTTTAGAGGACAAACAAATGATATCTCTTTCAAATGTTCTGGCAACTCTCACTATGCCCAGCCATGTGCCAGAACCTACCATTGACTTGTCCTCAGTCCCTGATTCCTTATGAGCTACAGGGAAGACAGATAACAGGCAGACTCTCTGTGCCCCCAGTCAAAGTGAATCTCCTGCCCGGAGCCAAACCTCCCTATCAAAAACAATACCCCCTAAGCCCAGCACAGGAAGATGCTATTTCGCAATCTGTGCAAGAGTTTCTGCAGGCAGGGGTAGTTGTCCAGACCACCTCCCCTTGTAACACACCATTGTACCCAATTAAGAAAAAGCAAGAGAAAGGGAAGCCTGTGGTCTACCGTATGGTACATGATTTGAGGGCAATTAATGCTGTAACTGAACTCATTGCCCCTAATGTTCCCAACCCACACACCTTGTTGGCACAAATACCACCTTCCTCTAAGGTATTTACTGTTATTGACTTGGCAAATGCATTTTTCAGTGTCCCCATGGCTCCCGACAGTCAGTTTTTATTTGCATTTACACATAAACACAAGCAGTACACTTGGACAGTATTGCCACAGGGCGCACAAAACTCACCCACTATGTACAGCATGGCTATGGCCCAGATTCTTGAAGAATGGCAAAGGCCAAATAACGTAATTTTATTGCAGTATATTGATGACCTACTCCTATGTTGTGATAATATGGAATCTTGTATTGTAAACACTCTTTCCTTGCTAAAATTCCTAGAAAAAGCAGGCTGTAAAGCGACAAAAACGAAACTGCAAGCATGTGTAGAGAAAGTTATTTTCCTAGGACATTGCATTTCCCAGGGCATAAAACATCTCACGGAAAGTAGAAAAACTGCAGTTTAAAATATTAGACCCCCCCGCAGCCTTGCCCAGCTACGATTCATACTGCCGACCTTGGCTTCTACAGCAATCTACATGCAGCCCCTGTACGAGTGTCTTGCCAACGAAAACAAACCATTTAAATTAACCCATGCGGCAGAAAATGCCTTCTATACACTTAAGGTACTGGTAACGTCAGCTCCGGCACTGGGTCTCCCAGACTACAGAAATAATTTTAACCTGTTCTGTACTGAGCAATCAGGTTATGCTACATCTGTCCTTACACAGGATCATGGTGGTAAACAAAGACCAATAGCATACTACTCCACCAGATTGGACCCTGTTGCCAGGGGTGCCCCCTCATGTGTTAGGGCAGTGGAGGCTGTTACTGCCCTTCTGGACAAAGCCACTGATATTGTTTTAGATAATCCGGTGACCATATACACACCGCATGATATCAACAGCATACTCTCACAAGTTCAACCAAAACACACACATACTGCAAGGCATCTCAGAATGCAATGTGCCTTGCTTATGCTACCTAATGTTACTCTTAAAAGGTGTATGGTGTTAAATCCATCTACATTGCTTCCCCTGGATTTAAAAGAGGGGAGTGGGGATAGTGTGAATGGTTGTACTTCTGATCTTTTTGTAAATTCACTTTCACCAGATGAGTTAGCTGATGCCCAGGTACCCCATGATTGTGCAGCACTAATGGCACAAGAGACAGCAGGCTTTTTGCATGTATTTGATTCTCCATTATCTAATGCAGATTTTAAGTTTTTTGTAGATGGTTCCAAATATGCTGATGAGAAGGGTAATTTCCACACTGGATATGCTGTAGTCTCTGCACATGAGGTAATAAAAGCTGAACCACTCGCTCCTCACTGCTCTGCACAGAAGGCAGAGCTGAAGGCACTCGCTGAAGCGTGTAAAATGGCTTCTGGTAAGACTGCTAATATGTATACAGACTCTCGCTATGCTTTTGGTATAGCCCATGATTTTGGCCCTATATGGCGGGCTCGTGATTTTCTCACCTCAGCAAGAACTCCAATCAAGAATTCTGAAGCCGTGAGTGCACTTACGGACGCTATCCTGCTACCCACTCAAGTAGGCATCATCAAGGTGGCAGCTCACGTGAAGATCACAGATGAAATCTCAAGAGGAAACCACAAAGCAGACGAAGCTGCCAAGCAAGCAGCAATCCAAGTTCATCCCTCTACAGGTAATACCTTCCTACAAGTTGTTCTTACAGATGACGCCGTTGACTACAATATACTGTTGAGCTTACAAAGACAGGCAAGCAAGGAAGAACATGACCTCTGGAAGAAACAAGATGCAGAACCTGATGATGACAGAATGTGGAGGAAAGGTAAAAGACTGTGTTTACCATGAGTGTTGTACCCCATGATGGCCCAGATTGCCCATGGACCTACACATCTATCCAAGATGCACATGAACAGCATAGTAAACACCCATTGGGTAGCACCCGGATTTACTGTTGTAGCAGCTAAACACACCCAAGCTTGCATGATTTGTGCTAGAAACAATCCAGGACAAGCTGTGAAAACACCAAGTAAGCACACACCAAGGCCACTTTACCCGTTTCAAAGACTGCAGATAGACTATATTCAACTACCTAAGGTAGGAGTGTATGAATATGTGTTGGTGTGCATTGATCTCTTTTCAGGTTGGCCTGAGGCCTACCCAGTGTCGAAAGCCACAACGAAGGTCACAGCAAGTA
Organism: Pelobates cultripes; assembly: GCA_933207985.1. NCBI lineage: Eukaryota > Metazoa > Chordata > Amphibia > Anura > Pelobatidae > Pelobates > Pelobates cultripes. Next base: position 44,947,565 of record OW240920.1, on the reverse strand, counting down.
AGCTTCTGAAGGAACTGGTATGTAGATATGGAGTACCTGAAGTGATTGAAAGTGACAGAGGTAGCCATTTCACTGGGGAAATAATGCAAGAAATTATGAAAGCCTTAGGGATCAGTCAGGCCTTCCACACCCCCTATCACCCCCAGAGTAGTGGGAAAGTAGAAAGGGCAAATGGCACCTTAAAGAACAAGATTGCAAAAGCCATGCAAGACACAGGGAAGCCCTGGACTGAATGCCTTCCCCTAGCACTCTTTTCTATGAGATTCACCCCCAATTCCAGACATGGCCTATCCCCTTTTGAGATCCTGTTTGGATGTGCCCCAAAGACAGGCCTCTATTTTCCCCAAACCCTCCAGATGCAGCATGGTAGTATGACTGCCTATGTTCAGGCCCTACACCAAAGATTAGGCAGGGTGCATAAACAAGTCTTTGATTCTATTCCTGATCCAGACTCTGATTCTGCAACTCACAAACTGCAACCTGGTGATTGGGTGGTGATAAAGAGGCATGTGAGGAAAGGACTTGAATCACGCTTTGACGGTCCATTCCAAGTGCTCTTGACTACGGCTACCTCAGTGAAACTAGAAGGAAAAGCCACGTGGATACACGCCAGTCACTGTAAACAAGTCACTCCGACTGATTCACCGACATGAAGCTGTTCTTATCCTTTACCATTGTATGCTCTGTTCAGATATGCTACTCTGACTTGAGACCAGAAGATAATAATGCATAGCAGGGACATATATAATTGCAGATAGCAAAGGCTTTTAATTTAACCTCCTTTTGCCTCAACCCTCTCCTTAGTACTGAAAACGTCATAGAATCTTGTCTTATAGATGTCCCTACCCCCATCTCACTCTTGAGGAAGTACCTACATACCCATAGATCCCATAAATATCTACCCGAGTAATTAATGCTGTAGCCTGTTCCCTTGCAAAAGGTTTAAATGTCACTTCACAGGCCCTAGAAGAGCTACTTATGGACAGCCAGGCAAATAAGAAGGCAATCCTTGAGAATAGAGCAGCCATTGACTACTTACTAATGAAACATGACTTAGGCTGTGAAGCTATAGAAGGTATGTGCTGTTTTAACCTATCTGACCATGGCACTATGATCCATAAACATATAAAAGATTTACATGACTTAGTACAGGATATCAAACAGGATACTGGCTTCTTTGGGGATTGGACATTTGGGCTAGGAACATGGTTAACTTTACTAATTAAGAAGATTTTGTACTTTTTGCTATTAGCTGTATTTGTCATTATGGCTATTTTTTTCATGTCTACTAACCTCTCTATGTAAAAGCAAACCTACTATTGGTCGTACCTTAACTTACATTCCAGCTCCGACTTCGAAAAGGTTTTATGATGTTACCTCGCCTAACAAATGAAGGAACTCTCCTCTGCTGATTCTGGTGGTCTTTCAGTCCAAGGGAACCGTGGTGAAGCAATAAATGAAAGTCCCACAGGCTTTGGCTAGCAGGCCTGGATATACCTTGGACATTGGATGACCCTTGGATCAAAAGAGGGGATTGTGATAGAATTTATCTTGATTCCAAGGCTCAAGCTTATAGGTGTCATATAATGATCTCCTATATTAAAATTGGCTAACTTGGACTCAGGAAATGCTTGATGCTTAACCCCTTAAGGACCAAACTTCTGCAATAAAAGGGAATCATGACATGTCACACATGTCATGTGTCCTTAAGGGGTTAAACAACACTTAAGACCATATATGTCTAAGTTCCGGGAGCAGAGAGCCCCCACCTAAGATGTCTCTGCTCTAATCATTTTGTTCTCTCTTACCTTGAAACTTGTTATGTGTACATGACGCTGATCCCTATGTCTTATCTGTATTCTCTTCCTATTACTGTTCTAAGAGTATCTGCACGTAAGCACTTACTTTTTAATGTATAAAACCCAGCTGATGAATAAAACGTCAGAGGCTTATTTTGAATACCAACAGGTGTCTGGTGTCTAATTCTCACTTCTCCAAGTGCACTTGTAACAACAATTTGGGCTTCCTCTGAATATAACAAAGATCAACATTTCTGATCCACAACAATGGTGACAATGTAACGTAAACAATTTGTGGACGAAAGAGTAACATTATTTTGAACGAATTAAATAAAGCCAATAAAAAAAATAAGCGATTTATATTTAATTGTATCAGTTTCTTAAAGGGACACTGTAGGCACCAAGACCACTTCTGCCCATTGGAGTGGTCTGGGTGCCAACCCGTTATAAACTGCAATAATTACCTTGCAGGGTTGACCCCTCCTCTAGTGGCTGTCTACTAGAGGGCACTTCCGTGTCTATAGCACAGGTTTTCTGTGCTAGAGTGTCGCTGGACGTCCTCACGCTGTGTGAAGACCTCCAACATCGCTCAATTCCCCATAGGAAAGCATTGAAAGCATTTTGAATGCTTTCCTATGGAGAGCTCGAATGCACGTGTGCGGCATTGGCGCGCATTCGAATTAGGTGTCCTCAGCCGGCGGGCGGGATCAGTCTCGCCCACCGGCTGACGTAAGGAAGAGGAGGAGCGGCGGCGACCCAAAACCACTGCCGAGGGACATCGGTGGCGGTCTCAGGTAAATGACTGAAGGGGTTTTCACCCCTTCAGCAACCGGGGGTGGGAGGGAGAGGGGATCTGCAGTGCCAGGAAAACGGATTGTTTTCCTGGCACTGGAGTGTCCCTTTAAAATATGAATGGAGTAAATTCTTCATCTTGGAGGTGCAACGTGCTAGGACAGGGGGTGCTGTGGTTCTTGGCCATCCATACGATGCCACATTGCAGGAGGCGGCATGACAGTCCCACAATTCCTTGCAGGGCCGTCTTTAATTCTGATTGGACCCTGGGCAAGCATTAACTTGGGCCCCCTGACTACATATAGATACACACAAATACAAAACCTGACACACATGCAGATACACACTGACCGCTTATAGATACACACAAGAACATACAGATACACACAGACTACATATAGAACACTGACACACAGATAGACACAAACACAGATACACAACCTGACAAACATGCAGATACACAGATACAAACACTGATACATGCAGATACACTGACACACATACAGACACACAGATACACAACCTGACACACATGTAGATATACATATACAAACACGGACACATACAGATACACACTGACTATATATAGATACACACACAAACACAAACGGACAACATACAGATACAAAGGCACATTCTGACAGACGTACTGACACAGAGACACACACAGACAGCCATACTGAAACACACATACACACAGACATACAGAACCACATGGACACTGACAGACTCACACATAGACATACTGACACACTGACAGACATACAGACATTATGGCACACATACACACAGACAGACATACTGAAACACACATACACACAGACACTGACAGACGTACACACATACAGACATTTTGACACTCACAGACAGCCATACTGAAACACACATACACACAGACACTGACAGACGTACACACATACAGACATTTTGACACTCACAGACAGCCATACTGAAACACACATACACACATACATACTGAACCACACAGACACTGACCGACTCACACACACACAGACATACTGACAGACATACTGGCACATATACACACAGACAGACATACTGAAACACACATACACACAGACACTGACAGACATACAGAACCACACATACACTGACAGACTCACACACACAGACATACTGACACACTGACAGACATACTGGTACACTGACAGACAGACATACATACATACTCACACACACACACACAGACACTCATGCAAAATTTGATAACCACCCTCCAGTTTCTTACCTTTTCCTGGAGGGTGGCTTCCCTGCGGTCCAGTGGGCTGGCTGGGGTGGCTGGGAGTTAAGCTCTCCCGGCCTGGCCCCCTCCGGAACAGCTCCTTCCTCCCGCGCGGCTCCTGTTTCTGTGGGAGGAAGTGACGCGCGGCTGTCACTTCCTCCCAGTGCTGCCGAAAAAGCAAGGGCCCGGTCGCGCTGTTAAAGCGCCACAGCGCCCGACCGGGCACCTGCTGACACAGGCCCACCGGGTGGCCCTAAGTGCATGGACCACCCGATGGGCCCCCATAGTTTGCGGGCAGAGGGCAAAAGGAGCAGCTGTCTTGGGCCCCCCAGCAGGGACAGGGCCCGGGGCAGCTGCCCCGTTTGCCCTGCGTTAAAGACGGCCCTGATTCCTTGTAATCTATATCGTAGAAGCAGGGGCTCCAGCATGCTAGTGAAACCACTTGTAAGTTTATTTATTTTTTTTAATTAATTTTACTTTTTATTTTGTGTATTTTTATTATTTTACAAAACAAACATTAGTTAATGAAGAAAATGTTTTTTTTTGTTTTGGCATTCTTTTTTAACTGCAATAGCTTTAATGTCATTTATAATGCATGTAGTTCAACGATGGACAACAGTTTCATCCGTTAGACTAGAGAAACTGCTGCCCAAGCTAATAGAAGCTGCACATTGACTGCTATCAGCTTAATGACAGCTCATTTCACAGCTTGGTATAGACATGATAACGTGTAACAGAACAAGCTTCGGCCTGTCCTGAAAAGCAATAAAGGAGCCAGTTCAAGAAGTGTAGTGTGTACACTCGCTATCTTACTCGATTAGCTAAAAAATCCTTAAATAATTTATAGTATTACTATATTAACTAATAAAAAAGTTCATAAAAATAATAGACAAAGTGGGTTAGAAATACTTGCTAAAAAAACAGTGCATTCTAAAATTAGGCAATTTCAAACAAATTTCAAACTTAAAATGATTTAATAAACTTTAAACTTTGAATCTGTGTTGTCAATTCATTATTTATACACTAGATCATGAAAATTAATGCATTCTAAAATCATAATTTAAAATTAATTTCAAATTTAATAAACTATTTTTAAATACCAATAATAATAAATTTAAACTTTGAATCTGTGTTGTCAATTCATTGTATTTTGTCTAAATGAATGCAGTACAAACTTTAATCTACACTTGCACAGAGCCAAGGGCTTGGGGTCAGGTCACTATAGATGTTTAGAATACGGAAACTGCATTCATTGCTTTGGGAAGTTCAGAATTAGTTTTCAATAATGTCTCTTGCAAAATGGTGTTTGGTCTGCATGACGAACTAAAAGATAGAATGCAGAACACTTTAAAAACCAATGTGATTCCAAAGCAACCAACACAAATTTGGCTTCTGTCTGAAGTTGGAAATTTAATTCTGTAATCCTTTCATGATGTCTACTGATCAGGTTATCGCACCACCACTTATACATTTAGTGAAAATTACCTGCGCTCTGCCCAAATCTCTTTGTACATTTAAACAAAATGCAGGCTCTTTAGTTTCATTCCAATGGCCATTTGAATATAAGCTTGCCTGCCACGTCAAAGGTGAGTCCTACACTATCCATTAGATTTGCTGATATCAGCCAAGAACCTCCAATGAGAACCCTTTCACATTTAACCCTTTACAGGGCTTCTACACATACAACAAAGAGAAAGTTATCGGCATCCTTGTAGAGTGGACAAGCACTTACCTCCTCCTTCCCTGTGTTTAGCATGCCCATGATCCCTTCTGTAAAATCTACTAAGGAGATTAAATTTCTTTCTTTTGACATTAAAGGAACACAATGGTATCAGGAACACAAATGTGTATTCCTGACAGTATAGTACTAAAACCATCGTTTAGGTGGTCTGCTCTCTTTACCTTGGGTTAGAAAGGTGATTTACTCACCTTTCACCAGTGCTGCACAGGGCTCCTCATCACGGGCCTCCTTGGAGAAAACCATCAGAATTGATGATCTCAGCCAATCACAATGCTTACTCATAGGGATGCATTGGGTTGACTGAGATTGTCAAACGCTGACCTAGCCAATCAGCATCTCTTCATAGAGATGCACTGAATCAATGCATTTCTATGGGGACTGTACAGTGTCTCCATGCTGAGCATCAGTACTGCATAGTGTGTAGCACTGCCCCAGGAAGCACCTCTAGTGGCTGTCAGATGAGTGGTCACTAGAGGTGTTCCTAGGCTATAATGTAAACACTGCCTTTTCTCTAAAAATAAATGCATTGTGATTGGGTTTTTTAATAACTGCTTACTTCTTTAAAAAAAAAAAAAGCAAGGACCACACTCTAAATACCCTAAAAACCCCAAACAAGATTTGAGATAAAAACAAGCAATCAGGGGGCGTGGCTTGGATGCCGACCGAGATGGACGTGTAAGCTGCGAGCTCCGCTCCACCAGTCCTTACACCGCCCTATTAAACAGCAATCACCAGCGCTAATGGGTCGGAGCCGAAGGGGTGAACCTCCAGGGACCCCCAGGGGATCACATCCGCACCACTCGGGCCCGATGGACGAATTTATTCAGACGCCGGCAGACACACGCGGCGAGGCCAGAGGCTCCAAAATGGCGTCTACCTCCTCCGCACCCGGAGCCCCCTCTGCCTCCGCTGGACGGTATCGGGGAAGAACTCCGCACTATCGCGGCCTCCATGGCCACCAAGGCTGACCTACTGGTACTTACCACCACTATACAGGATGCCCTGCGAGCTGAAATGGCCGGAATTCGGACGGAGGTGGCAGCGCAGGGTCAGCTCTGTTTCAACATCTTCCTCACCGTCAGCTTCTGGCATACCGCGCACGCGGATGTTGCAGCGGCGCCCGCGGTTATCGAGGTCTTCTACCGTTCTCCTGAGCTGTAGGAGCATGTCCCCTTGCCTAGCAACGGCCGTGTCGGTTGAAGTCAGTCTGGCATGGTGGGCCTCGTGGGAGCGTTCCAGGATAAGGACTCGGGTACCCTGCGCTGCCACCTCCGTCCGAATTCCGGCCATTTCAGCTCGCAGGGCATGCGAGAACGGTAGAAGACCTCGATAACCGCGGGCGCCGCTGCAACATCCGCGTGCGCGGTATGCCAGAAGCTGACGGTGAGGAAGATGTTGAAACAGAGCTGACGGCCCTTTTCCGCCTGATTCTGCCCGGTGACACCCCAATGGAGATCAGGTATGACAGGGCACATAGATCTCAGACCTCGCTCCCTAGAGGAGGGTCCAAGGGACATAATATGCTGCCTACATTCATTTGCTGTGAAAGACGCCATCATGAAGGCGGCCAGATCCCGTCCCACCTGGGAACACAAGGGGGCACGTATCTCGTTATTTAATGACCTATCCCCAGTTACTCTCGAAGCTAGGAGAGCGCTGCGGCCCATCACGACGCTCCTAAGGGACCACAACATCACCTACAAATGGGGCTTTCCGTTCGCCCTCTTGGCGAGACACCAGAACGGCTGGGTATCAATCCGCTGGCCGGAAGAGGTCCCCAAGTTCCTAGAGGACTTGGGTCTACCGCCTGTACCTATACCTGATTGGGTCCTGGGACCACTAGACGTCGGCCCGAGACCGCAACGCGCACCCCGCCGTCGCAGGGGAAGGTCCCCACAAGGCCCACCTCGCCGCCGTCAAGACGCAGGAGGGGCTCAAGAGTGACAACCGCCACCCAGACTGCGCTGATCCGCCCGGTCGCTGATGCCCTATCTGCCCCCGGGGACCCCACATCCATAACGCAAAGGGGGGGGGGGGGAAAGAGCCGCCTGACCCGAGCTAAGGGGCTCGGCCGATACGCATACAACGGCCCTGATATCATCACGAGACTGGACAGTACTGAACAAGGTCATGATGGACTTGAGAAACACTGCAAGAGTAGTGACTGATCCTACCCCACAATATGCACGAACATAACTTCACCTACCGGGAATAGCGACTACCCGAGACTGAGTGCACACCTGGCAATGTTACAACCTGGACTGACCTCCCCCTTGTGCACTTATAAGAATGACCCCGTTGTGCCTATCCTTGCCCTCACGGTCTCATGACCCCCCAGGAGCGTTCTCGGGGGCCTTTTGATGTGGCATTGGGGTGGGGGGGTGATTTGGGGGGAGCTCTGGGCATACTCTGTTCCTGCGCTGACACGACCACGGCTGCTTTGGTTTGACTATGCATGGATTAGTGCCGTGACTGGACTTACCTGTGACATCACCAACATGCACGAAATCAACAGCGAATCCAGGACTATTCGCACCTGCTAAGTATCTTTGCTTGAAGTTATGCCGCTTAATTGCTTTCTCTCCCCTGTTATTTATTGTGCTAAATATTGCTGATGCTTTGGCTATATCTCCTGAATATGTAGACTGTAACAGAGGGACAGACGGGTGTGTGGGAAATTACCTGGAACATGAGGGCTAGAGGGGGCCAGCTAAATGGAACACCCCCACGGGAACATTAGGGAGTTAACTACTTTTAATAAGAACCATGGGGAAGATGCCCTTAGATCTACCATACCTCACCCCGAACATAGCACACAACAGGAAGGACACTATGGATAGATATCCTCATCGACCAGACAATAGGTGCCCGGGCAGATTTAGGATCGCTATATCTCTCATGACACATCTTGGAAGATAAGTGGGAGACACAATTGTTATGGGGGGCTTGCCCCGGGGCGGAGCGGGTGGTTAGACTTCCTGGCGGGGAGTGCTGGGGGGGAAGGTGGATAAATGTTACCGCCAATTGTTGTTGATACTCATACTGTTATTGTTTACGATCACAACGTTTAACCTGCTATATTTCTGTTTGATCCCCTGATTGTTTGCTCCTCCCACGACTATACACACTTGGGCTGGACACTGGTTGGAACGAGATAGACGAGAACCCGACTTACCCACGACACACAGACCACGCCCACTCGGCTTGGACTCCGCCCACTGCTCTATACTCTCACTTGCGCAGAATCCTCAAAGGAGCCACAGGCTTGTTCACCCACCGATCTGGTTATCGGAGTGACACCTATTGAGACGCAAGTGACTCTCCTCTTTTTGGAGATCTCGGGGTTACACCCACCTTTTACCCCGCTGGGGACATACCCCAAGGGAGGGATCCACTCGGATCACCCCCTATTTTATTATATATCTTCCACTCTATTTTTTACCCACACAATCGACATTCTCCCACTACCGATACCAATCGCATACTACCCTTAAATACACCTACACGCACTCACCCACATCCACACCAACCCTCACGGCTGCGGCACACGTTCCGGCCTGACACAGATAACGAGGGGGGACACCTCCTGAACGAGACCCATAGCTCACGGGACGCTTGCATATCCACCCATAACTAGCACTGCAACGGACACATAGGACACTACACCTCATAGTCACGCGTACGCCTACACTAGCTGGCATTGTCTCCCTGGCCGATCACCCCGCCTGGATACCCCCCCGGGAGCCGGAGCATACGGCCGCAAAGGAAGTTATGGCGTATAATCGCGCTCCACTGTCCGTCATGACCCTCAACTGCAGAGGCTTGAATATACCGGAACGCCGCTCTCACCTATTAAGAATCCTACGACAGAAACACATATCGATAGCGATGCTACAAGAAACTCACTTTCGGGAGAACGCTGCTCCAAAACTCCGAAGCGCTCATCACCCATTACACTACTGCAACAATCACCCGACCGCTCGTCGGGCGGGGGTTGCAATACTGCTTGCTGCAAACCTAGATTTCCAAGAACTGGACAGATTGGCTGACGATCAAGGGCGCTTCCTTTTCCTGAAAGGAACGATAGCCGACAGAATGTACACCCTCGCGACCATATACGTTCCCAATTCCAAGCAAGCACAATTCCTTCGCGGGACACTACACAAACTGCATGGATTCTCGGAGGGAGCACTGATAATGGGGGGAGACTTTAATGTTCCATTAGACCCTCTCATGGATTCATCCACTGGCCATAGTTGCCTCTCACAATCTCGCATTAGATCCATCCGCAAAACGCTAGGTGAACTAGCATTGGTGGACTGCTGGAGGACGCTTCACCCCTCTACCAAGGACTACACGCATTACTCGGTGATCCACAAACGTTATTCCCGCATAGATTATGTGTTCATCAAGCAAGAAGGGCTCTCCCGTTTGCGCACAGCCTCTATAGAACCGGCCACCTGGTCAGACCACGGTTCAGTCAGGGTCGAATTGGAATCCCCGCTGTTTAAGCCCGCAACATGGACGTGGCGCCTGAATGAATCCCTGCTCCAGGACCCTGGGGTAAGAGGGGAGATCACACAGGCACTGGAAAACTACTTTGCCGAGAACGGAACAGATGAGATATCTCCGGTGTCGGTGTGGGAAGCACATAAGAGTGTTATACGTGGTACCCTCATCGGCATTGCATCTCGCAAAAGGAAGGAGTCCACCCGGGCGATGGCAGACGCGTATAAATCCATCACACGCCTGGAATCCCTACACAAACGTTCCCAACTAACCTCAACATATGGTGAACTGATGGAAGCCAGACGAACTTTGCAGACCCTACTCACGCAAAGACACCACCGCTCACTCCAAAGATCGAGGTCCTTCTTTTACACCCATGCAAATAAAGGTGGGAAATTCCTTGCCCGCCTCTTGAGAGGAGACACACCACGCACGCAAGTGAGGAAACTTCGCTTATCAACGGGCAGTCTATCACCATATCCTGAAGAAATAGCAGGTGAATTCCGGGAATATTACAACTCCCTCTATAACCTCTACCCACCAGAGGACACAGCCCATAGACGGGAATCATCCTCACTCATACAAACATACCTGCAAGACAACGTGCGGAAATGGATGAATCCTGAGACGGCAGATATACTTGACGAACCGATTAGCACGGAGGACTTAGCCGCAGCGTTGAAGGGCACGAAAACTGGACGAGCCCCTGGACCAGATGGGTTCTCCACAGGGTACTACAAACACTTTGCTACGACACTCCTACCATGGCTAACGAAAGCAGTAAACAAAGTTGCGGAGGGGGGACACTTTGGCACGGAGTCCCTGACGGCAACAATCGCGGTCCTGCTCAAACCCGGGAAGGACCCGGAACAATGTGGCAGCTATCGCCCGATCTCTCTGCTGAATGTGGACACGAAACTCCTGACGAAAGTATTGGCAACTAGACTTCAAAGGACGTTACCAAACCTTGTCCACGCGGATCAGACTGGATTTATCCCAGGTCGAGAGGCACGAGACAGCACATTACGCCTATTTTCTATACAACATCATGCACGGAAGTTTCGGAAACAACTCTTACTACTGTCCACAGACGCCGAAAAGGCATTCGACCGGGTCAACTGGGAATACATGTTTCAAACCCTCCGGTTTATAGGTCTTGGCCAGAGAACCATGGCGTGGATTACTGCACTATATAGCACACCAAGGGCGACGGTACGCGTCAATGGAGCGCTGACCACGAGTTTTGGAATTGCGAATGGAACCAGGCAGGGCTGCCCCTTATCCCCGCTTCTTTTCGCACTCTCTCTGGAACCACTTCTGCAAGCGATTCGAGACCGTCAGGACATACACGGTTACACCTGGCAGGACACGGAACATAAGGTAGCTGCTTATGCGGACGATCTTTTGTTCTTTGTCTCCCAGCCTCGGATCACACTGCCATGTATACTCTCTGAGATGGATAGATTCGGCCGAATCTCTGGGTTTAAACTCAATCTAGCAAAATGTGAGGCACTAAATCTCACCATACCCGTAGCGGAATACGCATCCCTCGGCCCACTCTTCCCATTTCGATGGTGTATGGGAGCAATGAAATACCTCGGCATATGGATCACCACAAATCCACAGGACATATACCAACGCAACTTCACAACCCTACTGCACGGCATTGAATCCGACCTGAAAAGATGGTCCTATCCACATATCACATGGCACGGCCGGATAGCGGTCCTTAAAATGAACGCTCTCCTGAGAGCGCTATACTTATTCCAGACTATACCGATGGCGCCACCGGCAAAATTCTTCTCAACTCTGAAATCAGAAGTGATCAGGTATGTATGGAGGGGAGAAAGATCCAGGATACGTCATGAAATACTGTGCATGCCCAGACATAGGGGGGGTTTAGCCCTACCCGATTTTAAAAAATACCACCAAGCAGCGACGCTACAACGGATTTTGGAGTGGCACGAATTAGAGACAACCAAACAATGGGTGATCCTAGACCAAGAAGGAGACAGTGCAAAACTGAAGGCGGCAATTTGGAAAAGGCGGGCAACGAGAGGCAACAGAAGAGGAGACGATGACCCAGTTACACAAACACTCCTCACATGGGAACAACTCAGGGAAACACCACAAATCTCCCCAACTCCCTGCCCATTGTTGCCGATCGCTCATAACCCCAGTATAGGAGGCGGTCTGCCGCCAGACGCCTGGTCATTCTTGGGTGAAGCAGGATACATCCCAATACATAAGGTCATTCGGGATGGCGCCCTGCGGACTCTGGACGCGCTACTGGAATCAAGACCGCGCTCACATATGGCGGTTTTTCGCTACATGCAACTGAAACATTACTTCAACACACTCCCGCACAAAGAAAAGCTGCAAAGAGACCTTACATGGTCAGGGCCGTCTTTAACGCGGGGCAAACGGGGCAGCTGCCCCGGGCCCAGTTTCTCTTGGGGGGCCCGAGGCACCTGCCCCGTGGGCGCGCGAGGGAGCACTCACTGCTTCCTCTTCAGCTCCCTCGCGCACCGCACTGATGCCGGAGCTGGAAGATGACGTCATCTTCCGGCGCCGGCATCCCTATGCGGCGCGCGAGGGAGCTGAAGAGGAAGCAGTGAGTGCTACCTCGCGCACCCACCTGCCCGACCGGCCACCCGCCCGCCCAGGAGCCCAGCAGCACCACTGGACCCCAGGGAATCCCCCCAGCACTCCAATAGGTAAGGAGGCTGGGGGGATTACATTTTTTAAAAAAATGTGTGTTTGTGTGTATGTGAGTGTTAGTGTGTGTGTGTTTGTTAGTGTATGTGTGTGTTTGTGTGTTAGTGTATGTGTGTGTTAGTGTATGTGTGTGTTAGTGTGTGTTTGTGTGTGTGTGTGTGTGTTAGTGTATGTGTGTCTGTGTGTTAGTGTATCTGTGTGTTAGTGTATGTGTGTGTGTGTGTCAGCATGTCTGTGTGTGTGTGTCAGTATGTCTGTGTGTGTGTGTGTGTCAGTATGTCTGTCTGTCTGTGTGTCAGTATATATGTGTGTGTATATCTGTGTGTGTCAGTATGTGTATGTGTCAGTATGTCTGTCAGTGCGTCAGTATGTCTGTTAGTGCATGTGTATGCATTGGTCAGTATATCTGTCTGTGTGCCAGTATGTCTGTGTGTGTGTGTGTCAGTATATCAGTCTGTGTGTGTCAGTGTATGTGCCTGTGTGTGCGTGTCAGTATTTCTCAGTGTATGTGGGTGTCAGTATATCTGTCAGTGTGTGGGTGTCAGTATTTCTGTCAGTGTATGTGTGTCAGTATGTTGATCAGTGTATGTGTCTGTGTGTGTGTGTCAGTATGTCGGTATATGTGTCTGTGTGTCAGTATGTCTGTATATGTGCCTGTGTCAGTATGTCTGTCAGTACGTCTACCAGTGTATGTGTCTGTGTGTGTGTCAATATATGTACCTGTGTCAGTGTGTCTGTCAGTGTATGTGCCTGTTTATCTGTATGTAGTCAGTGTATGTATCTGTGTATCTGCTTGTGCGTCAGAGTGTGTACCTGTGCATCTGAGCCGCAACTTTAAATACAAATACACCCCTCCATTCAAACTTCAACACTACATATAAAACACACTCCTGCATTGAAACGTCAACACTACATACAAGCACACTCCTACATTCAAAAACAAACACTACACATAAATGCACACTTGCATTCAAACTCCAGTACCACATACAAACACATTCACAAAAACATACTCCATACAAACACATGCTTACATTCAAACATACTAACATGGCTCAGTGCTAAATACAACCCTGCAAGCATGGGAAATTGGTAGAGTCCCAGCTGTCAAAGCATTGTTGGAGTTGCACGACAGATGGGGTTCTACCTTTAGTCCAACCTTGCAATTGGGGGTCCCAATAAAATTCATTCTACTTTAGTACCGCCACTGCGTTGGGATGGATGCCGTGATTGCATACCAGGGAGTGAGGGGCGAGAGCGGCAGGGCACAGGGGGCCCAAGCAAACACTTGCCCAGGGTCCATTAGTTATTAAAGACGGCCCTGTACATGGTACGAGCAACTCTGCTCCAGGGGCACGTCATTAGGGAAAGCAATCTCGAACCTCTACCAATACATACTGACCAGCCCCACCTCGGAAAACAACCTCTTCAAACGACACTGGGAACGAGCCATGGCTAAGTCCTTCACAACAGCACAATGGGACAAGGCCTTGATATGGCAGCACAAAAGCTCCTCCAGCTCTCACTATCAAGAGGTGAACTACAAGTTGCTTTCCATGTGGTATCGAACACCTGTACTGTTACATAGGATCTTCCCCACTACGCCACCAACGTGTTGGAGATGCCAGGAGGATAGGGGGAACATGCACCACATATGGTGGGAATGTAAACACATTGCCCCATACTGGGACCGGATCAAATCAGACATTCAACTAATCCTGGGAGATGACCTTGAATGGTCAGAGGAACTAGCCTTGCTACACATATCCACACGACCACTATCCACATACAAAAAATCGATCATGCGTCACCTATTGAATGCGGCCAAATCGCTCATACCGGTATACTGGAAGAAACCAGACATCCCGACAAGGGAGGAATGGATCCACCGGGTTGAGGATATCAGGGCAGCGGAAGCTCTGAAGGCGGAGATGACGGGCAGGGAAGCTCAACACGCTGAAGCATGGACACCGTGGTATACATACCGCTCGCAACCTTAGTTGGGTCCGGGAGGGGGACTAGGACAGGGAGACGATATGGAGCTCACTAGACCCATGCGACATGACCCACACTCAGTATCGATCACCTGACGATCGCAGATTCAACCGATACACCTCACACTCCATCCACAACATTTGGGGGATAAACACATCCCCGCCACTTCAATACGAACACGTGATCTCATCCGATACGACGGATAACCCTGACCCGCAGTAACTCTATAGGTCAAAGGGGGACATCTTAGGGCATGACCCATATCCCCACAGAACCACAAGGGGGGGCATCTTGAGCACATCTGGACATGGCACGCATATCACCTCTATAAGACAACGCTGACAATCAGATTAACGGACGTGTGCAGCAGCCCCGAGATATAACAACACACACATACACCACGACACTATACCTCTCCTGATGAACTCTAGAAAACACATACTCCGCACCCACACAGACCCAAGCAAGGGCCCTCACAGCTGACCTCACTTTGACATACCGCAACACGACAACATGATGATTAGCAAGAACCTCAACCAGGTTAATAACTACCGCGCCCAACCCGGATGGGTTCTGACACACGGGAAAAGGACGCAAATCTCGCACAACCGACCAAACAAGCCCATTTCCACAGAAACAACTCGATTGTCATATGGACAGGGTCACTGTCGGTTGCAGATGGATTACAAAGGGGTAGACTGACTACACTAAGCCCTGGGTACGTACGGATCTCTTCTCACTACTCCTCATATCCCTGCATTGTGGATCTCGTATCGGACAGACACCATACACTCTTACACATGACCACTAATTAGGATATTATCCTTCACACCGAAACACACAACATACATTCATCGACAATTACTCTGGCTTCACCCCAATCAAGGAACCGCATCCTTAGAGCACATATGAGCGCTACCACACCCACGTAGCTCTAGCTCTATATGGAAGCCCCTGACTCCAGGATATACTGTGACGATAATATTTTTCAATTCACGCTTTAGAAAATAAACAGAATTGTACCCTATCATTGGTTGTATATTGGAACAGGGAATATCCCTGCATATGTACATGTATATATTATACTTCAAAAATGCTACCTTCACTGTTTGACTGATGTGGGCCTGCGAGCCCTGAAATTTATCGTACCTAATTGCTAATAAAAACTTGATTAACAAAAAAAAAAAACAAGCAATCAATATAAAGAGTTCCTTCCAGTAAAGTGTGTATTGACATTCTACATTTTACCACTAGCGGACATGTGATGTATCTGTCTGACTGCATTCACACAGAATTACCAGATTTTACTAATTTCATGATGTTAAGTCATGATTTTATAAAGGACACTTATGCTTATTCTCTTTCTTTATTCCTCAGCAGCAAAAGAGAGAGATACTGTAAATATTCAACTAAATTTAAATAATAGCATCATTTACCCCAAAGGGTTAACCACATAACACATTAACCAATGAGTGTCCCTATCCTAATAATGTCCCATGTGACCTTGAGCCACTCTTTCTTTTGATGTTGTCGATGAACACTTCCTCAAACAGAAAAACGATGTAGTCAATAAAGTGCAGAACCGTGGTTTCCAGAAACTTATAGCAACAGGCTCCGGATGAACTTGCATGGGCAGGCATGGACCAGAATGACAACCCAATTAGGAGGCTATAAGACAAAGAAATGAAATGGTAAAATACGTTCTTGGATCTTATTTCCATATTATATTATGATCCTATCTACCAAAAAACAATTTGTCATTTCAGTACTAGTCATCAAGTGAAAGAACAAAATCACAATATTACACAACTCGTGCCCAATTACATGACAGTATATTCACAGGGAGGGTGCAGCTTACCTGGATTGGGTGGGATAAAACTCGCCTCCGTGTCCTTTATAAAATCATGACTTTACGTCATGAAATCAGTAAAATCTGGTAATTTTATAAAAGGACACGGAGGCTCCTATTATGCTAGTTCAAAGCTGCGTGATCACTGAAGTGGAAAAATGAGAAATTGGTCGGAAATAAAATTCTCGGAACGTAGATTCTCTGGACTAATCAGCTACACGGAGGAGTTCTTCTAGCCTACAACCTAGAGAAAAGTCCTTTGATGCCATAGCACCCCTTACTGAGTGTGCTCCGTACGTGGAGGCATGAATGCCCGCCGACTCCATGATCCATTTAACCCAGCGAGATATGGTAATAGTAGAAACCGGATGGTGAGGTTGTTGGAGTGCCAGAAACAGATCTGGATACCGGGAATCACGAATCGTGACGGTCCTTGCCTCATATTCCTTGAGGCAGGGTACTGGACATAAATTAACGTTATGTGGAAAGGCTGGGTAGAAGACTGATGTAATGGATGTCTTCGTACGTCTCGATATGTTGAAGGAGACGCCTTCTGGTGTAAACAAGCGTGCCGTGAGGTCCATTGTATGGACATCTGAGACACATTTACAGGAGATTAGACACAATAGCGTAACCAATTTAGCAGTGAGCTGCTTGATCGAGAGTTCCTAATTTCTTGGCCAATTTTCAAAAAGTCGGAGAACTAGGCCAACATCCCACAAGGCTGCATATTTAGGTCTTGGTGGGTGTGCAAACTTGATGCAACGTAGAAGTCGACACACCACTGGGTGCTTTCCTGCTTGGAGCCCATTTCAGCCTTGATGGCCTGCCGAAATCGCTGATCTATATAAGTTGATTGTACGATATGCCAGACCATAGTCGTAAAGCGAAGTCAGGAAACTCAGAACCCGACTCACATTTGCACATATGGGATCCACGTGTTGTTCTATGCACCAACTATTCCATGCGTTCCAGGCATGTAGGTACGACTTCCTTGTTCCTGGGGCCCAAGCTCCTGCCAGGAGATCCAGAGTTGCATGTGGAACATTTGGGATGTAGCAGGGTCCCCTAAGAGGAGCCATGCCAAGAGCTTGAGATGTCTCTGAAGTAAAAGGGGGTGTGAGTTCCCATCGGAATCCCGTATGAGGTCGGTTGTCACCGGTAGTAATCTTGGAAGATCTATGGACGTCCAAAAGGGGGTTATGAGGATCAAGGAGGTTCGGTGATGTCGGAAATGCAGTAAAGTTCGTGCGATGAGGGAGAAAGGAAGGAAGGCGTAGTGGCGGATTTTCGGCCACAGTTGGAGGAAAGCGTCTGTCGCCAGAGCCTCTGGATCTGGCCTCCAGCTGAAGAATTTTGGCAAATGTGTGTTCAAGCGTGATGCGAAAAAATTGATGTCCAGGGGGCCCCAAAGTGATTGTAAATGGCTGAAGATGACAGGGTTCATCCGCCAGTTGTGGCATTTCGTAGGTGTCTGGAATTCCAATCCGCCACTACATTGGACATCCCCGGAATGTACTCTGCTTATACCGAAATGTTGCAGTCCAGACAGAATTGCCAAAAATCTTTTACCAGTTCTGCTAGTATTGTTGACCTCGTGCCCCCAAGGTGGTTGATATATCGGACTGCTGATATATTGTCCATGTGTAATAGAATGGAGCAGTTGGTCGCTATACTTAAAAGACTCCGTAGAGCAAACGAACCTGCTAGCAGTTCGAGGCAGTTGATATGTAGTGTCTGTTCCTCTAGGGACCATTTTCCTCCGGTGGAGATAGCTCCACAGCGCGCTCCCCAGCCGAGCATGCTTGCATCGGATTCCACTATGATGTCTGGGGTGGTTCCGAAGATTGCTCGGCCGTTCCATGCTTCCATGTGTTGTAGCCACCACTTGAGTTCCTCTTTGGCAGTGCAGTCGAGAGGAACGGAGTCTGAGTATGAGTGCCCTGAGCGAAGGTATTTGTCTTTTTCCGTCGTTGGAGTGCCCTGTAGTGCAGAGGCCCAGGGAATATGGCTTGGATTGACACTGAGGAGGCCGACAATCCTGGCCAGTTGTCTCAAGGTAAGAATGGCATGTGCTAACGTCCACCTGATTTCCTTTTTGATGGATTTGACTTTGGCTGTTGGGAGTAGGAGTGCCCCGTTTACAGCATCTATAGTGAATCCCAGGAATTCTATTGACTGAGAGGGTTTGGTGACCGACTTCTCCCAGTTGATTAGAAAAAGGCATGGACTTCTTGAGATATTAGGTATTGGTTGTGAGTGGTTGGGGGTTGTATTTGAACAGGGTAGTGTACAAAATCTATAGAGTATCCCTGAACAGTGTGAAGGATCCATGCATCTGCAGTGAGCTTGTGCCATGCAGTGACAAAATTACACAGTCTGCCTCCACCATAGTTAGTGAAGCCAGATGCTGAGGCATAGAACTTACCATAAGGTCGTCGGCCATAGGAAGAACCTCTGGGTCCCCGAGACTGCCATGGTCTGCCTCGGACTGGGAAGAACCGTGTGGTAGTTCTGGGTTCAGGTGTTGTAAGCCTGGACTGTATGGGGCCTTGGTAGGCCCAGTATGAACCCCGGGGTGCTCGGTCGGGCAGATGGCCCCGATATCTGCCGGCCCCGCCAAAAACTCTCTGGTGGAACACTTTTTTCATGTTGGCCTGAGCTTTATCAAGTGCCGTAAAGGTGCCTAGATATGTGCCTAGCTCTTTAACAAAATTATCTCCAAATAGGAGGGCTTTTGCCTGGGGTCCAGGCACAGAAATAGCTAGGTTCACTAGCTTAGGTTCTATTTTTATCAAGATTGCCTTGCGCCTTTCTGTGGCTACCGCCGTATTGGCATTGCCCAGCAGACATACAGCTCGCTGGATCCACCCCTGAGTGCCTCTAAATCTACATTTTTGCAATTGGCCCTAGGACATACAGGACCTTGCCCTGGCAATTCCGTCAGGCAAAATCCAGGCCCTTCTTGGCTTTCCAGCCTGATTTCCCCAAGAATTGGGCAATTTTGGGGTCTACGTCAGGGGTAGCGAATGCCATATCAGGAATAGTAGGGCGTGGGCATTCCGCCCGGAGTTGGTCCGTGCCACCTTGTTGAGTGGTTTTCTAATACGAGCAGCGATATATTTCTCAACGTGCTCTAGGGGATACCACTCCGCGGATCTCGGGTGTTGTAAGGTGTCGGGGTCAAAAAGTGGCTCGTATTGTGGATCAACCAGGGCGGAGTCGTCTACTCCATCTTTATAGTCTGCTCCCGCTCCTGTCACGGAGCCGTGCTCAGGGAGATAAGAGTCCTCCTCATCGGACTCGCTCTGTGCCTCCTCTTGCTCCGACTCAGATTCCGATGATTCAATGAGGGCTCTAGTCCTTTTCCAGTTCCTCACCGATTTTGCCCGGTGGGGGGCTCTTTGTTGTGGTTCAACCACATGATCTGTGACAGGATGTATCCTGTCCGTCTGTAATGTTTTGGAGGCATTTTCGTCCAGGTGGTGGGACTTTTTTTGACGGCTTTACGCCCACTAGGGGCTACCGGATTATCCTCTGGGGGTTAGAAGTGGAGGATTTCAGTGCCTTGGTAATTGACAGTGAGATATTGTCTGACATGGCCCCCATAGCGGTAAATATGGCCTGTGTCACGGACTTCGTCATAGCCGCGTCCAGGAGGGAATGCAACTCTTCAGAGTCCATTTGCTCCTGTGGCACTTCAATCGTTGTGGGAGTTTTGGATTCTGGAAGGGGTTTAGGGGTTACAGTGACGTTGGTGGCAGAGCCAGAAATATCATTCATTTTATTTGATTGCATGGCCAGGAGGAAAGGATTAAATGACCGACAGATAAATATTTTTATTCTTAACTGGGCACTTCTATCTGTGGAGTAGGAGTGTGACAGTTTAGCAGCTAGCTAATTAAGCCAACAGCTTTAAGAGACACAAGCTATTTAAGCAATACAGCTTTAAGAGGCACAAGCTATTTAAGCAATACAGCTTTAAGAGGCACAAGTTAAACACTACTCAAAGTTGAATAACAAAGAAAAACAAGGCACAAGTAGAGCAGGCTCACCGAGTGTTCCCTCAGGAATAAGGTCTAGTAACACCTAGTAACACAGATACATTCCCGCCCCCAGGTGAGCGTATTGGCCGCGTTAGGAAAAGCGCGGCAAAACCGCCAATCAAAATATGGCCGCGAGCAGCACTTCGCCACGGCTAACACCAAGAACCGCCGGGACCGCGGGAAACGGTACCCGGTGCGAGGAGGGAGCCCCAGGCTGAGGTCCCTTCAAGGCAGGATGGTAAAAAACCTGGTCGGAAGATAATCAAACCGACCAGGTGACTGAGGGAAAGCAGGGTGAGGGAGGGAAAGGAGGGGGAAAAAAAAACAGAGAATAATAGGAGCCTCCGTGTCCTTTAATAAAATTAAACCACTTCCCCTCCTGATCCCACCACTGACAGGACTGCTGCAAGTCAGACAAAAAGAGCTCAGATCTGATTGGCTGCTGTCTACTACCGGCAGAATTAGAGAAAGTCAGGCAGGGAGAGTAAGAGAACTCAGATCTGATTGGCTGCTGTCTGCTACCGGCAGAACTAGAGAAAGTCAGGCAGGGAGAGTAAGAGAGCTCAGCTCTGATTGGCTGCTGTCTGCTACCGGCAGAACTAGAGAAAGTCAGGCAGGGAGAGTAAGAGAGCTCAGCTCTGATTGCCTGCTGTCTGCTACCGGCAGAACTAGAGAAAGTCAGACAGGGAAAGTAAGAGAACTCAGATCTGATTGGCTGCTGTCTGCTACCGGCAGAACTAGAGAAAGTCAGGCAGGGAGAGTAAGAGAACTCAGATCTGATTGGCTGCTGTCTGCTACCAGCAGAACTAGAGAAAGTCAGGCAGAGAGAGTAAGAGAGCTCAGCCCTGGTTGGCTGCTGTCTGCTACCGGCAGAATTAGAGAAAGTCAGGCAGGGAGAGTAAGAGAACTCAGATCTGATTGGCTGCTGTCTGCTACCGGCAGAACTAGAGAAAGTCAGGCAGGGAGAGTAAGAGAACTCAGATCTGATTGGCTGCTGTCTGCTACCGGCAGAATAGAGAAAGTCAGGCAGGGAGAGTAAGAGAACTCAGATCTGATTGGCTGCTGTCTGCTACCGGCAGAACTAGAGAAAGTCAGGCAGGGAGAGTAAGAGAGCTCAGCTCTGATTGGCTGCTGTCTGCTACCAGCAGAACTAGAGAAAGTCAGGCAGAGAGAGTAAGAGAGCTCAGCCCTGATTGGCTGCTGTCTGCTACCGGCAGAATTAGAGAAAGTCAGGCAGGGAGAGTAAGAGAACTCAGATCTGATTGGCTGCTGTCTGCTACTGGCAGAACTAGAGAAAGTCAGGCAGGGAGAGTAAGAGAGCTCAGCCCTGATTGGCTGCTGCCTACTATTGTAAGTTTTCGAAGCTAATGGCAGACGGGTGCCGCTGTCACTACCGCTTTGTTTCATGGTCCTCGAACATGAAAGCAGGGTGTCATGGCGGCACCCTGACTGACTGTCTCCCCCTCCCGCAGGAAGCTGTTGTTATGTCAGATTCATTGACTGTCCGATTGTGTTTCTCAGCCTCCGCCATCGCTCTTTCCAACACAGGAAGTTACTGTCTTCCCCTCTCTGCTCCCTCCATGCTATAGTCCCAAACCTGCATCCACCGGCCTACAATATATAAACTTCGGCCCCCCCTGCCGGCATAACAATGCCCCTGCCAGCACAACTCCTTGCAAGTACTTAGCTAAATGTTTTACCCATGGAAGGCCGGAGAAATCAAACCTAATCAGGGCTGTCTTTATTATTGATTGGACCCTGGGCAAGCATTTGCTTGGGGCCCCTGGAGCCTGACTGCATGTATGTGCAAGTAGCGGTGTATGTACTTGTATGTATGTACTGTTAACATTGGAAAGCAGTGGTGTTCTTGTGTTTGCGTTTGAATGCAGGGTTGTGTGTTTGAAAGTAGTGTTGGCTTTTAAATGCAGGTGTGCTTTTGTGCATAGAGTTGGTGTTTTGTATATTACTTCAGCGTTTTAATACAGGGAAGTGTTTCTATGTAATGTTTGCATTTACATGCAGGGGTGTGTTTGGATATAGTTTTGGCTTTTAAATGCAGATGTACATTTGTGTGTAGTATTCGGTGTTTGAGTGAAGGGTTTATCTGTAAATAATTTTGAAGTTTGAATTCAGGGCTGTGTTTGTATGTAATGTAATGTTTCTGTTTGTATGTTGTATTTGATTGCTGGGATGTATGCACATGCTTACTTACGCAAGTATACCTAAACATTAATACACATATAAGCACAGTGACACATACACACACTTTGACACATAGACACAAGTACACATACACAGGTATAGATACACACAATGATATACAGATACATATACATACACAGACACATGTATACATACACACTGACAGACAAGGGCACATATACACTGACAAACAGGTATACAGACAGACAAGTACACAGACACAGGAATACATACACACTGACACAAATACACATACACAGACACACTGGTACACATACAGACTGACACACAGGTACACATATACAGACATAAAGGTACACATAAATACTGACACACACACAGGTATGCACAACCTGTATACTTAGACCAAGGTACACACACACAGATAAGTATCAAGTTGCATATTTTAGCCACCCTCATGTTTCCTTACCTTTTGGGTTCAGAAAGGTGGCTTACCTAGTCTCCAGTGGGAGCTGGCTGACTGAGGCTGATGGGAGTCTGAGACAACAGAATTCATCAGTCCTTCCGATCCTCCATGTGTTCCTCCTTCTCTTCCTCCCTAGCAGAGCCCTCTTAATTGGGAGGAAGTGATCCTCCCAGCAGACTGCGGGGAAACTGAGTAAATGATTGGGGTCCAACCCAGAGTAATATTAAAGGGCCGGGCCCCTGATAACTTCACAGCAATATTTCTCAGCATTTTGGCAGCACAGCCCGGCCTCAGGTGCTGCAGCTAACCGGGGAATTTCCAGAAAATGATTATGGTGAGCTAGTTTGGCACTGGTTGCTGGCAGGGGGGGCCCATGGGGCAGCTGCCTTGCCCCCCTCACCGCCCCCCTGAATAACTGGGCACTGGGCAGCTGCCCCATTTGCCCCACCTTAAAGACGGCCCTGGATCTAATAGCAGAAAACTGCCTGTCAGATAATGTTTCTCATGGGGTGGGAGAGGGTGGACTAGCTGTGAAGGGATTTATGCACAGTATTCACCTGGCTAACAGTACAGTGCACATTGATGGTTTGTGTATTGATGTACAGTACATTATAGCAGGGGCGGGCTGGGCCGGGGGGCAGGGAGGCAATTGCCCCCCAGGCTGCCCTAAATCCTTTTAAGACCGGCTGCTGCAGGGCTGGCAGCTGCCTGAGCGCTCTGTTAAGAGCCTCTGGCGGCTGCAGCACAGTTTCTCCCCTCCCCTTCCCTGTAACGTGGCCGAGCTCCTCTCCGGTCCGCGGTGCCTGGCCGGAGTGATAGGAAGGTGCACACTCAGTCACTCAGTGTGCACTTCCTGTCAGTCCGGCCGGTTACAGGAAACAGAAACTCCGCGCGGAACAGGAGTTTCTGTTTCCTGTACCCGGTCGGACTGACGGGAAGTGCACACTGAGTGTGCACCTTCCTCATCACTCAGGGCCAGGCACCGCAGACTGAGAGGAGCTCAGCCACGCTACAGGAAGGGGTGAGTAAGAAGAAGAGGGAGTAAGAAGAAGAGGGAGTAAGAAGAAGAAGAAGGGGGGAGGAAGAATAAGAAGCTGGAGGAAGAAGAAGAAGAGGAGGAAGAAGAAGAAGAAGGGGAGGAAGAAGAAGAAGAAGGGGAGAGTAAGAAGAAGAAGGGGGGTAAGAAGAAGAAGAAGGGGAGGAAGAAGAAGAAGAAGGGGGAGTAAGAAGAAGGGGGGAGGGAGGGAAGAAGAAGGGGGGAGGAGGAAGAAGAAGGGGGAGGAGGGAGGAAGAAGAAGGGGGGAGGAGGAAGAAGAAGGGGAGGAGGAAGAAGAAGGGGGAGGAAGAAGAAGGGGGGAGGAGGAAGAAGAAGGGGAGTAAGAGGAACACAGGGAGGAGGGAGGGGATGAGAAGAGCACAGGGAGGATGGGTGAGAGCTCTAAGGGACAGAAGGGACAGCTCTATAGGACAGGGGGCAAGACATGGAGCTCTTTCACACTACGCGCACACACACACAATGCATGCCTACACACACAGAAACACAACATGCTTCCCTTACACACAGAAGACACACAATGCAACCCTTACACAAAGACAATGCATCCTTTGCACACATACACAGAAACACACAATGCAAACACACACACACACTGCTTTTCTTACATACACACAGAAACACAATGCATCTCTTACACTCAATGCACACACATACAGACACAAACCTTGCATCCCTTATGCATACAAACACAGATTCACACAATGCATCCCTTACACACAACCAGAAACACACAATACATCCCTTATACACAAATACACACTGCTTCCACTACACACAAACACACTGCATCACCTACACAAACTTGTATCCCTATACACTACATACCATAAGCACACATATTTTATCCTCTACAATAACACATAACACATCCCCTACACACTCCACTCCCTGTGAGCGAACTCGTGGGTGGGTGGAATATATAAGTGGACTTATGAGTGGGTCTTATGGGCATACTCACCGTCAGGCCCTGGGGCCCAGACCTTGAGCTGTGTAAGGGGCCCCCCAAAAATGGAGCTGCTTCCAATTCTCCCAGAACATTTAATTTTGTGACCACAGTTGCAAACCGCCTCCAGAGATCCTGTTCTACACCAGATCAGTGGAGCCAGACTGAAGCCAGAGCCCATCACCATCCTCATCTGATTGTAAGTAGGCAATCTAGTATATTATTAGTGACACTAATCTATAATTTACCTCACCAGAACCACTTCATAGTTTAATGAAGTGGTTCTGGTGTCTATAGCCGGTCCCTGCAGGCTTTTTAATGTAAACACACACTGCATTGGCATTAGTTCATATGGCAGATCATATGGGTGGGGCATTGTGATGTCACATGGGGGGGCGGCAAATTTTTCTTTTGCCTAGGGCGGCAAAAATCCTTGCACCGGCTGTGATCCTGGGCAGGTGCACCAGTCTATTGGTGACCCACAGGAGGGGAGTGCACTGATTGCACTGCACTCTCCTCCTGCCCAGACCTGTCTTTACCGCAGTGCAAGTGCCCTCTGCCCCTAATTTACAGTGGCTCACACTCACAGCAAGCAGTGCCTGGAGCCCTTTGCAGAGACGGGAACAAAGAGGTTCTGCGGCAGCTGGCCGTCCTGCAAGCATTACATTAACCAGCTGTTCCCCCTGCAGCCACAGGTGGCGCTGTGCTGGGAGAATGTGATTACTCTTCACTTCCTCCCAGCCGTCAGAGCAGCACATGGGAGAGAGAGAGGAGGAGGTATGATTTAATCTTACAACAAATCCACTAAGAAAATCTTTATAAATTTAGGGGGATCAGCTCTGTTTCCACAGTTTATTGGTGTTTACTCTGATGTCTGTATTAATATTGAGGGATGTCTAAGTAGTAACGTCAGTGTGTGTCAGCAGGGCGAGCCGTTGGGGTGTGCACGCTGTGCGGTCACGCAGGGTGCCATGACAACAGAGGCGCCCGGCGGCCAACACAGCTCACAAGTTGGGGACACCAGCCTATTCAATTTAAACGATTCGCTGGTGGTCCACTGGTGCGCACCAGCAGTAGGTGCAGTCAGATTATATCCTCTCCCTCGTGGTTCCGGCGCTCAGTCAGAGCATAGGCTCAGAGATGTATAG
>OW240920.1:44780984-44920996 GCA_933207985.1 Pelobates cultripes | reverse complement strand
TTGTAGGATACGCCAATATCTATTTGTCTTGATTAGCTTTGTGGAAAATGTAGAGCTGGGGTGTGAAGACATATCCAATCTTGGCATCACCTTTGCCAGATCTTAGTAATCACTGCCATAAACTGTGGCTATCCAGCTTTTGGCAGACTTTGGTCCAGGCTCGCTGCCTGAGCATCATTAGCAGTTGTTGTTGTTTAACAATGTAGTGCTATGTTAGATCTGCTGTAGAATACTATTTCAATAATGCTGGACAGGCTATTTGACTGGCTTAGCAGCATGGGAATGTAGACATCAACAGCATTAGTATTGATTTGTCAGACATTAGCCATCTCTGTCATAACCCGAGGCTCTCCAGCTGTTGTGTAGTATTGTTTCTACATCTGTCTGAGCATCAGATACTAGTGGTTAAATGTCGTTTTTTTTACTCTGAGCGTGTATAATGTATGCACAATGTATGAGACTTCTTTAGATAGATTGGGAAAGAAATGAGAGGTTTGACTGTAACAGCAAATACTTTTTAATTGTTTTAATATTTTGTTTTGAATTTAAATGTCATTGTCTCTGTGTAGACTCTTGTTAATTGTCAAATGCAAACCAGTTCAGGTTTTTCTTCCTTTTTAATACCTTGTTGTGCTTTGACAGATCTTGGCAGGTGACAAAAGGAGAGGCTGCCACTGTTTTCCTGCGGTAAAATGTCTAAATCTTAAAGGGCCTCTTATTCATTTGTCTAACGCTTGACATAGCTCAGTAGCTAGCTGGACATACTACTTGTATACAGTGAAATACCTCCAATACTATGGGGTGTTTATTTACTAAGGTAGGAACTGAAGAGAATGGCATGGGAGATTTTTTTAATTTATTTTTGATCATTGGCTATATTGACCTAAACGTGTATTTCCCTAGTCAATTCAATACACATATTTAGGTGACTAGAACTCTGTTTTTCCCTTGTATATTTTCTGGTACACTCTCTTATTCTCTATGACTCTATCATAATCTATACATATTGTGTTCTATTTATTTGAATAATTTTTTCCTTTTGTGAATTTTTGCCTACTCGGGATTAACGGCAGGTCAATTTTTCTTATGTTATAAAAGTGCCAATTTGTCAAGATAGACAATTCAATATGCCTGTCTACATCTTAAATAACAACTGATTGCAAGACACTTGGTTAAATCACAGTACTTATATTGGGACTAAACCGATATGCTTTAAAAATCATTCTTGAAGGTTGTGAACTGCTTGGCTTTCTTCTCAGAATGCTAAAAGAAGTCACATTCCTGCATCTATTGGCTTGCAAAGTAGCTCAATTCATGCCTTTGTGAATGAAACTACTCAAGGCTGTTAAACGTCATCTCCTGACTGCCCATTCAAACGTAGAATGACAAGAATTGTTTGAGAATGCACAGCCAGCCACATCCTGGGCCCTGCAAAAGCTGCACATTCCAAGGGACATTCTGCGTGAGCTTTATTCCCCTTTTTTTTTTTTTTTTTAAACGTTATATTTTGGTTCAATTTTTATTGCATTATCCATCAATATGGAGTTTAGTTCACTGCCCTAAAAAACATTTCTTAATCTCTTCCTGGGAACATGGCTGTAAGATTTAAGTGCAGATGTAACCGGGAGATGAAGCATTTGTTTCCCTTACGTTCCTTGATTGTTCTTGACAAGTAAACATTAGGATGCAGTTTTTCCGTTTGCTTAACCAACGGAAAGGCATTAATGCACAGATTTCTTGCCAAGTAGATTTTCAAAACATGCAAACAAACTCTGATCTATCTTTCGTGACATGTCTTCAGTACTATTTTCCATTCTCTTAATTCTGGGCACATAAGCTATGAAAAGCTGTCTAGTGTTTACATAACCGTAACTTCAACTGCAAAGGGGGAATAATTTTGATGTATTAGTTTACAGAGATAAACTCCTGAAAATACTCGAATTAAAATTGTAGTATTTAAGTAGCATGCATGATTAATATTGGGCTGTACATAGTGGACTATATACTGTAAGGAATGAACAACATATGACCTGGGTTGAGTCTAATATTCGTTATGGAATTTTGGATTGTCACTAGCCTTTACTGAAATGCAAAGCTTTTATCTGATAGGTACAGCATCATTGTAAGGTGCATCTTTTCGGTTTGCATATCCAAGTATACGGTCGGCATGTGCAGTCCAGAGCTGCAGGCCCACTCTTCATGTGAGTTACATAAAGTTTAGGTCTCACGTAGGTTTATTTATTGTGGTAAAACTTATATCATTGTGGACAGACAGGTTTACATTTGGGTTACCCTTTTTACTTACCCCTTATTGCAAATAAAACAAAAACAAGGTATAAAATAACAGCCTTTTTTATTAGTTGCCTCTACTTACTAGGTGGAAAAAACAGCAAGTTTATTAAGGAACTCTGTCTGACTGGACAGGTAAAAATTATTGTTTATGGTTTGCATTATCTGCTGTTTCAATGAAACCCCAGTGCCTTCAAAATATATCAGCAGTTAATGTAATGTCTCACGGACACGTTGGTGACTGTCAAAATGTGACTTCAGTCAGCTTCTTCCGCCATGATATGTTTTCATTCTTCCCATCAACTGTCACTTATTCTTATCTAATGCATACAAGTGACATCAAGAAGACTTTTGCTAAATCTTCCAAGTATGCAAGTACATTTCCTTGGGCTCTGACATGCAAACAACCACGTAATATAGGTGGTCTTTTACACACACACAAAAAGTAGCCTTGCCTATTTCTGTTTTAAGGCTGTGCCCTTTGCACTTTCCCCTCCCTGTTTTGCAATGCATGTACGGGCGGCTATATATTTATTTTTAATTAGCTGTAAACTACAAGAAATGGTAACGCTCAAGCACATGTTGACCATTTATCTCAAGCAATTGTCTCTTGGGTAATGTGGAATAACTTGGCATGAAGCTAGCAGTGCTGATTTTACCCATATGTAATATGAATTCTTTTCAGCTTCAGGATGGGAGAATATGAATACAGTGTCTAAAGTGAATTATTATGCTCCAACATGCAAGTTAAAAAGGCTCATGTTGTCTGTATTGGAATTTCATTGAACACAGTCCAGAGATATATAGGGACAAATCTGTCTTATGCGTAAAGGCCAAGTCTGTTGCTAGCAGCTATGGGTAAAGCCTTCTTTTAATCGGTCTCTAGAATTAGTCATATGGTAATAACTGGGAGCAACTTGTGCATTCAGTAGTCTTCTGCCCTCCCCCCCCCCCTTAAAAAAGCCCCCCCAAAACACTAGACCCTTGGCCCATTCTTGAATTATGTACTATATCACATGTTTATGAAAAGCAACTACATTAGACTCTTCTCTATTTCCAAAGGGTCTCCAAAGCATGTAGATAAGTAGTGCTGCTACAAGAACCAGTTTATTGGGGGCTGTTGCCTGTCCTGATAAATATGCTGTGTCTGATAACTACTGAGGCTTACTGAAATAGCTTGGGAGAGCAATGTGGGGTCCCACTCCAGGTGCTAAAATCCATCCATTTGCAAGCTGTGTCAATGTGCTTTGTTTTTTTTAGAAAGTTTATTTGTACTGGAGGAGTTTAGATATGTAAATTGGGCAGAACCTGTAGCCCTGGCAAATACAATAGGCAAACTGATATTCCGTCTCATTGAACCTCGGTAAACATAATGAAACTGATTCAGATTGCTGTAAGTCATCTATATATTACTCTTCTTTTTTTGCAGTCCCACTGGGTCACATGTTGAGTGGTGCAAGCAGCTGATCGCAGCCACAATATCCAGTCAAATCTCTGGTTCCGTGCCACCAGAAAATGTATCTCGAGATTACCGGGTAAGTGAAGTGGTTCTGAATATATTTTTTTATTATTAAAGTGCCCCTAGAGGCTTGAAAAGCAAGGTGTAGTCTAGTGTAATAAAGTGTGGGCTTAAAAACAGAACTGTCATTGGTGTCTTCAGGGTACACAAAGCTTGGCACTGTCTAATAAACTGCAATCTGAAAAGTTTACTCCAACCTCCATGGACACTTTTACTTTTAGAAGTGATCATGGTAGAAGCGAACTATATGTGCAGCGTTTTAGCTTGAAATCCTTTCTATACAGAGATATATATATCTTGTGTTGGAGTGTATTTACTTCTCCGACACATGTGACTTAGTTGGCCTGAAACTCTACTGACTGTGTGTTATGTGCAAAACAATAAAAATGTTGTTAACAGCGTGCACTGCGAACTGGTGACAGACCTAATGAGCTTCCTCTCTGGCAGGCACTGTGTAGTTTGCATATTCACAGTCCAAATAACTGGTTCAATACACCATTGTTCCCTCCCTAATACCAACCCTCCCTGCATTATATTTGCTGGTGCTTGGTTCCCTCTCACTTAAGTCGTGAGATAAGCTGTCACTCGGCTGATCTTGCTGCTCGAAGTTAGAGAGTAGAGATGCAAAGTGTTATTTCTTTCACTAACCCCAAGAAATTGCATAGTTAATGTCTTGGTAAGACCTTAATGCTATATTTATTACACAATGTGAAGACCCCAGAAATCCAGTACTGTTTTTTGAAATGCATGTGTATTATTGTAATTTTGGAAAATGTATTGCTCTCGCACTCAATGCGAAACTTCAATATTTCTGGTATTACTCCAAAAATAAACCACATCTACTCAATTAATTTCTTTCTTTGGCACTATTGTGCATTTTTAACAGGTGTACAAGAGGCCTGACATAAGGGTAAGGTATATCGATGTCCTCCAAGTCAGCCTCTTGCTAGTTTGTCGTCTATGTTGTGTTGAAAAGTAAATGTTAAGTATCAAAATCTTAAAAGCAAGGGCTAATTTCATACCATAGTATAAACCATGACCACATCTATCGAAGCAGAATATTTTCTTCAGGGCAACTTACATTGATTTTGATTTAAAGTGTCCATGTCACCTCGAACCTACCTTTCTCCTGGGGTTTACTCTTCTCCTCGTCTTTTACAGTTTGTTCTTTTGTTCATTTCTGATCTATTTCTCTTTAAAACATAAGACAAAGCAGAGACTATTTTGTCTGATGTGTTTTTCCCACGCCTGACGTGTGACAAATGACAACTGTTTGCCCAAGGCAAGCTTCACTTCCTACTCAAGATAACAAAGTTTGCCTTAAAGGGGCACTATAGGCACCCAGACTGCTTCAGCTTATTGAAGTGGTATGGGTGCATTTCCCCAGGTCCTTTAACATTACAAAGGTAACTTATTGCAGTTTGTAAGCAACTGTCATATTACCTTTCAGGGTTAACTCCACCTCTAGTGTCTGTCTACCAGACAGCTACTAGAAGGACTTCCAGGCTGTTAGGCGACTTTTGCTTGCCGAACGGACGCTGGACGTCCTCACGCTATTCATGGGGACTTCCAGCGTCACCCAAAACCATTGCTACGCATCCGCATTAGGTCTATCCTGCCGGTTGACGGCGGGGGGTAGGAGCGAAGATGGACCTGAGTGACAACGGTGCTGGACCCAGGTAAGTGACTGAACCACGGGTGGTTGAGGGGGCGTGAGGAACGGGGAAGCTATAGTGCCTAGAAAAAGTTTGTTTTTGTTGCACTATAGTTTCCTTTTAAGCTCCAACCTTTGTCAAGACGTGTAGGAAAAATACACGAGGCAAAATAGTCACTACTTTGTATTATGTTTTAAAGAGAAATAGATCAGAAATAAAGAAAAGAAGAACAGATTCTGAAAGAGGAAGAGTAAAGGAAACTATTGGAGGAAGGCAAATTTAAAGTGACAGAGCCACTTTAATATTTTTCTTGTCCTTTTTTTTGAGATTTTGATTCTTGACCTCCAGTTCATTTTCTTTTTGTGATGTGACACACTTTAAGCTTGCTCCGTTTGTTTTAGCTCACTTTAATGGTGTATTGTGTTGCTATTTTGTGTCTTAAGCTGATGCAATTTGTATTTTTTTTCCTTCTAAAACCGTGAGAGAGTAATCACTTTTCATGTGACGTGCTCTGACTTTGAAACTTGCTTGTTCTATGTAAAATATTGCTTCACTCTTTGAGCTTGTATATTTTGTGTTTTCACCATAACCACTGCTGTCCACATCTGAAGTGGCAGCAAATTTATATTGGCAGTTATTTGCTAATGGAAATAAATGCTTTGTGAAGTTTCATGAAAGGACAGCATTGTTACCGCTTAATTTGATCCTATGCAAAAGAGCACATTCATATATCAATTTAAAAGCCAAGGAAACTGCAAATATTTACTTCAGGAAATCTGTATGCCACCTTGAAGTAAGGTGTTGTGTCTGGTCACCGACCATAATTTAGATTCTAGCATGGTGGTTTTGTTTTGTTTTGTTTTTGTGTGTTCTCGTTATCACAATGATTTCAAATGGTGATTGTTTCCCTTTTTGCGTCTGCATGTTTTATGTTTTTTAACCATACAGCAGGAAAAGTTACAGTAACATGTTTAATCCATAGATTTTAAATGATTTATTGGTAGCCCTAGCAAGTATGCTTAGCAGGTATCTTACAAGACAGGAAAGGATATGTTTGCGGCTAGGTAAGCATCACTGGATCTGAGGTGCTGTAGTAAGATTGCCTGCCGCTGTATAGTCCGTTTTTGGACTGTGTTAGAGGTAATTTGCACTCCATGGTGATATGCTGATGCACACTGATGACAGGATATCACATCACGTCCCCCCTAGTGCAGTGACTGAGTACAACGAATCTCTGAATCTGCTTTTGGTTCATCTAAATACAGCAGACTCCAGGGATGTACTGCATACCTCCGGTATGTGTGGCCAAATCACTTAAGGTTTTTTTTTTTGTTACCTTCAAAACTGTTAAATTAGGATGCACAGAAAAGGACATGGTGATTTATTGTGGCCAAATCCTGCTCTAATGCAATGTGTGCTCCTGCCCTTAAGGAGCCTCAGGCTTGTGGGCCCAAGTGCTCATCACAGCTTGTTGTTGCCATCGGAATTTTGGAAGGTTTGTACAGATACAGTGAATGTTATCCTTGCAGAAACATAGTCTTTTACTTGGATTTGCCAATAATAAAAGGGATTGCACCCAAAGTCTCATTACACTATAACTGCGGTAATCACCTGTACTGGCTATAGTACCTAGGTGAGTACCCCTAAAATTTGAATCCTGATCAGTTGAGTTAACACTTATGTTGGTTTACACTGTATTCAAGAGCATGCAGTATGTTGTTTTGCTTTGCTGCTGTTGATTGGTTTGATTTTATTTCTGTCCTATAGTTTTTTCTGATTGGGTTTTGATAGGGTTAAATGTATGTATAGGAAGCTATGTAATGAGCGACTATTATTGTTTAGAATTTTTGCCATTAGAAAGTGAGAGCTTGCTATTTCCAGCTTTAGTCGTTCTCTTACCCACAGCTGCCTAATTCTAAATGGCAGTGTTTGCAAATCACTATATTTTGCCTAATTCTAAATGGCAGCGCGGGATGTATACAGGAAACATAACTGCCCCAAACATAACTTTGCGTGAGTGTTGAATTCATTTAAAACATATGTTTTTTTATAATAACTGCAACAGTAAGTAAAGAAACACCCCACTGCCCAAACACAAAATAAATCACTGTTTAGTAGATATACCCCAGTGCATGCATGCTTTTAATTATGCATTTTTTTTTCTTTGGATGTATTATCTAAAAACTGCAGATCTCTTGTCTGCAGTCTTTGCAAAACCTCCCCTTCTAACCCTGCCCAGACTTTCTATGTCTGTCCAATCCCAGAATTCCCAATGTAGCTCAATGGGAAGTCTTTGCAAGGCAGGTGCTCTGAGCAATTGCTGCCTCTTGAGTTTAGCTCCACTGAGATAAACAACCAGGAAGTAATGAGGCCGGTTGTCTCACAGCCGGGGGTGTGTAACAAGATTACATACCTAACAACATTTCAAATGAACAAAAAAGGACACTCTCCTTAATTTTAGAGGTGTGAGTAGTGGCGTGGCCAGGGGTGGGGCTGTTCTGAGACATTTTAGTTAAATTACTAAGAACAATTTTTACAAATAAAGTTCAGGACAAGAACAATGTATCTTATTTACACAGACTGGGTTCTACACAAATTTATTGTAGTTTATAGAGAGATTACTGGGAGTTTTTTTTTTTTTTTCCCCTGTGAAGTTCTGTCTTATACTTGGGAACACAAACAAAATAGAGCTCCAATAAGAGAGGGACAGCGGGATTTGGGTCCAAAGTATGGACTGTCCCTCCTAGATGTGGGCCCTTAGAAGGCATGCAAGGTTAATTTCTAAAAATGCCAATTTCTATAGAAATCTGCACTTTTTTTTTTAAATGTAAAGAGGACACACTCTTCCCACGTAAAGCATTCCCAGAAGCTAAACTGCATTAGGTGTGTGTGGCGTGTTCCTTGGAAATTGTATCAACCTTTCTATGTGATCACATCAGAAGCCTTCCTAACTGCCACTATCTCATTTATTTTGAGACTTGTGGCTAAAGAAAACAAGACCATGTAGCCATGTCCCTTTTTAAATGTCCCTATTGCTCTATCCTGTTTTGAACCCTTTATCCAGTGAATATGTTTAACTCTATGATAGAATTTGAAGGGGTTTACTTACTGGGTATACATTTTCTAGCGCCTGTTATGTTTAAAAGGAAGCCGTGTCTTACAAAAATCTAAATATTTTGATACTGCAAGCTTGTTAGCCAGTCCCCCTCAATGATACTGAAATACCAGTGTTTTCTATAGACCTGTGTTATGTTTTTTTACATAGGACATGAGTCTAATGAAAATAGAAGGGATTTCAATTTTTTATTCATTTTATTATGTGTGTGTGTGTAAGATTTGTATTAAGAGATTTTATTTTGTAAAATACAATCCTCTAATTTTAAAGGGATAGTTTACTCCCCTTGAGGCACAATAGCAGCTTCATCTAGATGAAGTTGTTATGGTGCCAGGAGGCCCCCGGCACACTCTTACCTTCTGGGGTTAAACCATTCCTCACAGTTTTAACACCAAAGTTGCCTTCAGCGGCAATCACAGCTCCCCCCACCGTGGTATCCGGCTTCTGAAATGTCAGTTTCAGGAAGTGCGGCATACTGCTGGGCAGGGGTGCTGCTGATTGGCTGAGAGTGGTCAGCTGACACTCTCAGCCAAGCATTGACTCCCAATTCACAAAACTTGCTTGCAAAGAAATTGCAAAAGCCAAAAGCTGCGGTGGAGGTAACTGTGATCGACGTTCAAGAACCGTTTAACCCCTTGAGGTAAGAGTGCCTCCTGGCACTGTAACAACTTCATTTAGATTAAGTTGTTTTGGTGCCTGGAGTGTTCCTTTAAGAATCTTAAATATTCCAGTTGTGATTTGGGAGTGCCCTTACACCTGCAATGACCAATTGTCTAATGCATTGATTCTTAACCTTTCTTGACATGGCTCTAAGTTGTATTCATAGTGTTTTTTTAGTTAAACCAATCTTCAATTTTAAAATGACCACATTGACCCATTTTTTGTTTTCTTTTTATATATGATTTTAACAGTGTTTACTTGTGAAAAGCAGGGCTGTTTCAGTATCCATGTATGGTGTACAGTTGCCTTGAGTCCAATAAACCTGATGTGCCTCTAAGCATTGAGATGCCCACAGAAGCAGCATGGGGACCCATTGTGTCCCAACTCGACCGTTGGCTATTCATAAAAATTTAATTTATTCTAATATTTTAACAGTGTACAGGTACACATTTAACGTCTTTATGAGACTAATATTCAACTTCTCTTATTACAGGTATGGTTTGCTGGTAAATGAAACAAAGCATCAGTATTGCTTTTTAAAGTTAAAGTCTCTCACGTGCTGTAAATATGACTGTATTTTAGCTTCTACTTTTGAATGCAGACTTACTATAGGGAAAAAAAATTAAAAACTGAATCTTATCATATTATACTAAAGGTTTGCATGATTTTAAAAATGTGTAATGCCACTTTCTATCCAGGAGTATTTTTTTTTGATGGTGTGTTTTCTCTGGTGTGATGTGATTTTAAACAGGAAAATTGTGAGAAATCATATTTGTTGTTTATTGTAGTAAGTCAAAATGTACAGATGCCGTATATTTGCAATTGATCGCTTTGTTTTGGATGACATGAACTTGCACTCGTCTTTACTGCCCTTTTTAGATATGCATGTTTCTAGATTCAATTACTGATAATGTTGAATAATTCTCCATTTAAACGTTTACCATGTTAAACGCCAGTACAAGTTGGCATGTTATAATAAAATAAGAGGCTGGCACGTTTTGTCAGCATTTACAATAATTTATGATTTGACTAGGCATGTAAAACAATGATTTTTGAGTTCTAGGCAGCACAGAATGAAGGCTTCAGCAATTGCTTGCTTGCGTGCCCCTTGATATCTTGCATGTGTTTTGCCTTTGTTTATTGACCAGTTATTACGTGTCTTAAAAAGACAGTGCACACTTCCTGTTTTGCAGGATTGACCACATCCTCAAAGGCCATTCAAAAGCCAGACTTTTGGGTAATGTGTTAACAATAAAATAGTGTAGTGATCTAGTGCAGTGTTTGTTAACCCCAGACTTCAAGGTATACCAATAGTTTTTAGGTTTGTTGGTATTTCTATTGAAACAGAATTGTGAAGAGCCTAAATCCTGTACTGTTGGATACCCTTGATAACCGGGTTGAGAACCCCTGATCTGGTGGTTACTGCTTAGTTGATTGAAAATAGACAAGCTTGTGGCCCTCGAGGGAATGAGTGGACAATCCGGTCTTAAAGCCTGCTCTAGATGGTGTATCTCTTTTAAATTGTTTTGATTAAAATCCTGTACATTAACAAAAAGGAAAATGTAGACCAAATAGGCAAAGTTATTTATTTTTTATTTTTTTTTTTTAATCTGGGGATTGGTTGACAACCAAGTTACATAATGGTTTAAAAAAAAAAAATTCTTTAACTCCACTTGACTTCCTTACCCTAAACTATATAACTTGTCCTGTCCCCTTGTTATGTCCTCACCCCTATATTTACCTCTGTCTGCTTTCTGGTTTTTCTGTACTGCATAAGATTTGTAAGTCTGCCTAAAGGTGTAATTGAACCACTTTTGGCAGTGATTGGGCCACTTATATTTATCAGAGGAGGTCTTAAGGACTTGCACTGGCTGAGATATTCTAAACCCGGGCCAAAATTTGTTTAAAAGAATGACATATTGCCTGCATGTTCTTCCATTTTATAAAATAAACGTTTTTATATATTTATTTATTTATTTTAATATATTGTAAAATGCAAATGTTTTGTTACCATACCATTAGTTCTTTCGATGCTAGTCATTGCTATAGGATCTAAATGTTTTCACAGCCACAGGAGTCGTACACTCCAGACTGGTGCTGAAACCTTTATATATTTATTTTGTTTGCCAAACCATTTCAGTATGGTTTCACACTTACCTGGGTCACATTTGGTGCACCTGCACTGCTTCCTGGCTTCTCAGAGCAGGGGATATGGATGTCAATTTTGTTTTAATACACCTGCTCATTCATTGGCACAGCTCTCGGTTGGCGCTCTGATTGCTTAATTGTTCGCATAAGTGTCTGCCTTCTCCTGCTTGAAAAAAACGAAAGGAGTGTGGGTACCTTGGGAAACACAGAGAAGTGTCAAACCGTGCTAAAACAGCTTCCCAGAATACAGTGGAACTGCACCAGAGCACTCCTAATACCATAAACTATGATTGGCTGTTGTTATGGTACCTGCAGTGTCCTGTTAAGTCCCTGTTGACTTTGACCCATATTTGTTTTACATCTGCACCCGTAGGATCATGATTGCCTTATAGGACTTTGTAGCTCTAGAACTAGTTGTTCTAGTGTCACAGAAAAGGCAGTATTTACATTACCGCCTAGGAACACCTCTAGTGGCATACACTAACTGCCACTAGAGGTGCTTCCTGGGTCTGTGCCACACAGTGTGCAGCAGGGATGTTAAAGGCCCTAAATGTTCCTCATAGAGATGCATTGAGTCGTGTTGCTAGCAGGGGGGCCGACCACCTAAACTGCACCTGTAGCAGGTGTAAACATTTTATTTATTTACCATATGTACCTGCCTCTTCTTTCTTATGCTTACAAACCCACCCCATGGGGACACTGATCTTACTAATATAAAAACCAGTATTGTAATTTGTCTAAGTTTATAATTGGTTTATAGTGATGTCCTGAACGGTTCGCCGCGGACTCCAGTCAGCAGACGCATTCCAGCCAATCAGCAACAGACCCTCCCACCTCCTGTACAGCTCACTAAGAATGCAGCTTCACAATGTATGCTGTCCAGGAGGTGGGAGGGTCTGGGAGGTAGGGTCTGCTTCTGATTGGCTGGAATGTGTCTGCTGACTGGAGTCCGTGGCGAACAGTTTTTTTTTTTTTTTTTCTGCTTTGTATATTTCTTTAAAAGTGTATTCTGGTTTAAAAAGTGATGTGTGACTTTTTAATTTGCAACTCCCCAGCAATTTCATGACAATTCACAGCTATAACCACAAGGGAAGGTAGAGGCTTTTGGTGAGGGATGAAAGAAATGTTCCTAAAAGTAAAAATTCTGTATTCGAGATAAACAGCCATTTCTTCAACTTGGATTCAGCCCCAAAATATGTGGCAACTCCATACATCCTCACGTGGTAACAAAACATCTGTACAGCTGGGTTTCTGCCTTCATGCCAATTGCTTGCACTCAGTGTACCTAGGCATGCCAGTGACTCCCTTTGCTTATATGTTCAGCTATAAAGGCAACTCCAAAATGGTGAAAGTCTATACTGTCTCTTTAAAGTGTGTTTTACCTGGCCTTTGACCTGTTGTCTGCATGATTTTTCTCTTGTTGCTTCTGTTTCTGTCCATCGCTGCCACGGCTTATACAGGAGATTCAGGACGAACAAAATGGCTATAAATCTGAATTGGAAACTGAGCAGGTGGCAAGTCTATCCCTTTTATATGTTTAACCGCTAGTGCATGCCTCTAGGAATACTAACCTCATGGTCCAACCTGCCTTGCTGTGTCTGCCATACTTTTCCTGACGTGGAAATAAATTTAAAGAACCCTGCCCTGCTGTGAATATTTATATAATGCTGTATTCAGAATACGATCATTGTGGGTTCTTAAGTGTATATTTAATTTTCTATTTTTTTTTTTTTTAAACAAAAAAACTTTAAAAGGGACTTGATAACTAAATAGTTTATGGGTCAGTTGTGTAGATTCGAATCCAGGGTACAGTGTAGCATGTCAAGCATATGAAACAGTCAGTGGTTGTGGTTTCATTTTAGTTTGTCTCCCTTAGATACATTTTTATCCCATTGCTATATGTGATTTTACTGTGCACATTTCAAAGAGCAAACTTGTAAAAAAATGTATTCTATGCTTGCAATATGGTTGCTTCGACCTATATTTTATGTTCTAAGTATCCACCATCAAAACCCTGCATAGGTGTATACTTTTCAGTGTTTTGTTTGTTTGTATGTGCCGTCCCATGACAAATTAGAGAATTAAAAAAAAAAAAAACTTTTACAGTTTTTTGCCGGTTAAATCCCCCTACATTTGTGCTATGCTTTTTACAAACATATTCTAACCTGTAGATTCAGAATAGGCAATTTATCCATCTAGGCGTAACGTTCACATTGTTTAGCATGTTTTAATATCTAGAACTCTTATAAAATCAGCTTTAAATTTCTGTAACAAAGTGTCATTTGTCAGCTCTACTGTGTGGATAGTTTGTGGTTTTGACTTCTAAAGCAGTGCTTCTATTCAATGTGTAGTTTATATACTTAAAGGGACACTATAGTCCCCAAAGGCAACTTTAGCTTGTTGAAGCAGTTTTGGTGTATAGATCATTTAGGAGTTTAATCACTTTGTTTATGCAGCCCTAGTCACAACTCCCTGTATGTGACTTGCACAGCCTTCCTAAACATGTCCTGTAAAGAGTCCTCTAATGTTTACACTTTATTTATTGAAAATCCTGTTTAATTTAGAATTTTTTATCTCCTGCTCTGTCAGTAGCTTGCTAGACCCTGCAGGAACCAACTACATGTAATTAAAGTTCAATTTACAGAGTAAGCGATAAAAACTTCTAAAGCAAGTAACATCTGATTGAATATGAAATCATGTTGTTTTCATGCAGACTGTGTGAGTCACAGCCAGGGGAAGTGTAGATGAAGATTTAACTTCTAAATGTCAGAGAATTGACCAGTGAGACTGCAGGGGCATGATCTATACACAAAAACTGCTTACTTGAGCTAAAGTTGTTTTTATTCTTTTAATGCTTGTTTTGTAACTTACAATTCAGTTGGGCTGCAACGACAGACACTCCGCACTTACAGACCGGTTTCCGTTCCTATGACATGGTCGTAGAACGAATTGGTCGGTAAGTGAGGAGTCAAGGGATTCCCTGCTCTGCTATGTTCTTGAAAACAGACGAACGCAACAGAGCAGCGAATCCCTCTAATCAATGTTTGGGGAAATTTCCCCGAACATAGATTTAAGGGATTCCCCGCTCTGGTGCTTATGTCTGTATTCAGGGACATTTCCCTGAACATAGATGAATGCGGCAGAGCAGGGAATCCCATAACCTCCTCACTTAACGACCAATTCGTTCTACGACCGGGTCGTAGGAACGGAATACGGTCGGTAAGTGAGGAGTGTGTGTAGTTACAGCGCAACTGAATGTTTAAATAGTGTATTAAAAACCACCAGGTGTATTCACTAAAGTGTGAATTCAAAGTGGATTTTAAATTAGGGTCTCAAAATAGCTGAACCAGAAAAAAATCAATTTCAGCTTTGCTTCTGCTTTGGTCTTAAAATTCTTACTTTACTGAATAACCCTGCAAATTGCAAATTAACCGAGCTGGAAATATTTTTCAACTCATTATAGTCATAGCTTTTCACTGTTCTGTATTACCTTGGGCTTGTCTGTTATGGTATTTTAATGGTCCATAAACCATACATAGCTGGCTGTAGTGGTAATGATGCTTTATGCCAAAGGGATTATCGAAGAATTTGGCGCACTGAGCACTCAACAGCAGAATGTATGCCAGAGCAGAGTAAAAATAATTTATTTATTTTATTTATTTTTTTCACCTAAATTGTGCAATTCGGCTTTCAATTTGCCACAATTCACAATTTAGTCAATAAACTCCCTTAAACCTAGATTGCCATGCAAACAAAGATCACAACGGTTTGTCAGCCTTTTACTTTACTAAGTAATTTATCAGTTTGATTATATTATTTATGGATTATATTGTATTCCCTTTTTATTCAATAAAATACATGTAGATTAAACTCTAACATATTTAGTTATATCCATGAATTTGTACAAATTTAATGTGTATTTATTTCATTATCAATTACATAGAAAAAAAGGGTAGCCAACAGCCATCTGTCTCCAGGTATCATTCAGGTACATCAACATGGAATCTATTTTTAAAGTGTTATAGAGAAAATGACATCTCTGCATTTCTCTGGGCACATTGCTAGCAAGCGGATTGCTAAAGTTGTATTTAATAACCAAGATTCCAGCACGGGAACTTTGAGGTTGAGCAAAAAAACATTATGGGTCCATGTGTCCCCCGAAACAGACCTAGATCTCATCTTGAGGTATATCTCACATTTAATCTATACCATCATCTCCTAATATTTATGATCGGGATCTAATTGTCTTTTTTCAGAAACCTAGTTCAGTAACACAGACCCATTCTTCCATTTTGTTAGACATATCACA
Source organism: Pelobates cultripes (assembly GCA_933207985.1). NCBI lineage: Eukaryota > Metazoa > Chordata > Amphibia > Anura > Pelobatidae > Pelobates > Pelobates cultripes. The sequence continues at coordinate 44,905,301 of OW240920.1, read as the reverse complement.
GAGTCTGAGAAGGCTCTCTGTCTAACCAGGAACAGTCATTGCGATTACTGTTCTTTTTGTTGTGTACAGTGGTATGGGGTCTTAAATATATTGGGCACTAAATTATAGACTCCAATGTAGGGGTTAAGAACAATTGGCCATTTTTCATAGCAGAGGGTAACTGCCTGAAGTGGACTTTGTCATCCACTTTAGTAGCTTGAGAGCTGTCTGTTGGCTACCCCTACTCTATAGCATATCTGTCTGCGTAGGTTAGTCTATGTTAAACAGTAGTATAGCACTTAAACTGTCAGCAAATGTCTTGAGTGTGGTCCTCAAAGTAAGATGACTTTTTAATTTTATTTTAAATGTACTGCAATACCACATGGGTGTTAATTTTAATGTGGTTGCCACAGTATCTGAACTTTTCAATTAATACTTATGAATTAGTGAATGAAATTAATATATCTGACTTTGAGGAGTCACAGTGTCTCTCATATGTTGCCAATGTCTGTTTTGACCTGAAATCTCTGAAATTGTAACAATTAATTTATCTAAATTTTTATTTATTTTTTACCATCAGTTTTTAATAGCTGAAAATATTTGCTTCATCTCAGAGCAACAGTCTCCTTTTATTACCTACACTCTCTTTACTAGTTATGGCACTTAGCAGGGATAGAATTATTTATGCAAGTTATAAAAATCACGATAGAAATCTATACTCCCTATATATCTATGTTTATATCTGTATTGCTCTCCCCTGTCCCCTTTAAGATTATATCTCTTCTCAGCAAAAAGTTATGTAGTTATTTTTTTCCCCTCTCAAAAAAATCCGTTTAAAATGATCAATATTTTACGCATGAGCTAATGATTGTGACAGGGGATGATGCAGACTGAGCGGAGCCCATTGTTTTATGTTATTAACAGATACGCGGTTAAGAAAGCACCATTTTCTTGTTCCTGGTAGCCATGGGGGAGAAAATCTGAAAGTATGCCAGTAATGCACAGATGGGGAACTGGATTTAATTCTTGTTTTTGGTCCCTTGCCAGGCTCTGAGAGATGGAAACAAGCTGGCACAGATGGAAGAAGCACCGCTATTTCCTGGCGAGTCTATCAAGGCAATTGGTGAGAGGAAACCCCTTCTTTTGTGATGAGAACTATATCATCCTCCCCCCAAAAAAAAAAAAAAAATATATATATATATAAAATGTGTGTGTGTGTGTATATATATTTATTTATTTTTTTAATTATGTGCATTTTTATATATAGATTTTAAAACCATTGCTTGGCAAAATTATACATGCTCAAAACTGGGACCTTCCTGATTCTTTGTGTGTGTGATTGCCGCATTAAGAGAACATTGGTTATGTACTAAGATTAACTATATGGCAATATTTTTTAGTAATTTCCCATATAACTGGGATAGCTCTGTTTGCAGAGGTGCTATGTGGATTTGCCTTATTTATATTATCTAGTGCAGTCAGAAAACATGCACATTGCTGGAATATTAAAGCACTAGTATAAATGGGCAGCACTTTCTTTGCACATTACCAAATTATTATGTTTTACTTTCCACAGCAAAAGATGTTATGTATATCTGTCCATTTTGGGGAGCCGTCAGTGGAACGTTAACTGTAACAGACTTCAAAATGTACTTCAAGAATGTAGAAAGGGTGAGTCTTACTTTGATATGTTACTTTTACACCGTGATTTTTGATGCTGCATTGTAAAGCCGACAGCTTTATTAGCTAATTTGTTTACCTACATAAAAGTGACTTTGTAATCTACCTTTTTGCTTGGGGTGTATGTTCTATATATCGAGTTTAGTACCTGTAAGCATTTCATATCTATATTTGGTGAAAAAAATAGTAATAGGCGCTCACAATCGTGTGTTATAGACAGGCAGCAGTATAAGGATTCCCAAAACCTTGTGGATAGATAGAAAAAACAAAAAGAGGCGTATACCGCGCCTAGTGACATTATTTATTTATTTATTTATATATATATATATATATATATATATATATATATATATATTATATTATATTATATTATATACAAGATATACGTACATATACTCCCAAGTACTTCCAATGGATTAAACCTCGGAATAAGATCAGATAAAAAAATAATAGTGCAATACAGTAAACTTATATCGTGAAGTGGTGAGTATAACTATACAGGATCCACTCACATTTATATGAGCTATAACAGCTCAACTGTGATGCGCATGGACAGTACAATCCCTGTCTCAGGATATGTTGTTATGGTTGACACAGGTATTTCCAAAGTGCAGTATGCGTAGTATATGTAAAGAGAAATAATAGCCAATAGCGAAGTAAGTACTTATGGTGGAATAAATAATGAGTAGTATTGTACTTACAATTTGTAGAGCATTAAACCTGCTCTATTGTGTGGACAACTTGGGTGGTATAATCCCCACCAGGGATATGCAGGATCCAGGAAGCAGCAAAAGAATGAGTATAAAAAGTAACTGGTAAAAGTATACTTTAATATAAACAAACAAAGTAAAAAAACATAAAAGGTATGAAGGAGAGTCCCATTTAACGCGTTTCGCCTAATAAGGCTTCTTCAGAAGTGTGGTGTAGCCTACCCTTGGTTCCGTTTATATGTGCGTCTGAATTCGTAGATTGCTTCCTGGTGTGTCTCTTCCTGATTCCAGTTGAAACGCACGCGTCGTACCGGAAATGACTCTGCGTCATACAGTCATTAGTGCATTACTATTGCACTGCTGTGGAACGCACGCATCGCTCAGAAACCGCGTGTGTCGCGTTCCAGGCGCATACATCAGATGTCCAAACATCTCCAACAAAGGAGGGACATAAGAAGCGTCTCCGTGCTTGTAATGATGGCTTGACGGCCATATTGGTAGTGGGCATAAAGGGGAATAAAATTAGTAGAATCACTGGGTATTAATGTAAACATTATGCAAACAATTATAATTATACTGATTAAATATAACAGTAAAGATATTGGTAACGGTAGATGAAATACTAAGGGTGACTATTGCTGGTGATCTAAAAATATAAGAACATCACGAGCAAGCAAGGAATACTAGTCTTCATTCATTTATAGAATTGTGACAGAATATAGGGGTGAGGATAGTATTATGAATATGACAGACATGATAATACTGAATATAGTTCATACATATTAATTAAAGTACACTGAAGGTGAATTGTATCCAAGTGTACATTTGGATAATTTAGTATGATTTAAGTGCAAAAAACACTAGTGTAGTATACATAAAGAACAGTCTTGTGAATAAAAGCATATTTACATTAAATATTGAGGTAGGATTATATAAATCACTAGGCGCGGTATACGCCTCTTTTTGTTTTTTCATATCTATATTTACTTTTAATTATTTCATTAACCCATGTTCCCTATGTGCATCCACGTGTAGGACCCGCCCTTCATCCTGGATGTTCCTCTTGGAGTAATTAGCAGAGTGGAGAAGATTGGTGTTCAGAGCCACGGAAATAACTCATGTGGTATAGAGATAGTTTGTAAGGTAAATTTGTAACTTTTTTTTCTTTCTTTTTTTTTCATATTTCAGTAGCATGCATACATTAAAGGGTCGATGTAATTTCCTATGATTTTAACTTTTTAAATTGACTTATCCCATATACTTAAGTATGAATTTGTGAGGTATGAAAAATAAAATGAAACCTAAAAATTCACTCCTCCTTTAAATTACAACTGCCATAGTGCTGCCATATTGGCTTCCTGTCAATCATTGTTATAAATGCTGTCTTTTACACCAGGCAGTTAACATAGTCAAACACTATATAGCGCTAAGAATACAAACCTGTATAGGGCTTTAGTGCCCTGTATGAGGCTTGATTTGCCTACCCGGTTTTCTCTTTAGTCCAGAGCCAGGCTCCCTTGGCTTTGCTAGCACCCTTGGCTCCTATAATGCCATCTGACTCTCGAGTTGCTCAGACAGGAGCATTGGAAACTGTAACGCATGTGTGATGAGTACCGCACGCACCTCCAAGCTTCACCATTGGAAAGCTTCCAGTTCACATGACCACTTTTAATTTTTTTTCCAGTGGCTCTCATACTGATTTTAATCCTGCAATGTAAACCAAATCCAGTTTCTAAAAAAACAAACCCCAAAAAATTGCAGTGTTAAGACTACTGCACCTAGACCACTTTGTTGATATTAAGTCTTCTGGGTGATTTTAGTGGTCCTTTAAGCATAGAGGAGAGAGAAATTAAACAACATATTTGTTTATTCTCATTTGCATATGTGCCCTTTCTGTACCTAGACTGAATTGGATTGTGATGGCTTTTGCTAAATCTTTAAGGGAACAGAGCATGACATGAAAATAAAAAATGAACTTAAAGGACCACTATAGTGCCAGGAAAACATACTTGTTTTCCTGGCACTATAGTGCCCTGAGGGTGCCCCACCCGCCGGGCTCTGGGGAGAGGAAGGGGTTAAAATCTTACCTTTCTCCAGCGCAGGGCGGGTAGCTCTCCTCCTTCATAGCAACGTCATCGGCTGAATGCGCATGCGCAGCAATAGCTGCGCGCGCATTCAGCCAGTCTCATAGGAAAGCATTTACAATGCTTTCCTATGGACGTTGGCTTCTTCTCACTGTGAAAATCACAGTGAGAAGCACGCAAGCGCCTCTAGCGGCTGTCAAGTGACAGCAACTGGAGGCTGGATTAACCCTAATATAAACATAGCAGTTTCTCTAAAACTGCTATGTTTATCGAAAAGAGGGTTAACCCTTGCTGGACCTGGCACCCAGACCACTTCATTAAGCTGAAGTGGTCTGGGTGCCTATAGTGGTCCTTTAAATTATTAATCACTTATGTGACGTCTTCCCTTTAAGTTGATCACAGTTGCCACAAATTTCTGGCTGGCAAGGTATCTCCGGGTGGAGTTTCAGGATAAATCTATCTGCAAGCTTGAAAAAAAAAAAAAAGCTATAACAAAAACATTTAATCTAGGCAAACTATAATAACTACAGCCATTGTCGTGGCTACAGAGTTAGACATCCAGTGCGGTCCCATGGTTCTGTGTCAAACCGATTCAGGTGTTTTTCAACTGCGTGTTCGCCTGGCCTCTCTCTTTCTGTATTGCTAATGTGGAGATTTCATGTCTGCATTAGCTACATTGAATTTGTACATATTAAGGCAGCAGTAATAGCCTGAGCCCATTCGCTGATGCTGCCCAAATATGTCAGACAGAGAACCCGGGGATGACGCCAGTAGCCTGCTTGCTATATAAATGCTAGTAGTAGTTATGGTGCTTAGATCGCCTAATTTCAAATTAGATCTGTTTCATACCAGTATTTGAAATCACAGCATGTTTAAATCCACCCACGAATTACTAGGAGAGTGACAATGCATGTAATTAACAAACACTTTTGTTAGTTGCTTGTCATTGATTTAACTTTTTTTTCCGATAGCAAAATATTTCATGCAGCATCTGTTTGCATTTGCTTTTTAAAAAAAAAACATTTTTTAATGTCATTTTTATTATTTTAAAAAGAAAAAGATCACATTAAAACCTGCTGTTTTTAGGTAATGTGATATTGCAATCTGGAAAAATGTGCATGTAACTAATCACTCATTTTATGCAAAGCCCCAAAATATGCTTTTAAGTCTGAGGACAGATAGATTCTTACCCTAGTGTTATTGAATTCATATGGAGATGATTTCCAATGATGTAATAATCTGGAAGAAGCATTCAAAAAACCAAGCCAAATATACTTGTGAAACGTTTGATTCAGCTAATCGAATTGCGCAAATTGTCAGGTTTCCATGGCAGTTCATACTTTTTTAAATAGCATAATGCGATGATCCTTGGTAAGACAGGTGTCTCTCATCTTTCATAATTCCATGTCATGCCATGTCAAAGTCCATGAGTCAATGTATACCAATAGGCATCGTTTTTTGGTTTTTCTTTTTTTGAAAGGACATGAGAAACTTGCGTCTAGCGTACAAACAGGAAGAACAGAGTAAACTGGAAATATTTGAGACTCTTATAAAACATGCATTTCCTCTTTCCAATGGCATGGTGAGTATGATTGAATAAATTGCCCTTTTGTAATGTATGCTTGATTGTTGTGGTTCCAGAATGCTTACTAATGTTCTGGGGACTTTCCATTTTAAGTTTGCATTTGTCACAAATATTTACAGCATTTTAGATACCCAGAACACTTTATCACTTTATTAAAGTGGTCTGGGTGCAGGTGCCCTTCATTTTAACCATGCAATGTAACATGGTTTCATTGCAGTGTTACATACACCTTTTTTGTTTGTGTTTTAACAGTTACTAGGGGTGCTTCTGCTGCCCTCTCTTCTTCAACCAATGCTTCTCATGCAGATCATTTTATTGGACAAGCAAAGCGTTTTGCTGCACATGAGCATCTCGTCCCCAATGCTTCTTTGTGAGATGCATTGGACTGGATGAGAACAGAGAAGACGTCAAAAGGCTTGGTGACGAAGGAGGTTTATTGGACAGTTGCAGCGTTGGTGTCTTGGCACTTGAACTGAGGCACGTAAGAGATAGCGAGATATAGATAGATATATATATATATATATATATACCGTATAAGCCGAGTTTTTCAGCACATTTTTTGTGCTGAATACCCCCAACTTGGCTTATACTCGAGTCAGTCTGTATTGTGGCAACTTACATTGCCACAATACAGACCAGGACCGCCGGGCTCATTACAAGCCCGGCGGTCCTGTTGGGGGCTAATAATATTATTTTAATATTTGCATTATTTTTTTTTTTAAATGTGTTTTTTTTGTCCCCCCCTCTCTGCTTGTTGCCTGGTCAGGGAGGGGGGACAAAAAAATTTTTAAAAACAAAAAATAATGCAAATATTAAAATAATAATATAATAATAATATAATATTAAAACAATATATTATAATAATATAATAAAATAATATTAAATATTATATTTTAATATTATTTTATTATAATATTTGCATTATTTTTTTTTAAAACATTTAAAAAAAAGGCAAATATTAAAATAATATAATAATAAAATAATATTATTTTAATATTATATCATCTTAATAATATTAAATCCCTGGTGGTCCAGTGGCATTGGCAGTTCAGTGGGGGGGTTGACAGTGAGCTGTTACTTACCTTCCTGCAGCTCCTGTCAGTTCCCTTCTCCTCCGTGCAGCTCCTCTGTCAGCTCCGTTCTGCTCTCAGTGTAAATCTCGTGAATACTGATAGCAGGAGCTGTTTTTTATTACATTTTAATAGTGATATGCTTTCTTATATTCTAATACTCAGACGATTTCTTAAGTGCATCATGTATTTTTTATGCTCTATATTTATGTTTCCCTGACAGCATTGATAGGTTTGATACATGACCTACCACAAGATTTCTGATTGCTTATATATTTAAACTATAACTGGTATTATTATCTTTAATTTCATTGTAGACACTTTTTGCTTTTGCCTATAAAGAAAAATTCTCTGTGAATGGCTGGAAAGTTTATGATCCTGCTGCAGAATACAAAAGACAGGTATAAAAAGAGTTCTGTATTCTGATTTGGAATATTTTTTCTAATGTATTTATCTATGTGTAGATAGAGGGTGGTGGTGAAACATCAGTTATGAAACTAAAAATTAACTTTTCTCAAATTTAAAAATTGGTTCTCATTCCCTAGTGTTAGGATTTGAGAACACTGATACAAAATAAAGAGTATATAATCAAAAAACGAACAAATAATAACAATACTGAACATAGAATGTTGGTCTAAGAACAAAAAAACAAATTGATACTCCTAACTTAGATACTTTTAGATATTGGAGACAAATTGTAACTATTGGTAGAGTGCCTCAAAAGTTGCAGTATCTAATAACAAAGTGCTTAATGTTTCACCAGATAGCGCTGAGTAGTTCAGTATAGCGACTGTTATCTGGTGATTAAATTTCTATCAGAGCAATAAATTAGAAGGAAAAAAAATAAAATAGTGATAAATTTTAAGGTTTGAAGAGTATGGAGTGTAACGAACACATCCTACTCAAAGAGTGTGCGTGGTGTAGTTGTGTTGGCAAAGGAGTTAAAGTTCACTATTTATTTGCACTAGACCGGAAATAATGACAAAATCCCTCTTAACACCACCCACACTTAAATATAATAATATAACTATTACTATTTTAACGCTTCTGCCACCACCAAGACGATTTATAAATGGTCCCCCAGGTAAATCAATAATAAAAACCTACCAAATATAACTTAGCACAATATCTATGTAATTGCAAAATACTAATTAGTATCTTCAGGTAACGTGATTCTTAACCAGACAAAGGCAGAACCTAATAAAATAATATTTATTATGAGAAAGAAATAGTCGCAGTGCATACAAAAATATATGATAAATTATTTTCACCAGCAACAGACAAAAACAAAAAGGATAAAATAACAGAAGTCCTAATTACTCACTTAGGTTTTCAAAGTAAAACGTCTGCCCAAGAGGTCTCTGGCAAGGAAGGATCAAAATTAGATCTTGGCCCCATGCAAGTACACTCACACCCCTCCAAATCATTGGATATATACACACAGGGGTGAAGTTAAGGTGTACCCATAGAAATAAGTGACCACCTCCTTTGTTCCAGACCATGTCAATCCAAATAGAAACATTTGACTCTATCTTCTCTTATGTACATGCCACAGAAATAATAATTGCATCTACGAATTTATGTTTCCCATTCCATAGACATGTCACACACCCCACCCGCGATCCAATAGGACTGACATCACAATTCCTTCCCCTATGGTCAAGTCAGGCCACTCATCTTTGGGCTTGTTTAGAAGATGGCGCTTGTCACATTCCAAATATAACAAAACTGAGGCTTAATTATTATTCTGTTGGGTAAATATGAATGTTTCTCTTTGGATATAATACTGGAAAAAGGCTAATGGCCATTAGCATATCAAAAGAGATTGCCTCATCAATTACAAGGTACATGCCAAATGGAAAAAGTCTGAATGTCTCTTCATCCAAGTGTAGAACCTCTCACCTTGCTGAGCCTTGTTTAAATCACATGCATATGGTAAAATCCTTTTCACATCCCTATGTCATTCAAACTACCCCTTCTGTCATCTGACCTTGGTGGGGGGTCCCAGCTTCAAAAGATCTAACCTCTTTTGACCTCTATACAATAAAATTAACCCCTTTTGACATTGACAATACCAGGTCTGCAGGTCCTTAGTGCACTACACAAATTACTTTAAAGGACAATATTCCATAGTGCTATAATAAATTATGCACCCTTGCCGTGACGTGGGGATCCTCTAAGTCTATTTGCATATAGTATCTTGTGTTCTAGGCAGCAGAAAGGGTGCAAGTGCCGGTTGGTCCCTGTTAAGGTCTTAGATTTATGCAGACTACTCATCCCTATGTACTTGACAGCTGGCACTTGTTCCCTCCATATTGTGAGCCCAAAGTAGCAGATTCAAAGCTTATGGTTTAGATGGGAGAATTTCCCCCACACAGCTATCACCTTAAGTTGGGGGAAAAAAAATTCTTATGTGAAAGTGTGTATATATAGAAGATCACAAAAGGAAGTAAAATTAAGCTAATTCCTACTGGACCAGAGGCTAGAGTGATTTGAAGTATTGTCAAAGAATTTTGTGAAGTCTAATAGCCATCTGGTCCAGGAGCCACGTTAGTCTGCACCCGACGCACGTTTCACCTGGCAACCGTTACCCGTGATCATCAGGAGTGCAGACTGACGTGGCGCCTGTGTGTGTCTGTGTATCTGTTTGTCTGCATGTGTAGGGGGCAACATATGGGGTATTGCGGGGGGTAGACGTAGCGGGAGGTGGGGCCCCAGGGCAGTTTTTTCCACCGGGTCCCCATGGTTTCTAGTTACGCATCTGCCTACAAACCTCAGAATTTATCACTATTATTTTTTCTAATTTATTGCTCTTATAGAGATCTAATCACCAGATAACAACCTCTATACTGAACTACTCTGCAATATCTGGTGAATCATTGAGCACTTTGTTATTAGATATTGCAACTTTTGAGAGACTCTACCAATAGTTACTGTATATATTGGAGACAAATTGTATCTAAGTTAGGAGTTTGTTTTTTGTTCTTAGACTAACGTTCTATATTCCGTATTATTTTTTTGTTCTGTTTTTGAGTATATACTCGTTTTTTTCGTATCAGTGTTCTCAAATCCTAACACTAGGGAATCAGAAATAAAAGTTAATTTTTAGTTTCATAACTGATGTTACCACCACCCCTCTATCTATTCAATTCGCCCAAGGGATAAAACACCTTCCTCTTGACTGGGGACACATTTCCACAAAATACTTCTACCAGCTGATTAATGACAGATAGGAAACTTCTCTCTTCTTGTATTTAGTTTTTTTACTTTCCATGTAAATTGCATTGTTATAAAACATTTTACCCATTAGAAATATGAATATTTTATTGGTTACTATTTGGACTCTTAAGCTACACGTGTTGCAGTGTCAGGCAGAAAAAAAACCTTCTGAAAGTCTGTATATTATTACACACCGGGGGGTGCTCAAAAGGTAGATCCACAAATGTTTTAAAAATTCAGCATCCATGATACTTTGCATTCTAAATGCATGTTAAAGGCATGCAAAACATCAAGCAAGTTGTAGTTCCAACAACAAATGGGGATCTGCCTTTTGGACACCCTTGATATACACTGATCATGGAAAATGCTATGGTGCAATTTTCTAAAGTGTAAACTGCCATCTATGCTTTCTACTATTCAATGTTCTATGCTTGTATTACTATTTGTTTGCCTCTGTCCTCAAATGATAGTTGGTGCATCCATCATTGCATGGTGTGCAAGTCGCGTGCTGTGCTTTATGAGATACTTGGCATTATTTGGAGTGATTTGGCTGCACCTGCATGTCTCCTATTCATAATGGAGTAGGATGTGATCCTGAGCCAGGGCTATCCAGGGCTATCCTAATACATGGATTTTTTTGGGGGGGCAGTTTCACCCACACAATGTATACCTACCTAAATGTAACCTTCTCATTGGAAAGTGCTGTGGGTAGCAGGTTAGTTTCAAAGTTTTAAACCTGCTCTGCTAATTGGCATACAAGTATTGCATCTGAGAATATTATCTACATTCATTTTTTTTCAATACCAAACCCTGACACGGGCATCTTTAAGATCTTATTAATTGTGTCAAATTTCATTCCAGATTTATATGTGGTGCATGTTATTTTCTGTTTGAGAGTATTATAAATTGACTATTCAGTTTAAATTCTTTACATACCACTTTCAAAGCATTTGTTTGTGGCTTTATTTATTTTTATACTTTTAACCCCAGAGATAAAGGTGTGTGCAAAGCAGCGTAACTGCTACAGCTCACTGTAGTGGTTAGGATGCCTTAGGGTGACCATTTGATGTCCCTTGGTTTAATATGAAACCTTTAAGAATGTATTGGCAATAAAAAAAAAAAAAACAGGGCTTTTCTTGGCGCTCAGTGATTTCAACAATATTGGGGGCATTGATGCTGTGCAGTTAGATCTCTTTCATATTCATTGTCCATTTCATCCAAACTAGACAACTTTGTTGAGACGTTTAACCCTCTCTCGGCTATTCAGTGCAACCCAGGTTAGGGAAACCAGACACTGAAAATGTTTAATTCTGTGTTCTGTCATGAACACCTTAAATGAGATACATTACCTCCCCCCCCCCTCCCCCCCCATTGATTAAGGTAATAAATAATTTTATGCAAGTTCCTAAATCTTACCCTTATCCACACGTATCTTCATAATTAAGTATTAATGTGTCTTATCATGATAATTCGTGACAATTAGCACTCTGGTTAATACATGTTTGTAAGTAATTTTCTTTAATTGTGGGCTTTAACAGCCCTCATCTAAATTAACACTTCTGCTATCATCATTATGTTTTGATTTGGTTTAGTACGGCTGATCAGGGCTTGATATGCCTGCGTTTTAGAACCAACCCCAACATTTTTAAACTGTTCATATGCAGCATCAGGTTCATTTTAGTGGAGGGTTTATAGAATGTATATTGACTGAGCTGTATAATGGAAAGTCATGTTGGTTTTACCAGGGCTTTCTGATACAGTATTTTTTTTTTTTTATCACATTACGGTTTATAATCCTTTGCCAAATTATTCCTACTCCACAAAATTGGCCTAAATCCAGTTACCATTGCTTTAGGCCTTGCCCCCATAGCACATGTTACTTGTCAATTCCAGTGGTTTTACATTTTTGCATCTTAAGTGTTTTCTAGTGCCCACTGGTGTTGCTGTGTAGTTGGTTGATGGAGAAAATTATAATTTTAATTCTATTCACTTTCTCTTGTAAATAATATACATTTTACATGGTTGTCTCACCCTCTCAAATTGCTCTGTAATACACTCCCGGAACATATTGTTTACTCTCATTACCTTCGCCTTAGATACTGTTACTATAGTCTAAATATCTTTTTATTCAGAAATGTGTTGAATTTGTTTATTTCATACTCAGGGCTTGCCAAACGAGAGCTGGAAGATAACAAAGATTAACAGTACGTATGAACTGTGTGATACATATCCAGCTGTCTTCGTGGTTCCCACCAGTGTAGCGGATGATGACCTTGCCAGAGTCGCAGCTTTTAGATCAAAAGGACGTATTCCAGTAAGTAGCTGTCCTTTACTATGTTTTGGTTTTGTAAAATTGATCTTCCATCTGTCTGGAATTGTTCTTGAAGTTGCCAGTAGCTTTATTTTACACTCCAGGCAAAATATAACTATTCAGAATGTCTTCCATTTTCAGGGAGATATTTCATATAGTTGTCAAACATTTCTGGCAGACTCACATTCTTAAAATAGAAATATTCTTGAGTTTTAAGGAGCTCATGGCAATCACAAACAATTAAAAAAAATAAATAAATAAAAAAAAAAACCTAAAATGATCAATAAAGTATTAAAGGGACAATATAGTCACTAGAACAACTAAAGCTTTTTGCATTTTATTTCTGGTGAGTATAATCATTTCCTTCAGGCTTTTTGCTGTCTTTTCAGGGAAAATGCAAATGAAATCCTCTGTCCACTCCTCAGATGGCTGCTAGAGGTGCTTCTTGGGGCAGTTCTGCACAGTGACCAGTACTGCCATTCAATGTCTCCACTTTCTGCATGGAGACCCTGAACTTTCCTCATAGAGATGCATTGTTTCAATTAATCTGTATGAGAAGATGCTGATTGGCCAGGGCTTCTCATAAAGGAGTCTCAGCCAATCCAATGCATTGTGATTGGCTCAGACCACCACATCTGATGATGTCAGCAGACAGGGGCAGAGGCAGCAGCTGCAGACTTGAATACAAGTATACATGTTTTACTATATTTATGGGTCAGGAGGGCTAGACTGCGGTTTTAACACTATAGGGTCAGGATACATGTTTGTGTTCCTGACCCTATAGTGTTCCTTTAAATCCAGTCCAATGTAAGCAAAGCCTGGGAACTCCACTTCTAAACTCCAAGATGGATGCACATATGAACCTAATTTCCATACATAGTATTTAAAGGAAATTAACAGTTACACTGTCTTGACAATTATCCTTATATCCTAAAAATATCTTATGAACGATGCATAGCGTCAAAGCATGTATTACGGGAAAATAATGCCATTTTTTTTAATTCTGGAGACATTATTATTTTCTTTTTTTTCTTTTTCTTTTACTAATTGACTTTGTTTTGCAATTTGCGATGTGTCCAGAAACCCTCAACAGCATTCGTTTCCCATAATACACCATTTAATGTTTGGGCAGAACCATTATATACTTGTCCTAGCCTGCTTAAGACTAGTGGTAGTTGCAATCCCAGACGGCAGCTGAAGAGTGTAATTCCCACTAATTTCAGGCGTCACTTGTACATGTATGTCCCAGAGCTGCTTCACAATAAAGGGCTCCCCTTAACTTGCACACTACACTAAACTTTAACCTCTACACAATACTATATGGTAAGCAGTAACATTTATATTATATATATACTGCATATAATGCTGTCTCTGCCTTCTGGAAAAAATTTATTTTACTGTATCATGAATACTTTGGCATAAATTTTCTTCATGGCAACTTAAATACCTATTTTTATGTATTTTAATGTCCGTTTAAACCTCCTTAAACTGTGGTATTTATTTTCTTTTCAATTATTCTGCACCCTAGTGAGTGGACGACAGACTCTTGCATTAATGTGTGTGTTGTGTACAGACTTAGTATGGGCTGTTAATGTACCTGCGCCTCACATTTTAGGTGTTATCATGGATTCATCCCGAAAGCCAGGCCACGATAACTCGCTGCAGCCAGCCGTTAGTTGGCCCCAATGACAAGCGTTGCAAAGAGGATGAGAAATATTTGCAAACGATAATGGATGCCAATGCTCAATCACACAAACTTGTCATCTTTGATGCCAGACAGAACAGTGTTGCTGACACTAATAAGGTACGATTGATAACACTAGCTTAAAGTGAACTTGTCATGAATGAACACCGAATGACTGCTAAAGCAACAAACATATAATTTATCTTAAAGGTAAATGATCTATTTCATTTCTCTAGGAGTATGCTTCCCTCTTTTACTGTATATCAGACTTGCCATAATTCTAGAGTTTCACCTTGCTCACACCCCGTTATAGCACTTTTGTCCCTGCTCATGGAAGATTTCCATCTCTGTGATAGCGTCAATGTCCGCGCAACAGCATCCGTCACGCAATTCCCGTATTCCAGCAATAATTGGCAAGCCAGCCTGCTATAGGGATCGCAGGAGAAGTATGTCTTTTTTTTTAATGTACACTTCTAGTGCTGACGTGGGATTCGCAAGGTATGGATTTAAGATCTTGCCTACCTAAAAGAAGGCCCCAGCCATCTTCACTTTCTTAGGACAGATTTAATGTAAAGGAATACAAGAGTGTCAGTTATACAAATATGTATTCCTGACAATTCCGTCTGAGTGTCTGCCACTAGAAGTGTAGCTAGCCAGCAATGTAAACACTGCCTTTTCGCTGAAAAAGCAGTGTTTACATTGTTAAGGCCTAAGGGACAAGCTGTAGACACCAGAACCACTACATTTAACTGCAGTGTCCTTTTAATTTTATTTCTGTTCTGTTTTTTGTTTGGATGATTTGCGATCTGTTCTGCTGGGAGAAAGCAGCAATGTTTTTATTTCATTTTTAAAATGTAAGATATTGCAGATACATCCTCTTCCCCACATTGCTTTTGTTATACTGTGCAAGTGTAGTTTCACCCAAGGTTCCTGTGTGCTTTGAGCAGCATGGTGGGTTGCGTAGAATTTAATGGCAGTGCCAGGCCATTCTATCTACCTGCAGATATTACACCATCATCAAATGTTTCTCTTATAACCCTTTACTGGAAGTAGTATTGTATGTAAGTCTTTTATTTTGTTTATCATCTCTCTGCTTGGGGAATAAGATATGTGGTAGTTTACTCCTCCATTAGCATTAATAATTCTTGGGTCGTCGCACCTTATAGTAAATTAAATTTAATTCCTCGATTCCTTACTGGCAATTCAGGTTATCAATTAATTTGACAAAATGGATTAATATTTGAATGGAACTAAGTGATGGTCAACCGCATATTCATAATAAAAATTATCAAACTAAATTCTAATGTAGAAGTAGAGGATGCAAACAGATTTTCTTTTTACATTGATTGTTTTACAATCTGCAGGCAAAAGGAGGAGGGTATGAAAGTGAAACCGCTTATCCAAATGCCGAATTAATCTTTTTGGAGATCCACAATATTCACGTGATGAGAGAATCTCTCCGGAAAGTGAAGGAGATTGTTTATCCATCTATAGACGAGGCACGCTGGCTGTCAAATATTGATGGGACACATTGGCTTGAATACATAAGGGTAAGCAATGTACCTAATCTTGTATGAAACTTTGAATCAGTAAGAGAAAATATCTGAGTGTGAACATGATTTCTATTTTCTAAAGGGAATCATTTTTTAGACTGCATTTCTTTTTTGGTGTGTTTCACATGTGAGGGTGAGTACTGTTTGGTTGTCTTTGTTTGTCTTTTATGTTTTGTATTATATGCTAGATAAAAGTTCCAGAGGAAGTCCTGAAACATTACTCTTTAGTTGTGTATGCATAACCTAATAATATCCAGTTTTCAATGTCTTCCAACACATAATTTGTTTTGCTAATTTGCTTTTATTTTGTAGTATGTATGTACAGTGCCTTGCAAAAGTATTCACCCCCTTGGCATTTTTCATGTTTTGTTGCCTCACAACCTGGAATTAACATGAATTGTTTGAGGATTTGCATCATTTAATTTACAGAACATGCCCACAACTTTGAAGATGTTTTTTTTTTTTTATTGTGAAGCAAACAACAAATAGGACAAAATAACAGAAAAGGTCAATGTGCATAACTATTCACCCTCCGTAAAGTCAATACTTTGTAGAGCCACCTTTTGCGGCAATCACAGCTCCAAGTCGCTTTGGATAAGTCTCTATGAGCTTGCCACATCTTACCACTGGGATTTTTGCCCATTCCTCCTTGCAAACCTGCTCCAGCTAGTTTAAGTTGGATGGTTTGCGCTTGTGAACAGCAATCTTTAAGTCTGACCACAGATTTTCAATTGGATTGAGGTCTGGGCTTTGACTAGGCCATTCCAAGACATTTACATGTTTCCCCTTAAACAACTCAAGTGTTGCTTTAGCAGTGTGTTTGTGGTCATTGTCCTGCTGGAAGGTGAACCTCCGTCCTAGCCTCAAATCATGCACAGAGTGGTACAGGTTTTGCTCAAGAATATCCCTGTATTTAGCACCATCCATCTTTCCTTCAACTCTGACCAGTTTCCCAGTCACGGCAGCTGAAAAACATCCCCGCAGCATGATGCTGCCACCACCATGTTTCACTGTGGGGATGGTGTTGTTTGGATGATGTGATGTGCTGGGTGTGCGCCAGACATAACGGTTTCTTTGACTGACGAAAAGTTAAATTTTAGTCTCATCAGAGCAGAGCACCTTCCTCCATACATTTTGGGAGTCTCCCACATGCCTTTTTGCAAACTCAAAACGTGCCATTTTGTTTTTTGCTGATAGTAATGGCTTTCTTCTGGCCACTCTGCCATAAAGCCCACTATGGAGCGTACGGCTTATTGTCATCCTTTGTACAGATACTCCAGTCTCTGCTGTGGAATTCTGCAGCTCCCTCCAGGGTTACATTAGGTCTCTGTGCTTCCTCTCTAATTAATGCCCTCATTGCCCGGTCCGTGAGTTTTGGTGGGCGGCCGACTCTTGGCAGGTTTGCTGTTGTGCCATGTTCTTTACATTTGGTTATGATAGATTTGATGGTGCTCATGAGGATCATCAAAGATTTGGATATTTTTTTATAACCTAACCCTGACTTGTACTTATCAACAACATTGTCCCTTACTTGTTTGGAGAGTTCCTTGGTCTTCATGGCAGTGTTTGGTTAGTGGTGCCTCTTGCTCAGGTGTTGCAGCCTCTGGGGCCTTTCAAAAAAGGTGTGGATATCTAATGACAGATCATGTGACACTTAGATTGCACACAGGTGGACATCATTTCACTAATTACGTGACTTCTGAAGGTAATTGGTTGCACCAGAGTTTTTTATAGGCTTCATAACAAAGGGGGTGAATACATACGCACATGCCAATTTTCTTTTTCTTTTTTTATTTCTAAAAAATAGTTATATGTATATATATTTCTCATTTCACTTGATCAACTTAGACTATTGTGTACTGATCTATCACATACAATTCAGATTAATAAAACATTGAATTTAAGGCTGTAATGTAACAAAATAGGTAAAAAGTCAAGGGAGGTGAATACTTTTGCAAGGCACTGTATTTATGTGGCCTCTAGACTGTAAGTTTGTTTGAGCAGTCGTTATCAACCTATTGTTCCTGTAATATGTTGTAATTGTCTCCTTTATTGTTAAATTCCCACCTTTTATAATATTGTAAAGCACTGCAGAATAAGTTGGCGCTGTATAAATGCCAAAAATATTATGCACTTTTATTTTTATTCATTTTCTTTTCAGATGCTTTTGGCTGGTTCAGTGAGAATTGCAGACAGAGTTGAATCAAGTAAAACGTCAGTGGTTGTTCACTGCAGTGATGGGTGGGATCGAACGGCACAGCTGACCTCTCTAGCTATGTTAATGTTGGATAGCTATTACAGAACAATCAAAGGGTTTGAGGTTCTTATAGAAAAAGAGTGGATAAGTTTTGGCCATCGATTTGCCATGGTGAGTTTTGGCACCATTGCTACAAGGCTATGGTGCTTATATGCTGGTGATTAAAAAAAATTGAGATGCAGGTTGGTTCATTCTGAATTACATTTGGCAGTAAGAAAAATTAATGCATACTTACCATAATTTTAATTACCTGAATGGATAAATGACTGCATCACTAATTGGTAGTTTGTGCCCTTTTGCTGATTGCAAGGGAAGGAAACCACAAGTTTAAAAGAGAGCCCCCTCTATCCATGGGTGTCTGTTTTCGATACAAGCAAAAGTAAAAAACCAATAGATTACTGTAACTTTGACTCCATCCATAATCATTTGACAGAGGATCAGATTCCTATCGATGTAGTTTTCTGATAAAAGTATGTGCCTGAAAGACCTTACTCTTTTAAAAAAAAAAAAAAAAAAATGTAATTAGTTCTTGAAAGAGCATTTCTTTTCCTGTGGTCTATGATGTGTAGGATTAAAGAAAACATTGTGATTATGATAATGAAACTCTAGCCAATAGTCAATGGAGTGGTTTGCATCCAGGAATCCTGGAAATCTGTAAAACATGTTCTCTGCTCTAGATAACATTCACATAAGTTCATAAGAGCCACTAAAAGACCCATATACCTTTCCATGAGAAGTTTTTCCAAACCGATCTTGGCCAATGTTACCTGTGCGATCTCTGTAGATATGGCTGACCAGACTATGAGCTAGGTTGATGCTATCCACGGAGTCCTTCATAAAGGAAGACATTCTTCTTCTCCGATGCTCTCTTCATAACTGCATAAAAAGGCAGCCCAAACACTAAATCACCCTGAAAAGACATTCAGTTGGAAAACTCAGGAGTAAGGGAGAATATGATGCTTCAAAAACAAAACTTAAATAAATCAAATAAAAACATCTCATCATGCTTTATACGCTGATGACTCAGGATAGCTACAGATAACTCGTACTTATCCATATATGCATAAGGAACCAACTGCCATTGCTCTACCAGTAAGTAGGATGAAGAACAGTTTTCTACATCACACAGTTACTCTATAGCTTACTACCTGCAATATAATAAGAGAACACAATTCACCAAGGTGCTTTAAGGAGCTGAATAAAAGAAAAATAATTGCAGATCCTGTCCTGTTAGCCACAAATAGATGAAACAAGACCGATGATAAAGTTGACATTCTTATAATATGTTTTACTATGTATCCCATCAACCAACAAGGATGGAGCTGGCCATGGAGATATATCTTCTATTACCCGGAGAAGATTTATTTTTCTCTATTCTCTTTTAAACGAACTAGTGATTCAAATACTCTGTTTAATAAGGGAAGTTCAGTGAAAGGTTCTTAAAGTAAGTGGTAATTGGGAATATTCCATTGGACTTCATAGAATTCTCTGTTTTCAGAACTTTGTAACCAAATGGATTGTGTATATGTAAGTGATTCTTTACAGCCTCTCTTATGGTATCAAGATGGTTGGGAAGAGGAGTTCATCCCCATGTGTATATATACATACGCATGCGCGCACACGGGGTTGTACATCCATGCTGGACACATTTGGTTGCGTACTTAATCTAATTTGCTGCCGGGTCACATTTGGGATTCTCCCTGAGAGTATAGAAAGATAAAGATATCGAACACTCTCTCTCTTTAATCTATATTTATATCTCCAGTGACTGTAATAACGTAATATTAATGGGTGATGTCTTGTAACCTCACATCACAGAGAGTGGGCCATGGAGATGACAATCATGCTGATGCTGATCGGTCGCCAATTTTCCTCCAGTTCATAGACTGTGTGTGGCAAATGACAAATCAGGTAAAAAGCCTTTTACAGTCGTTATTGTTCCAAGAATCATGAGCAGTTTATCCAACACTGTACATTCAGGAATATAGTGGTTTTTTTTAACATTTATTTGTTAAATCTATAAGTTAGGGAACAGATAAAAAAATTTTTTTTTCATTTTAAGGGTTTTTTTTTCTTTTTTCTTTTTTCTTTAAAGATAACAGCCTTGTTGGGGGAGTGGCTGCCAAGTGGGTCTTTGGTGAAAAGCATATATTGTTTTGTTTTTAAAACTTCACTTTTCTGTGTTGTGTGACCTCAAATCAGTTTTCCGAAAGTATCAACAGTCCTTGTTTTAGTAGTGCGGATACAAAGAAAACCTGGGTCATTAATGACCATCGAACTCTGGTTTGTGGAGAAGCAATGGGACCCAGTGCATGTTGTCTGTTTTAGGGCATCAAGTTTGTTTTTCTAAATTAAATCTAATTTAGTTTGTATTTTGATTTTCTGCCTTAAAAAAGTTCATGTTCTCAATACCCAGTGATTTGCATCACTATAAATGGTTTTACATCCCCTGATATGACACGTAGGGAAGAAGCATATTTTATGACACAACAAGAAACCCATTCTTCTCTCCACTAGGGACAGATTAACCTGTTCATCTTACATTTAAAAAAATAAAAATATATATATATATATACTTGCCAGCATATCTGTTATTTTCCTTCCAGATTAGATGCAGTGCAACAAGAGGGATAAAACCTAAATAAATCAAATGAAAACATCTCATCGTGCTTTTATACGCTGATGCCTTAAGATAGCCACAGATAATACGTACATATCCAGATGCCATTTCCTTGTGGCAGAAAAGGCAGACAGAAAATTATTAATACTATAAAATACCCCAAACATACCAATGCCTCTGTTGTGTGCCGGTTTTCGGCAGGGTAGGTAGGGGTCACGTTTTTGTTTTCCAGGCAAGGTGAGATGGCTGCAACTGGGGGGGGAGGGGCCTCCACTTGTACATGAGATCATCTGATTGTGGACTTGGCTCTTCCCTCTTCGAGCATTTGGAATGCTAGCCGGGTGCCTCCATTCCACTCTTTTAAAAAAAAACATCTGCACAGCCTGTGCCGTGTGTTGTGCACGCTGCTTGGAGGTCCTTGAGGTGGAGCCTGGTTGCAATGCATGCCACCTAGAGGTCGTGATTTGCTTTGCGCATACACAATGCAATCTCTGTGCTTTCGTGCCAAATGCAAACAAGGCAACATTTTTTACTTACCGTAAATGTATTTTTCCTTAAGATTAGAGGCAGTGCACTTCTAATTCCCTAACCATTTTAATAAATTGTTTTTGCACGAATTGGCTTGTGTACTTTCTGTGGCATTGGTATGTATGGTATGGGGGATGGCTTTCATAGTATTAAAAGGAGGATGAGGAGGGGCTTAACTTTAAGGTTTTTATATATATTTAATTCATGTTAATTGTTTTATATATATATATATATATATATATAATAAAATCTTCCTGCCATTTTTGCCTAAAGGAAATTGTTGCACTACCTCTAATCTTAAGGATAAATACATTTACGCTAAGTAAAAAATATTACTCTTTTTGGTTAGAAATACGAATATTAGAAGAACTATCCATCTTGTCTATTGTTAAGTAATGCTTTATATATATATATATTCTAACCCCCCTCCCTCGTCTTTTTTTTTTTTTTTCTTCCAGTTTCCTGCAGCTTTTGAGTTCAATGAACTCTTCCTCGTCACTATATTGGATCACCTTTATAGCTGTCTGTTTGGAACATTTTTATACAATTGTGAGCAACAGAGAATGAAAGAGGTATGTTCTTGTTTGTTGTACTTCCCCCACCCCCCTCATAGTTTTCAAAAATTTTAATGTTGGGTTTGGGGTGATGGTGAAGACTATTTGCTATAGGTTATGTCTGCATGAATGATTTACAAATGCTTACTTATGCCTGCAAGTAGCCAACCATGCTTTGAGCACTAAGATCTATGTAGAACCTAGCACAGATCCTACTTTTTATAACTAAAGTTTAAATATATATATACATACAAGAAGACGCAGAAGACACTTTTTTCTCATTTACGGCAAAGTGTAAACCATTCCATTGTAGGAATACATGATAGTGTACG
This sequence comes from Pelobates cultripes, assembly GCA_933207985.1. Classification (NCBI taxonomy): domain Eukaryota; kingdom Metazoa; phylum Chordata; class Amphibia; order Anura; family Pelobatidae; genus Pelobates; species Pelobates cultripes. The sequence continues at coordinate 44,883,135 of OW240920.1, read as the reverse complement.
CGCTAAAGCAGGCTTGCTAGTGGAAGTCAGTATATGGTAAGCAGTGCCGACATGTTGTAGGCACATCATGGGATGGAATGTTGGAAGCGGCAAACCGATCATGTTTGTTTCTTGTGGTGGTTGTAGATTAATTATATTATTTAATCTACAACAAATTTTTAATTTTTTTAAATAATCTGTGGCACAATAGTGTTTTATTTTAATCGTCCGTTGTGGGATTCTGCTGAAGTTGATTTAGAATAATCTAATTCAGAGGAAGCAACTTCTGGTAATACTGTGCGAATACATTGAAGTTCCTTGAAATGAATATTTTCTTCTCTCTGTGTGATCTCAAGCACTTTGCAGAAAAGTACTGTCATTTCTAGATTGTGAGCTCACCGACTGAATCCTCTGTTCCTTTTAAATTAATGTGTTCATTATTTCCTTGCATTTCCTTTGTTGTACAGCGCTGTGGAATTTGTTGGCACCTTATATAAACTCTGGTAGTCCAATGGGTGTGTCCTGTGTTTTTCACCTCCAGTTGTTGCAAACCACTTGGACTTCTCTTTTCTGTATGATGCTTTTAGTGAGTTGGAGCACAGCCACAGTAACTTGTGCAATCACTCAGAGCCATATCCAAAGAAATAAGTATAGTTTTCTGTAAAGCAAACGTGTCAAACTTGCGGCCCACAATGAACGTATTTGCGGACCGCCTGCCCTGGGGCTGCTTTGTGCTGTGGCTGCGACCAGCCGCTAGACAGGAAAGATATTTCCAGTCTAATTCTTGTCTTCTGTCCCACTGACGCAACTGGAGAGCAGGTCAGCCACTCCCCCTTCCCTCCTGCTTGGAGTGCCAGAGGAGCATCTAGCCTGCTTGTGGAGAGAAGAGCAGAGCTGTGATTGGAGGACGGGCGGCTTGTCTTAAGGTAGGGGAAGAGGGGATGGGAGGACCTTCCTGTGTAGTGTGTTAAATTGAGGAAGGGGGGCAGTGTATTAATTTGAGGGAGGGAGGGGGCCAGTATATTAAATTGGGCACCGTATTCATTTGGGGGAGGGAGTGGGCCAGTTTATTAATATGAGGGAGGGAGGGGGCAGCTTATTAATTTGAGGGAGGGAGGGGGAAGTGTATTAAATTGGGGGAGGGTGTGGGGCAGTGTATTTGAGTGGTTTTAAGAGAGAGGTGTGTTAAATTGGGGGGAGGGCAGTGTATTAAATTGGAGTGGAGGGAGGGGGGCAGTGTATTGGACTTAGGAGCAGTGCATTTGATTTATGGGCAGTGTTTAGAATAAGGGAGGGGCAGTGTATTAGATTGGGTCTGCATGGAGGCGCTGTATGCTCCACATAGAGATGCTGATTGGCCACGCAGCTTTTGCCACACATGCACAATAGTCTCCCAATGCTTTCTTATGGGAAAGCATTGGATTGGCTCAGATAATAAAGTTTGATGATCTCAGGCAAAGTGAATATTACACTCCTAGAACTTCAAAATAAACAAGTTAACGCAATTTGTTTTTTACAGCTGTGCAACAGCATACTTTCACCATTTCAGTCCCATTACCAAACGTTTCTCAATCTGTCAAGGTAGTTGGACTGAAACATTGGTTATATGCAAATGCAGGTCGCCTTAAAATAAATTCGCTCTTTTGTTTACATTGAAGCCCTACGAGCGTGAGGACATCCAGTGTCAGGCAAATTATTTATTAATACTGTACTTTTCTAAATAAACCTATGTTTCTGGGAAAACTGAAGATTTAGTTTTTTTTTGCAGCCCACATAGACCTTATTTATTTGGCTTGTGTTAACCCTTGAGTTTGACATGCTTGCTGTACATCTGGGTCTAGCAGAATTGTGTGACATGCCAAGACATCAGTTGTTCCTTGGATAGCACTAGTTTCATAGGTTGCTGACCACCGGTTCAAATTATATTGTGAACGCCAATTCATAATCAGCCCATGCCTTACTAACCCTTCCCTGCAGCTGCGCATGAAAAACAAGCAATTGTAGTCTGCATAAAGGCTGCACTCTCAGGTTACTTGTATCCGACAGAAACATTCCAGATTCCTAATGTCTGCTCTGTAACATCACATCAGAAGAGGGTGATCAGAGCCTAATCCAGCAGCTCACTATAGCAGATTATTACACAATATTTGGCATCTCTTCTGTTTAACAAATGATTGCATTATGTCTCAACAAGATTTGATGTGGCAGCTTTTTTTTCATGAGCATTGGTCTGTCTCAACACTAGGGGCCTTGCTAAATATTTTTTTTACCAGGATAAAAACTTTCTACAGAAAGCAATCCTAACTGCGCATCCCATACAAACCAGTACTATTTATTTTTTATTTATTTTTTAAGTTAAATATTTGCAGCAGCCGCAGTTTATAGATAAGGTACACTCAGGTCTTTTTTTTTTTTGGAAGCTGTGCTTCACAAACATTTAATGTGATTTCGCAGGCCAGACAAATCAAAAGCAGCAATTTAATTTGTTGAGTGTTGTCACTGAGGAGGCAGACATGACTTACCTAGACTTAATAGATAGAATCTGATCTTATATGGTGACATGCACAGCAGCCTCTCGAAACTTAGCAAGTGCCATTGAAACCAGTACACTGACTTATGGCTAGCAGTGAAGCTGCTGTTAGTGTTAGGAGAGCACAGCTATAGCTGTCTTTACATTCACTGTGCCTAGATTAGATTCCACACTACCTCACTAGCAATGCCTATGAGAAGCTGCCATTGTCATTTCATTCTTGGGTGAGCGCAACCTGGTGTACAAAATGATTTGGGATCTCCCTGAAATGGCACGAGTGAACTAAATTGTGTTTTTGACTTGAGTGCATGGTAATGTAGGGCAAATTGCAGGTGGGACCAGGGGGGCTAGATGGTGGTTTTAACACTATAGGGTCAGGAATATATGATTGTGTTCCTGACCCTATAGGGTTCTTTTAAATCTGAGTACTATGCAATTCCAGCTTGTCATAAAGGGAGTGTTTCTGCATTGCCCGAGCAGCTTTTTTGTTAACATTGAGCCATATTCTTTGTAAACTACCCTGGTAATGCTGGCAGCACCCCTAATGACTCTACTAAACATAGAAGTTTGACCACACTGGACCTGGAAGTCATGTAGTTATAGATTTCCAACATATTTCTATAGGTAGAGTACTCTTGCCTTGGACCCCTGGCTCATTGTGACTAAAGGATTATAGTCTGCAACCTTTAGAATTGTATAGAGTTGCTATTTTTCCTGTGACATAATTTATGTTGAAGTGTTTGGGGGAAGGCAGTCTCCAGATGTTCAGACAGAGCCAAGACACTTGTAGGCAGCACTACAACTACCCTGGGCTCTTGTGGTTTATTGTCTCTTTAAGTCTTTTCCAGTCTCGGTGTGGAGAGTTAGATGGTTGGGCAGTTAGCTGTCTATATTGCAATGGAATATACAAAACAGAAAGCTAGCATCAATTCACCAACAAGGGAGTTCCCTCATCCTTGTGAAGTATATAGTAAAAGCAAAATATAGGAGGTGATCAGCGCTTACAATAGATATACATATAGTACATATGTAGTTTCTAGCATATAAATCTATGAATATAAAACAAGAGAATAAATAATGGTGCAGTACAATTGGTGGATATTTTCCTCCATCTATATCATTTATCTGTATATGCCATTCCATTGGAATTCTCTTTGTGTTTTTTTTCCATATGATGTCTGCACAACTCTGATATCAAGTTCAAAAGACCCTCCACTTCTAACCATAGACGGCCTCTTTATTAGATCTGAGACAGCTCTATAAAGTGTGTGTGCAATTTGCCCATATATACTCCTTCTAATACCACCAATTCTACTGCACCATTATTTCTCTTGTTTATATTCATAGATTTATTATTATTATTATATTTATGTAGCGCTATCAAATTCCGCAGCGCTTTATAATGGGTGGATGAACAGACATGTAGTTGTAACCAGACAAGTTGGACACACATAAACAGAGGGGTTGAGGGTCCTGCTCAATGAGCTTACATGCTAGAGGGAGTGGGGTAAAATGACACAAAAAGTTAAGGATAGTATTAGACTAGTGACAGTTGCAGAAGAGGAATCAATCAGGAGCTATGAACAGCTTAAGTATCCAACAGCTCCAACAGGTGAGGGTGTCTGTCGAGGTGAGCGCGCGTGTTGAGCGCATGCGGGCGCATGGAGTGAGAACTCCCGGCTCGTCAACAACTCCGTAGCATTGTTTGGTAGCGGCAGTTCCTTACCCTCTAACTGCTATCATGTTAACGATTAACCGCAGTTAACAGACTTTCCAGTTGAACATACTGAAAATTTTGCCTCATGGCCCCGACTAAGCAAGCCAAACTGATCGATCAACTCCGCCATGTTAAAAAAGATCGTCTACGGACAACGCATGAAGATGAAGAGGTAGACTCTTTACAAACTCCTAATTGGATGCAAGAGAGTGAGGCCAGTCAGTATACAGACGACCCTGTTTCAGAGAAAAAACTGTACGCTATGTTGCAGAGCTTTAGGATAACTTTGCAATCTGACCTGAGAGAGGTGACTAATGAGATTAAGAAGGAGATGGCTGAAAGAACCTGCTCGTTTAGAAACCCGCTCGGATAAAATCTACCAAGCTCAGAACAAACTGGCAGAGAATGTTGCCTCCCTTACCGATGAGTGCAAGCTATTAAAGAGGAAATCGCTCAAGGCGAGAGGATCGCTCAAGGCGATGTAATGTCCGCTTTCACGGAGTGTCGGAGAGCATCTCGAAAGATCAGCTCTCAGGATTCCTAACGATACTGTGCAGGTCATTGGTTCCAGAACTTGCTGAGCCAGATTGGCTTATGGATCGAATACATCGCTTACCGAAACCACAAAGCGTGGGCTCTGAGATACCGCGTGATATAATAGCACATTTCCAATTTTACAAATCAAAAGAAGCGTTGTTTAAAGAGACGAGGAATATACCAGCCTTACCTGAACCATATTCCAGCATACAACTGTATGCTGATCTCTCAGCATCCCTATATTATCCCTATATTTAGTTAAGGAAACTATAAACTAATAACGCAACGGATTAATAAAGTAGTACATCACAATTGTAAGTTAGTTCATTATAAGGTAATAATATGATCAGCACAACTAGGAGTTGAATGGTATGTATTTACTAAACTAATGTATTATTATGGGAATGTTTTAGTATGAATGCTTACAATGATAATGAATAATATAAAGGCTGTTACTGCAAGTGGCTTGAAGGAAAGGGATTTTATTGATGGATAATGTGTAAAATGGGATGTACTGCCTGTTTTTCATTTTTTTTTGGCATTAATAAAAAAATTAAAATGGGAAAAAAAAGTTTAATTGAAACGCTTTTAATATACTAGTAACTACATCTGTACCGTATGTATATCTATTAAAGCGCTTATCACCTCCTATATTTTGCTTTTACTATATTGCAATGGTTAGCGATGTGGACAAAAAAAGAGAGAAAAGATAATGTTGTGGGCATCGGTTGTAAATTCCACTTCCTGTTTGATACTTAATCTTTAACAAAGATTTTAGTTTCCTGCCTTGGCCACCACAGCACATACCCAGGAAAACACAAATCCCTCCCTATCAAACCTCATAATTTTTTAATTTTGTTTTATTTATTTTAAACATCAGAGCTAGGTATGTGTATCTCCATTACTCAATTTAGATTTTTCTTCCATACCATGTTCATCATTTGTTAATTTCTATCATTATTCTTCGTGATTTTCACTTTTTACTTCTCTTCTACCTTTACTTCACTTTATTATTTCAGTTATCTATTTCTATTTCGCAGCCACTGCATTTTTGTTTACATTTTTTTTCCCCTTAAACCTGTGTGTCCTGATTTTGAAATAAAATCATCAATCTATCAATATCAAAGATTTCCCCTGCGGGCAAATGATCTGCAGGCCCATTAACAAATGAATATGTAATGCTTGTTATAGCTGCAAGCCTACACCCCATATTTTACCACAAGATGGCGCTGAATGTATGTGGTCATGATTTCAGGTATCCGATTTTATTTGATTCCCTCCCTTCCTAATGACTTGTTTTCCATGAAATCAGATGTGGGATATTTTTTTTTTTTTTTTTTTTTTATTGTAACCTCACAGATCGTTAAGCTGTAGAACGCAGCTGGGAGAAATTCCTCTATGTATGGCTATTTCATTTTATTTCTCCTGTATGGGTATGTGCGAGCTTTTTCCTCTGCACATGTTCTTTGAAGAAACACTAAAAATGTTTTGCTTAAACACAAGATGTACATTTTTTTCCCTACAGATGTCAAATTCCTACACTACATTAGCAAGTTGTAGGTTGTGAAAAAAAATCAAATAAACACTTTATTTTTTTTTTTATTTTTTTTTTCCTTTAGGAAATCCACACAAAGACCATATCTTTGTGGTCCTACATTAATAGTCATGTGGATGAATTTACAAACCCATTTTATGTGAACTATGAACACCACGTGCTGTATCCCGTTGCGAGCTTGAGCCATTTGGAACTCTGGGTTAATTACTACATTCGATGGAACCCTCGAACACGATCTCAGGTTAGTTTTCCCATTGTCCATGTATGAATCAGTCTTGCTATTGTGCAACGTACACTTTGTTTTAGATATCTCTCATCTCACAAGGTAACCAGAATGTTAACATATGTGTATCTTAAGTTTGCTAAAATGGCCGTTCGAGGCCATTTGTGATATGGACGATTGTGTCAACAGTTTGAATCATCCTATCTGTCCAATATGAGGTATAAAAAAACTGTTTTTTGATACCAAACCAATTTCTATGTATTAATAGATTTAAAATGTTTCTTCCTCCTAGAGTTTATATTTTATTTTCCTTTTCTATTTTCCATCTTTTTTATCAAGAATGTAATCTTTTATGTTGATTGGCTCCTCCTAGAGGTAGAGTGAGTTATTACTTGTATTTTGGCTGATTGCCCTGCTGAATGTAACGTGGCAGAGCCACATTGTATGGGACATGACAGCGACTACTTATTTAAACTTTAATTTTGTATAAAGCTAGTGTGTGCCTGTTTATTGCAGTATATATTATTGTCTTCATTAAAGGAGTACTATAGGGTAAGGAACACAAACATGTATTCCTGTTCCTATAGTGCTAAACCTACCATTTAGGTGGCTTGCTCCCCATTACCGCCCACTTAAAAGGAATTAAAGCTCACCTTATTTCCATCGCTGTGCTGGCCTCGCCCCCTTGGTGACATCATCAAAATTGCTGCTTTTTTGCCAATCAGTGCTTTACCATGGGGAAAGCATTGCATTGGCTAAAATCGGCATGGGGGTGGGGCTAAACACCATTTAGACCAATCAGCACTTCCTCATAGAGGTGCATTGAATCAGTGCATCTGTATGAGGAAAATTCAGCGTCCCCATGCTAAACGGCAGTTCTGCCTGCTGTGCAGCACTGAGCCAGAAAGCACCTCCAGTGGCCATCTGAGGAGCGGCCACTTGGAGGTGTCCCTAGGGGCAATGTAAACACAGCCTTTTTTATTTTCTTGTAACCTCACAGATCGTTAAGCTGTACGGGTATGTGTGCCAGCTTTTTCTCTGAAAAGGCAGTTTTTGCATGAAAATGCCTGAAGGCAATGATTATACTCACCAAACAACTACAGTAAGCTGTAGTTGTTCTGGTGACTATAGTGTCGTGCCAGGACTACAGTGATATCATTGGATGTGCCTAACTAAAAGCTGTGATTAGTTTAATCACATGAAAGCCGTTATAGATTGTTTCATTCATAGAGTTGAGCCGAGCAGGAAAGAAACCCCAAAACTTATGAACAACCATGTTGACAAGACTAAAATAAAAAAAAGCCTTCCTTGATGCAATGGAAACCGATATAGCTGGTATGAAAGACTTCTATGTCCATTTGCAAAGGAAACCGACCTCACTGTATTACTACAACAACTGTGTTTAATAGAAACCCAATTTACTGTTTGTATGGACATGCTAAGCTGGTCACAGACCTATAAAATGTAGACTTAACTTTGTGGGGGGTTGGCTCTAAATTGACATCAAGATTTTAGAAACTAAAATACTTGGTAAAATAAGTGACCCAGACCTACAGGTGATACTCAAAAAATATCATGCAAAAGTTCATTTATTTCAGTAATGCAACGTAAAAGGGGAAACTAATATAGGAGATAGACTCGTTACATGCAAAGCAAGATAGTTCACGCCGTGATTTGTCATAAGTGCGATGATTATGAGAATCTATGGGGCATTGCCAAGAGAAAGATGAGAGACATGAGACTGAACAATGCAGAAGAGCTGAAGGCCGCTATTGAAGCATCCCGGTCTACCATAACACCTCATATAGCAGTGCCACCGGCTGATAGCTTCCATGCTACGCCGCATTGTAGCAGTAATTACTGCAAAAGGGGCCCAAACCAAGTATTGAGTCCATGTGCATGCTTATACTTTTCAGAGGTCCAATATTGTTCTATGTACACTCCTTGTTTTATTGATTGCATGTAATATTCTAATTTACTGAGATTGTGGATTTGGGGTTTTCATTAGCTGTAAGCCATAATCATCGCACTTATGACAAATCACGGCTTGAACTATCTTGCTTTGCATGTAATGCATCACATATATTAATGTAATGTATCTCATTAGTGATGTCCCGAACGGTTTGCCGAATGGCGAACATATGACCCTGTACCTCACAGTCAGCAGACACATTCCAGCCAATCAGCAGCAGACCCTCCCTCCCAGACCCTCCCACCTCCTGGACAGCTCAGTAAGAATGCAGCTTTAAAATGGATGCTGTCCAGGAGGTGGAAGGGTCTGGGAGGGAGGCTATGTTGAGAATCATAGGTCCATCTCATCTGTCCATATTATCCAGCAGGGCACATTTAGAGCAAGATATGCCAAACTGAAACCTTAAAATAGGAGGCTACCCATACAGCCCTATTTAAAGTGAAAATATTTGCACTGGGTTATACCAGTAATGTATAACTCTTCCAAATCAATTGATGTTTGTTAATCAACCAGATCTTTATATAGGTTTACCAATTTTAAATATTGCAAACGTCTGAATAAAAAACAAATTCCTTTTGATAAAGGAACACTGTTGGCACTTTAACAACATAATCTTATTGAAGTTCTTATAGTGTCTGTAGTCCTGTCCCCCCTCTACCCAAAAAAAATATATTAAACTAATTAGAAGACTTGGATGAGCAGCTTCAAGCCACGCCTATAAGCCCTCTGGGCTTATGAATCTTACTCCCCAGTTCTCATACCATGATGTTACATGCGCATGCATAGAGTATCATTGAATTGTATGAGCATCACGATGAGTGCCGCGTATCGTGAGGAGCATTGGATTCACCCGTCATCCTGGATGCACGCTTCCAGATGGATGCAACCCGAGGAGGAGGTTGCGGCAGCGCTGAGGGAGTCTTTATTATTTATTTTGTTTTATGGATAACCAGGGCTGTAGCTTTGGGAATACAGATATGTATTTCGAACGCTACAGTGTTCCTTTAATATGATCCAGCTTCCCTTACAGAGAACTGGTGAAAGTGCACTCGATCCCTAAGTAACCATATTCAGCAACAAAGATAATTCTGATCATATAAATACCACGAAATATAAAAGTAGTGAACTAAAGAACAAATCCACTTTCTATCCTGCACATTTCAAATCTAGTGCTCTAGATATATTTGAAAAAAAAGTTTGTAAGGATTTAAAGTGTTTAGACACTAAAAATACAAGAGACAAACAAAATATGAACAGGAAAGAAATGAAAATATTAAAAGAGCTATACAACGACACCTCAATAGTAATTAAACCAGCCGATAAGGGCGGAGGCCTCGTTATCCAATCCAAAGAGAAATACGAAACAGAAGCTTATAGACAGCTAAATGATCAGACAACCTACATTAAATTAGACAATGATCCAATAGTGGATATAAAATCTGAATTTTATGATTTTTTAAAGAGGGGAAAAGACACTGGGATTCTAAGTGAGAAAGAGTTCAATTATATTAAAATACTACACCCTAGGATCCCAGTGATATATTTTCTCCCTAAAATTCATAAAAATTTAAATGACCCTCCAGGACACCCCATTGTGTCAGGAATAGGATCCCTCCTTTCAAACTTATCGGAATATATCGATATAATGTTACAACCGTACGTCAAACAAACAAAATCTTATCTAAAAGATACAATAGATCTTCTGAAAAAACTACAAACTATAAGTTGGGAAAATGATTATATACTTATTACATGCGACGTACAATCATTATATACGATAATTCAACATGATAAAGGATGCCAGGCAATTAGATCTATTTTAGAACAAGATGACTCTATGTTCCAAGAACAGAGAGATTTTATTATTGATGGTATAGATTTAATTTTGAAACACAATTATTTCTGGTTTAAAGATAGTTTTTATTTACAGAAAACTGGGATAGCTATGGGTACTAGGTTCGCACCCAGCTATGCCAACCTCTATATGGCCGAATGGGAAGATCGGTCTGTGTGGAGGGGACATGGCTGGGTGCAGAACCTGGTCTCCTATTCTCGTTACATAGACGACCTTCTGTTCATTTGGAAAGGGCCTATTAGTTCAGCTAAGGATTTTATTTCTTTCTTAAATAACAATGAAGAAGGTATAATTTTAACAGCGGATTTTAGTAGCACTATGGTCACGTATCTAGATCTTAATATATATATTGAAAATAACACAATACAAACTAAAACACACTTTAAAGAAGTAAATGTAAACAACTATATAAGCACCAAAAGTTGCCATAACAAGATTTGGTTGGACAGTATACCTAAAAGTCAAATGATGCGCCTCAGAAGAAACTGCTCAGATGAAGCTGTGTTTTTAAAGCAAGCTAACACACTGAGAGAAAGCTTTATACAAAAAGGTTATGACGCTAATCACATTGATTCAACCATCAAACAGCTATAATTAATAGAAATCAACTTATACATAAAGCTAAAAGTTCAGTGAATCAGAACAATTGTGATTTTACTTTACCTATTGTATTAGATTATAATAATAAAAATAGACAATTGAAAAAATTTTTAATAAAACACTGGCACCTATTAACCCCTTAAGGACTGGACTGTTTTTGCGATGTTGTACATTTGCGACCAGGAATATTTTTACACTTTTGTGGTGTTTGTGTTTGGCTGTAATTTTCCGCTTTCTCATTTACTGTTCCCATACAAATTATATATTGTTTTTTTCAGGACAAAAGGGGCTTTCTTTACATACCATTATTTATATAATCTCATGTATTTTAATTTAAAAAAAATAAAAAAATCTGATGAAAAATTGAAAAAAATACATGTTTTTTGACTTTTACTTGAAAAATCTTTTACTCATCTACAAAAGCGAATGAAAAAAACTGCTAAATAGATTCAAAATTTTGTCCTGAGTTTAAAAATACCTAATGTTTACGTGCTTTTTTGCTTTTTTTGCATGTTATAGGGCTATAGGTACAAGTAGGATATTGCGGTTTCAAAACATACATTTTTAAAATTTATCAATAGTGACATTGTAACACTATTATCTGTCATAAATTTCTGAATAACACCCCACATGTACATATTTTTTTTAAAGTAGACAACCCAGGGTATTCAATATGGGGTATGTCCAGTCTTTTTTAGTAGCCACTTAGTCGAAAACACTGGCCAAAGTAAGCATTCATATTTGTTTGTGTGTGAAAAAAGTAAAAAAACTAAATTGAACGCTAATTTTGGCCAGTGTTTGTGACCAAGTGGTTACTAAAAAAGACTGGACATACCCCATTTGCAATACCTTGGGTTGTCTTCTTTTGCAAATGGTATGCCATCATGGGGGTAATTCTCATTCCTGGGCTACCATACGCTCTCAAAGGCAACGTAACCAACCTGGCCATTTTCAATGTAAAAATATTTGACCCATATATTTGACCTTGTAACTTTCAAAAATGCTATAAAACCTGTACATGGGGGGTACTGTTTTACTCGGGAGACATCGCTGAACACAAATATTAGTGTTTAAAAACTAGAAAACGTATCACAACAATTATATCATCAGTAAAACTGCTGTTTGTGTGTGAAAAATGCAAAAAAAGTAACTTTCACTGACAATATCATCGCTGTGATATGTTTTACTGTTGTGAATCACTAATATTTGTGTTCAGCGAAGTCTCCCGAGTAAAACAGTACCCCCCATGTACAGGTTTTAGGGTGTCGTAGAACGTTACAGGGTAAAATACAGTGCTAGCAAATTAAATTCTCTGGAATTTCGGCCTGGGTTGGCAGGCAGGTCCCTCAAATTGCAATCAATAAAATTACTGAATTATGTAAAAATATTACATAAATACGCACGTAGAATTTAAATATATATGCATATTTATATATTTGAAGTCTACGTGTATATTTATATAATTATTTATGTAATTTTGTATATGGACGTATGTATATTTCTTATTATTTTTATTTATTTTTATATACATAGATATATATACAAATTCATTCTAAGTGTATTTTGATATAAATATATATATATTAATTTTAAAATACAGTTAGAATAAAATTTCATATAGCTATATAATTTTTTTTAAATTTTTTATTATTATTTAAAAAAAATTTATTTAATTTAAATTACTTATTATTTATATTTTATAATAATATATATATACAATATGTATAGTTATTATATATATTATATATATATACATGTGTAATTTAATTATAAGTGTATTTTTATATTAATATAAGTACATATTAATATAAAAATACACTTAGTATGACATTATATATATATGATATATAGACATATATTATATAGGTATAATATATGTCTATATATCATATATACACATATATAATTATTTTATTTTTTTTAATTAACACTAACTTTATTTATTTTTTCTGATTTTACACAAGCAGGGAGACTGCCTGTCAGCACAGACAGTCCCCCTGCAGGCAGACACATGGACACCTATTGTGACCATGTGATCGCTGTGTTAAGCGATCACATGGCCACAGGGGTCCTAATCTGCCGTGGGGAGACTGTCTGGGCTGCAGGCAGTCTCCCCACAACCGGAGGAACACTGATCGCCGCCGGGGGAACGACGGCGATCAGGTAAGTACCCCCAGACCGTTAGGACGGTTCAGGACCGTCATCGGTCGGCAAGGCAAAAATGCCGATGACGGTCCTGAACCGTCCTCGGTCCTTAAGGGGTTAAAGGAAGATGAAGTTTTAGGAAAAATAATTCCCGATAAACCAAAAATAATTTTTAGAGGAGCTCCTAATCTTAAAATGCATTTAACGAAAAATTTTACAAGAAACAGCCCTAACAAAATTAATGATTTTATGGACAAAAAATGTTTTTATAAATGTAATTGTTGTATGGCATGTAAAAAAACAAAAACTACTAAAAGAATGATTACTGATTTTAAATCAAACAATACCAATAAAACATATAATATAAAAGAGGTCATTACATGCAACAGTAAAAATGTGATCTATTTATTGGAATGCTCGTGTGGCCTCCAATATGTAGGTAGAACGATCAGGCCATTAAAAACTAGAATCGCAGAACATTGTAGAAATATAGAAAAAGGTCTGCAGAATCACTCAGTACCAGCGCACTTTTGCATGCATAACAATGACCCTAAGCACCTCACGTTCATTGGGATTAAAATAGTTAAAAATCACTGGAGAGGGGGAGATGCTATAAGAAAGATTGGACAAACTGAGATGCAGTGGGTATACCAACTAGATACCCTACACCCCAAGGGGTTAAATGTTGATTTTGATTTATTCATTTTTTTTATAAAAAAAAAATATATATATATTTTTTTTTTTTTTTTTCATTCTTGTCCATTTTGTTCTTTTTTATGGCATGTTCCATATCTATTGGGTTTTTATAACATCTTTTATGTTTTATGGCTGTTTTTAACCATTATGTTAAACCATCTATAATATTCATATGTGCCATTTTTATTTCTGTATTTTAGAATCAAATGCTATAGGTATTAGCCATTTCAAAGTATATATTATGTATTATTCTCTTATTTATATTTTATATTGTTTTATTATTCATATTCTAGGCATATGCATACTCTTTCCATACTTATATGTTTGTGAACAAACTGTTTCAACTAGCTGTCCCCTAAATGGATGTCTGCCCTCAACAAAGATGGCCGCCGCATTATGTTTGCATTGCGATATGCCCACACCCTCTAGGATTGTAGGCTGGGGCGGGCGATGTTTTAAATACTGTTTACACCATTCATTGGTGTTACATACACCTTGGGGCATCTAGATATTATATTATTTTGCATTTCTCTGCACTACAAACGCCGCGATCATTTCCGGTCGGACGCGAGCACTACGTCACTTCCGGTTTGACGCAGGTGCCGCGTCACTTCCGGTATGACGCGTGCGTGTCAGCAAACAGCCGGAACCAGGAAGTAAGCACACCAGGACACTATCTTTACATTAAGAAGGATATATAAACGGACTTATTGGACATTATACCACACTTCTGGAGAAGCCAACCTGGCGAAACGCGTTAAGTGGGACTATATTTTATGCTTTTATAAATCTTATTTTTTATTCTGTTTGTTTATATTAAAGTATACTTTTAAAGTTACTTTTATATCCACTCCAATCTTTTATTTTATTTCCTGGATCCTGTATATCCTTGGTGGGGATTATACCACCTATGCTGTTTATACTAGAGCAGGATATATGAAAAAGTACAATACTATTTAATACTGATCATACTATTAGTACTTACTTCACCATATTGCTGCTATTTTTCCTTTCATATTTACTACGTTCATTGCACTGTGGAAATATTCGTGGCAACTCCTGCAAATTCAAAGACGGGGATTGTACCGTCCAGGCGTTTTCACAGCAGAGCTCTGTTATAGCTCATCCATATGTGAGTGGATTGAACTTAGCCTTATACCTTCTGCTCTTAAGAATATATTTACTGTATTGCACTATTATTTGTTTCTTAATCTTTTCTTTTTGAGGTTACGATCCATTTGGAATATTCAAGATATATGTATGTATATTTCACATGTATAAAATAGGCGCGGTATACGTTTTGCCTTTTTTTTTCTACTATTCACTTACAAGGTTTGGGAATCCTTGTGCATATACTGCTGCCTGATCACTATAGTGAGCGCCTATTCTCTTCCTTTTTTCTACCATATTCAGCAAATGCATTTTTCCTACTTTTAGCTGGGAGATTGGGCAACTGTTCAGGCAGGAAAAGCTGAAGCGATTATCTGCAATCTCATTCCTGGATCATTTTTAGATTTTCATTTGGAAATTTGTTTAGCTATATATTTGTATATTTGTTTTTAGATCTTGGTAGCAGCACGGACACTAGAAATCCATCACTTTTCTCCTCTGTTATGGAAAATGCTTCTCATGGCAAATTCTCGCCTTTTGGTCCTATATAATGCCTATATGGCCAGTGAGGATAGTTTCTTTTCCCCAGTTACAGAGTGGCGGTTTATTATTTATGTAGAGGATCCAAAGTCTAAACCTTTTAGAAATAAACACTTAGCACACACATTCTATTTCCAAAGCATGGTCTCCTTTAAGTCTGAAAACATTTGGAAGATTTTTGGTCGTAGCACCTTGTACAGAAGCTGAAGTTGTCTGTTCACCGTTACTTTAACTAGTTTTAGTTACCGATAATTGATCTCGTCGTTTTGTGTACTGGTAAAAACTGTAATCTCCACGATCTATGAAATACTTTTATATTGGATAAATAATACTTTGCTATCTGAATTAGATTATTGTAAAGGGATAATCACCATTTTTTTCCCTCCTGTTTTCTTCAAGTACTGTAAATAAAAGCATGTTATATGAATATTTATGGCTTGTAAAAATTCTCTCTCTGTTTGTCTTATGGCTGCAAATTAGAATGTGACAGATCTCTCATTTTAGACCTTTTTGGAAATATAAGCTGATTTTTTATTTATTTTTATTTTTTTTTCCTCTCTTTCTCTTTCCGTTCGTGGAGTTGCTTCAGCACATATACATGTTCTTCTCTGCACAATTGACAGTATAGGTATTAATATGCAACAGATGTCTTAGCAGGATTTTTAAATTGGCACATATCCTCTTTAACTCACTTCTAAATAGAAAAAAATTGTGATTCTTCACTTTTGGAACAGATCATGTAAACATGCATACTGCTGCATCAATGTCTTTTGCACGAATATAACAGTACAATGTTTAGACCTCATTTAAAGATTATACCAACCCAAATAAAACCCCCAATGTTTTGTTTTAGGTATTTTAAAAAGTTATTTTTATTTTTAAAAACCAACCTTCAATCCAAGGCCAGATTTTGCATGCCGACCAATCGTTCAGGATGGAGGGAGGGGCAGTGTCTGGATTAGGCATTGTGTGTGTCAGTTACCAACATGCTATGCTTGCTGACGACGAATCTAATTTATGCACAGAATTCACATTAATCCGGACTGATTTAATCATAACTGCCAGTGGTGAGGTTACACCTCTGACAGCTAGATTAGATAGCTCTGTGTGTGCAGCATTTTATACTGTAACACAATACTCGCTCCTTGCACCATGACCGCTTCAGAATGCTGTGGTCATGGTGCTTGCAATAAACCTTTAAAGAGGATCCATGGAATCCACCTTTGCCAATGACTCCATAACACTGGAGTTGTGCTGGTGTTCATGAGAATCCTAAACCAGTTATATTGCAAAGAATGGTGTATTAAAATACATTTCTTTCCTGCTAATTTGCTCATGGTGCAAGTGCAACAAATCCCTTGTTTTCATTTCATTTTTTTTTTTTTAGAAGAGATTTACCCATTTAGGTGTGCTGCCTCCCTGTCATTTGACTAAGCGCTATTCCACTCTTTGTTTTTGTTGTCCACTGGTGTAGAGCAGCCTGCAGCACCTTTTGCAGCTCCCACCCTTGACCTGCATCTGGCCAGCCTTGTCCCCACTGGACCCCACACTGCTAAATATACACAGAGCTGCAGAAGACCCCCCGTCCCCTCATAAAAATAATACAAACAGCCGACACAACACCACTGACAATTCACATACATACACTCAACCCCACATGCAGCCTCTCAAATGCAATACCTCAAGCAGCCCCACACATACACACAACAAACACAATGTGACACATCATCCATGTATACAATTACACAAGCAATCCCCTTACAGCTCGCATACACAATACCACAAACTACTCAAGTATACTGTACAATATAACAGCCCACACATGCTACAAGGCAACTGCAACACACAAATAACACAAGCAAAATAGGGCAATATAAACATCTCATAAAAAAATAAAAAAGAGGATCGGCACACCAAAAGACTTCTTGTTTTGGCACAGTACTACTAAAAGGTTGCCTGTTCTAGTGTTTGTCAATATCTAAAATTCTCTTGGGCCCCTGTAATCATGGTAGTTGGCAATTAGCATTAAATGCCTTTCTGTGCCTTTGTAGATTTGCATTCAACTAAAATAAAATATAAACATATAACATATAACAAATCATTGTAATGCTTTAGAATGTCTCTAAACTCTCCAATGGCTGTTCTTATTTAACACCTTCACTCCCTGTAATGTGTGCATACAGAGGTGTGAGGTATGCATCTATTCTCCAACCACGTGTATACACATTTATCACCAGTTTGTCTTGAAAGTAGCCATCTAATATTGTATTAGTCTTTAACGCAAGTCTTTAGCCTGTTTGAGTTTTATCACTGTTAGTTAACAAGAATTCTAAAAAGTTATTTACGGTTTTAATAATATGTATACTGACATGAAAAATGCCCTCCACAAATACACAAATCCTTGTTGTGTTTTTTTTTTCTCTGTTAAATGTTCAATGGTTAAATCTGCCTTTGGACACATATGATCTCTTAAGTGATACTTATTGCGTTCGTGCTATGGCATCTTTATAACTCAATGGAGATTTCATTCAAGATCGATTTGCTTTGAATAACGAACAGCATAATCAATAGATTGTTCGATTATATAATGAAAACTTGAAGCCCTCGAAAGAGCCATATATCTCAAGGCATTATTTGTACAATTTAATAAGTGAGAGTTTCTATCTCGTCAACCTGGCCCAAAGATGTGTAATATTTCATAATGAGGGTACATGGGATTTTACCGTGTTTAGAGCTGTCGTTGTGGGTACGTTACAGAAAGTACCTTTGTTTATTTTTGTGAGGTCTGGTTCCTGCATTGCAATAAAATGTTAATTATCTTAATTGATTGAATTCAACCTTTCATTGTGTCATTATTTAATTGACACAGCTTTTCTTTTTTTTTCTTTTTTTTTTTTAATCCAGCCAGATTGAATGCTTTTTATTTGTTTATTTTTCTCAAATAAAAATAATTACTGAGCCACAAAAAAAGGAATGGCTTTGAGTCTTGAAGGAAATGTGTCTTAGCAGATAAATGAGAATAAATGGCAGTGTGATGTAGCTCAGATCACACAATGGCATTAAAATACAGTAGCTTTTCTGCCTAGACTTGCCGTAGCAAAAAAGATGAAAAAGACTCATTCAGCGAGGACAAATAGATTCATCACTTAACAATTTCAAGGTAATGCGTGTCCTTGAAACACTAACGCTCAGTGCATTATACATCCCTGCACACATTCAGTAAACAGCAAAAGCCTTTGTTTAGCAATTCATGTAAGCATCCTTTCAAACCTCCCTGCCCCCATTCTCCTGGTTTTACTTATGGATCATTTCAGGACTGTGTAGAAGTTTTTTTTTTTTTTTTTTATTATTATTGTTGTTATTGCTGGATAATAAAGCAGTTTGCCACAATATGAGATTTGAAATTGCCACGCCTTGTTTTTTAATTTATTTTTATACAGGGTACTACTAATTGTGTAGCGTAGAATGGCATGTGCCTCCCTCCCACATTTATCACACACAACATTTGACAGGGAGAGTATTTGGGGACTGTAAATCGTGGAAGCAATTAAAAGGATTGCACAATTTTTCCCCTTCTTTCTGATCCATAAGTAAAAAAATTAAAAAATCCTGATTTGGTATCGGTATACACTATTAAAAAAAAATAATAATAATTTAATTTTTGTTTCCTACAGAAATAGCCAAACTGTACTTATAGAAGAGTTATAGACTTTTTTTTTTTTTTTTTTTACAAATCAGCAGTTTTTGCCTGGATGTTGCAATTTGGTTTTCATTTCAGTTCTTTGTTTTAATGCTTATTGTAACCAATTTGATATCAGAAGAACCTGCACCTGGTGTTTTGTAGTATAGCCAAGGAGAAATGCATTCAAATCCTCAATGCAAAGTATGTGAATAGCCACGTCTCTAACAGAATGATAAAAATTCTCAGGTATGCTTCCAGTTTTGGGTAGTTTGACCTTGAATTTCACTTTGAATTCCAGATAATTCTCACTTTAGGGAATAAGGCTGTTTATCTCTTTTCTCTAAATTGTTTGTGTGTTGAATATATAACAGCACTGACCGCAACTGCCTGGGTATTATTTTTTTATTATTTATATAGCTCCAGCAAATTCCATAGCGCTGTACAAAGTGTATCATGGGACATGTCCTGCAAAACACTTGACATCCCTAAGGATGGCAACCACAGCTCTGAGATTCAGCTACACAGTGTGACTTGTGACTGCTTAGTCTGCAGTACTGCCATAACCCCTTTATGCCAAGGACATAGGGAAACCCCATTCTATCTTAACATACACAATGCGTCATTGTCTGTAATGGGCTTATAACTGGGGATGCTGAAACGTGTTCAGAGACTACAGGTTTATCGTACTGTACAGGCGTGATCAAGAACAATATACTTAATATCATGTTATTTTAATTAACACCTATAAGTCTACAGTCTATACCTGACCTCTTGTGATATGTAGATTAGTAGAGTATATACAAGGAATGCAGATCTGCTATTCGCACTATGGTACAAGTAACAGTTTAACCTTCCAAGGCAGTATTTACATGGTCGTGTGATAAGAAATGTGCAAATAAGACATGCATACCCTTTTCAAATGTATTATGTAGGGCAATAGCTATAATCATTGTAAACTGTTCATTATATCTGCAATCTCTACATGTCAAAGCTTCATTAAGTTGTGGTTCAAGCAGACTGTAACCTTTATTTCCATAATGGTCTTTGATCTGCTGAAGAACTCCAAAACCAGCATTTTGGAAGGGATAGTATAGGCCCCCTAAATTAAATTTAGCTTAACGAGGTGCTTTTTATGTATAAAACATGCCCCTGCAAACTCCTTAATTCTGTCATGTGGGAGTTAAATCATGGTTTATGCAGCCATAGCCTTACCTCTACTGGCTGTGACTAACGCAGCCTGCATGGAAACAATGGTCTCATTTTAAATCAGATCTTACAGCAATGTGTGTTTACTTTAGAAGTTTTTATTTCCTGCTCTGTTCATTTGACTTTAATCACACACCGGAGTCTCTTGCAGGCTATTAACAGAGCAGGAATTAAGAAATTATAAGTGTGCAATAATGGATGCAAAAACAAAATGAATAATCTTTTCCAAAACATGTGTAGGGAGGCGGTGAAAGTCTCTAGGACTGTATAAACCGCGATTTAACTCTAAAATGACAGAGAATTGATCAGAGAGACCTGTACACCAAAACCACTTAAATAAGGGTATCAACTCAATGAAGCTGTTTAGTGTATAGACCATGCCTCTGCAGTCTCACTGCTCAATTATCTTCCATTTAGGAGTCAAATTACTTTTGTTTCTGTTTATGCAGTCCTAGCCAAACCTCCCCTAGCTGTGACTGACACAGCCTGCATGAAAAAATGGTTTTAATTTTCAATGAGATATTAACTAACTTTAGAAGGTTGTATCTCCTGCTCTGTAATTGACTTTTAACCACACACAGGAGGCTCCTGCAGGGTCTAGCAGGATATTGACAGAGCAGGAGGTG
The DNA here is from genome assembly GCA_933207985.1 of Pelobates cultripes. Lineage (NCBI taxonomy): Eukaryota > Metazoa > Chordata > Amphibia > Anura > Pelobatidae > Pelobates > Pelobates cultripes. The sequence continues at coordinate 44,862,162 of OW240920.1, read as the reverse complement.
AGTAATTCTCAATTAAACAGACCGTGCAATAAGGGATGTTTAACATTAGATCTCAATTTTCAGGAAGTGTTTAGGAAGGCTGTGCACATTACAGGGAGTGCAGAATTATTAGGCAAATGAGTATTTTGACCACATCATCCTCTTTATGCATGTTGTCTTACTCCAAGCTGTATAGGCTCGAAAGTCTACTACCAATTAAGCATATTAGGTGATGTGCATCTCTGTAATGAGAAGGGGTGTGGTCTAATGACATCAACACCCTATATCAGGTGTGCATAATTATTAGGCAACTTCCTTTCCTTTGGCAAAATGGGTCAAAAGAAGGACTTGACAGGCTCAGAAAAGTCAAAAATAGTGAGATATCTTGCAGAGGGATGCAGCACTCTTAAAATTGCAAAGCTTCTGAAGCGTGATCATCGAACAATCAAGCGTTTCATTCAAAATAGTCAACAGGGTCGCAAGAAGCGTGTGGAAAAACCAAGGCGCAAAATAACTGCCCATGAACTGAGAAAAGTCAAGCGTGCAGCTGCCACGATGCCACTTGCCACCAGTTTGGCCATATTTCAGAGCTGCAACATCACTGGAGTGCCCAAAAGCACAAGGTGTGCAATACTCAGAGACATGGCCAAGGTAAGAAAGGCTGAAAGACGACCACCACTGAACAAGACACACAAGCTGAAACGTCAAGACTGGGCCAAGAAATATCTCAAGACTGATTTTTCTAAGGTTTTATGGACTGATGAAATGAGAGTGAGTCTTGATGGGCCAGATGGATGGGCCCGTGGCTGGATTGGTAAAGGGCAGAGAGCTCCAGTCCGACTCAGACGCCAGCAAGGTGGAGGTGGAGTACTGGTTTGGGCTGGCATCATCAAAGATGAGCTTGTGGGGCCTTTTCGGGTTGAGGATGGAGTCAAGCTCAACTCCCAGTCCTACTGCCAGTTCCTGGAAGACACCTTCTTCAAGCAGTGGTACAGGAAGAAGTCTGCATCCTTCAAGAAAAACATGATTTTCATGCAGGACAATGCTCCATCACACGCGTCCAAGTACTCCACAGCGTGGCTGGCAAGAAAGGGTATAAAAGAAGAAAATCTAATGACATGGCCTCCTTGTTCACCTGATCTGAACCCCATTGAGAACCTGTGGTCCATCATCAAATGTGAGATTTACAAGGAGGGAAAACAGTACACCTCTCTGAACAGTGTCTGGGAGGCTGTGGTTGCTGCTGCACGCAATGTTGATGGTGAACAGATCAAAACACTGACAGAATCCATGGATGGCAGGCTTTTGAGTGTCCTTGCAAAGAAAGGTGGCTATATTGGTCACTGATTTGTTTTTGTTTTGTTTTTGAATGTCAGAAATGTATATTTGTGAATGTTGAGATGTTATATTGGTTTCACTGGTAATAATAAATAATTGAAATGGGTATATATTTGTTTTTGTTAAGTTGCCTAATAATTATGCACAGTAATAGTCACCTGCACACACAGATATCTCCCTAACATAGCTATAACTAAAAACAAACTAAAAACTACTTCCAAAAATATTCAGCTTTGATATTAATGAGTTTTTTGGGTTCATTGAGAACATGGTTGTTGTTCAATAATAAAATTAATCCTCAAAAATACAACTTGCCTAATAATTCTGCACTCCCTGTATATGCAAGGAGGTGTAACTAGGGCTGTATAAACAAAGTGATCTAACTGCTAAAACTGAGCAGTGCGACTGCATGAGCATGATCTGTACACCGAAACCACTTCAAGAAGATAAAGTTGTTTTGGTTACTATAGTGTCTCTTTATGCTAAAGTTGTGTTTGTGCTTAGTGTCCCTTCAAGCTTCTACCAACAATTTCTTTCTAATTATTATCTGAATTAAAATTGGCTTTGTACTATCATCTCACCCTATTGAGAAGTGCTTCTGTGTACATGTAGCAGGTCGGGAAACCCTGCAGTAAACATTTGGTACTATCAAATATTTAGCTTTGGCAGCACATACACTGTTTATCTATATTGAAATGTTTTTAGGAGACCTGTGGAGATTAACATTGCACCACACAAAGGAGGCAATTGAATACTCTAGTCCAAAGCCTATAATTTTATGCAAATTATCATCTAGAAATGCAAAGTTGTTTTGGTATCCAATAAATAAGGTAACCTATCATTAAAGCATTCACAATCTAAATTGGATTGCTAACGTGTGTTCATGTTCCCTTGTTTCTACATGGAGCTTTCTCTCTGAAATAAACCGTAATAATGTAACAGTTGTGTGCGTTTCTTTTCACGCTCTTTTAAATGCTTTTGCTGAAACCGTTAAAATTCATATCAAATAATTAAAGCTGTAATAACACACAAATGACACATCTGTTTTATACTTTCAGATGCCAATTCATCAGAACCTTAAGGATCTCCTGTCCATAAGAGCAGAACTGCAGAAGAAGCTGGAGGAACTTCAGAGAGAAGCTGCAACTCGATCTGTGTCCTCTTCATCAGACCGGGGGTCGTCCCCTTCGCATTCCGCTACTCCTGTACACACGGCTGTTTAATAAGCAGTGCAGACCGTAACGCTTCATGTTCGATGTACAAACAGGTCTCATTCCCTATAGCAACCAACATTCCGGGCACCAAAGGATTTCGCCCAGGTTTCTTTATAGAGCATCTGTTGGTGAAGGAGTCTGTAACACCTGTAATTGGTTGCAAAGCTGACTCGAACACCGCCAAGCTTCTTTGCTCCAGATAATCAGGATTCATCAATATGGTTCTTATCCTTGAATGTTTACATGTTACGTGTTACATCCCTTCACTTGAATGTTTAATCTTACGGTTCACAGAACTGTAACTTTCAGATGGGTTTATTCTCCATAAACCTAAATTCCAGATAGTCTTTATTTCTAGCTATTTATATATAGGAATTCAGCACAAGTAACCTTTTTACCTGTGTCATCCCTGTACATAGTAGTGCAGCACTTTGTCTAGACCTTATTCTAAGTATACTCTATGAAGGGATCAAATTCATTTTTTTCATGTCCTGGAAGAGTGTTCGCTCTCAATTTATGTTACATCGACTATTGCATTGTTTTTCTACCAAGACGCAGATATGGATATCAAGGAAGGAAGGAACTAACAGAATGTGTCTATTGCAGAATTGTTAAATAGTGGGTAGCTCCATTAAATACTTTAATCTAACTTGGATATGTGGTGTTAAAGGGACACTATAGGCACACAGACCACTTCAGCTCATTGAAGTGGTCTTAGTGCAATTTCCCTTAACCCTACAGTGGTAATTATAGCAGTTTCTAGGAAACTGCAATAATTACCTCTCAGGGTTAATTAACTCCACCTCTAGGGTTAATTAACTCCACGTCTAAATGGCGCTGGACACCCTCACGATATGCATGAGGACCTCCAGCGTCACTGAAATCCCCATAGGAAAGTGTTGGTTAACGCGCGTTAGGTCTCGGAGCATGGGTGGCGTCTGACCCAGTGCCGAGGGACATTGGCGCTGGATTCAGGTAAGTGATTGAAGGGGTTTTAACATTATGGTTTGTTCATTAAACGTGTAATCTTCAAAGGACTTAAAAAATTCAAAAATATCTAAATCAGAAAATTCTCCCATCCTCCGTGCATAAACCTCTCCAAAACAAATTATTCTTAATAGATCGTGAGCATATCCTAGACATTCGGAATAATATATATTATTATTTTTTACTAGATAATTGTTGCATGCAATGAGCCATTGAAAAGGTATTCTGAGATGCGTTGTGAAACAAATGCTGTTCGCTGTAGGGGGTGATGTGTTTTTGTTATGAATTTTCTCAGGAAGCGTTTATATACATAATATACACTAACAGAGCAGTATGCACTATATTTAAAATAGTGTTTGGGTTGGAAGACACCATTATTGAGTAATATCATTTGAGAGGATGATTATATCTCCCATTGGGTGTCCAGCAGATACAGCCTGTAGAGAAGTTTAATCTTTGCCTAATATCCTGTAACCATACTAAAGGCTACAGACCAAACGGGTAATACATGAATTCCTGTATTACTCCATGCTGATGGGTCCAAATCAAATATTGTTACAATCATCCATATTTACTATAAATTTATCTAAAGGGTTATTCCAACACACCAATGACCTCTTCTGCTTTTTGAAATTCTGCTTAGACAGAGAAATCTGTATATTTGTGCCCGGATAAAGTTCCCTCTGGTGACAGATGTAATATGCTTCTTCCCTCTGTGGCAGCACTCCTGCAAGGAGAAGCCTGTTGGACCTCATGCATGGAACTTGCGCGCACACACAGCACTTGCTCTATGTATCCCCCTCCTTCTGTTCAGCCTTCACAGTCCAGCCCTCCCAGCCTCTATAAATTGGATGCTCTTTTCCTCCCCTGTTTAGTTCACTCTCCTTGTCCAGCCCTCCCCGGCTCATTGCTCAGATTGCCAGAATTGCGAGACAGACTGGCTTTAGTGGAGAGATGAGCAGTCACTCACATGCGCAGTGATAGAGAATTGAATCCAGTACTTCTTTATCAGAAGAAGCAGATTGACTTTCCCCGCACTTACTGCACATGTGCCCAAGGTCGAACAATGCATCTCTATGAGAAAAGCATAATGCAGCGTGAGGATGAGGAAGGTTTGGAAAGGATTGGAGAGAACTTGACCTGGCGATGGATTCAAGTTAAGTTTTTATTTAAAACAAGAAACCGTTGGAGTAACCCTTTAATTGATATATCGGGCAAAATACAAATGGTAAATTCTACAACATTGATAACTTAATTAGAAGAACTATTAACATTGTTGCCTCTAGCATCTTTGTGAGCTGGACAGCACTGCAGCTGTGTGTTATAGGAATTTCCTTGCAAAAGTATTGGCACCCCTTAAAAATAATCATTCCTTTCTGGATTACAAATGATACATACTCACAAATGTCCAAAACTTTTTTATTGCAAACTCATTCGTTCTAAGGGTATATTTTTAAAGCCAAAATTAGGAATTAATGTGTAATTATTATTATTACTGGACTTTCTAAAGTGCCAACATATTCCTCAGCGCTGTACAATTGTGGGGGGGTGGGGGGGGAGGATATTACTTAAAAATACTGAAGGAAAATACTGAAATCTGCTGCTTGCAATCCCATCATGTTACTATCTGGTGAAGCTGTGTTTTGCAGGTAGAATCGTTAAAGGGACGCGCCATTCATCAAGACCACTTTAATGCATTTGAATAATAGGCTGTATTATTTATGGGTGCTCAAATCTCTGTAGTTTTTGAACAAAAAAATGTTTTGCAAAACCTAAGCCACGCCCCTCATTCTAGAAAACCTTAACACTTCCTTGTCAAATGTTTTGACAGCTCAACCAGTGATGGTCTTGAATGATCTAAACTACAAAATAACCTACATAAGAAGGAGAGGGCACTCAGGAAGGCATATAGTAAAGATATCACTGCCTGTTTGTAGTTTCTCTGTCTGCAGCCAGGTTGTGAATTAAAAGCAGTGCTGTTGGGGCGGAGATGTATATAATGATAAGAAAGGTCTCTGGCAGGGAAGGCATACTGGCGGAGAAGTTATTTTTGTGATAAAACTACAAGGATTTGAGCATGCAAAAATATAGCATAGTCATACATTCCAAGTGTCCCTATTTTGGACGCTCTGTCCCTCTTTTTTACCCCAGTGTTTCTCTTTTCTTGGAGCTCCATATTGTTGGTGTGTCAGAGTGTATAACCGCTCCACAGCAATAATACTCACAGTAATGTGTCTTTAAACTACAATAAATGTGTTTACAAATCAGTATGTTTAACTAAGATATATTGTTTTAGTTCTAAATTAAAGTTTAGCTGCATAAATTAATATTTGTAAGTAACCTAAAATGTCTCTGATTAACCACACCCTTGACCACACTCCCAGTCAAACTCCTAAAATGATAGTGTTTCTCTCTGTCCAATTGAAAAGTTGGAAGGTATTCATGTTGAGGCCGAGGGCATCAAATCGAATGCATTAAGGTTGTGTTGTGACTTGTGTTCCTTTAAGCCTTTCGGCTACCTGCCATCTTGGCATTCTTTTGGTGATATTTTTGCCTATTGGTTTTGGCATATTTGCTCCAGGTGATTCAGTTTGGATGGAGCTTGTTCGCTGATGTTTCTTAATAGGATTGAGTTTAGGACTTTAACTGGTCTCGAAGGAGATTCCAATTGTTGGTTAACGATATGTTTTCTGTTTTTTTTCCCAGCTGTGTAACTTAAGAAGCTTCCAGGGCAGAGGGGATTAATGTTTTTAAAAACAACAATTTTATTGTTTTCCATCAAAATATTTACCATAAACCCAATGTCATCTTGTATAAAAATATACTTTCTAAGTTTAAATGTTTACAACTAAAGTATCGCGCACACAAACCATAAAATGTTAATATATAGACAGTCAGGATAATGTGAGAATTGGTAAAGGGTCAGCATACTTTTGCAAGGCATTATGTATATTCATGTATGAATGTGTCGTTTTGGGGAGATTTTGCTTTTACATTTAAAATTGGTTGTTCCTGTGCAGACTACAGGAGGTGATTTTAAAGGAACACTCACAGTGCCATAACTTCTATACTGTGCTGTAGTGATTATAGTGCTAGAGGTACCCTGGTGTCCTCCATGTAAGTACTCAAACAGTTTAGCAATGGGTTGACTGTGCCTGGCGTTTGTCAGGGGCCGTGTGCCACTTCCTGCAACTGTGCAGCTTCCTCTCAGCCGGAAGCTCTGAGCTAAGCCCATTAGTGCCGGGTTTAGCTCAGTGGGTGAGTGAGATCATCTGACACTCTCCACCAATGAGCTGGCTTTGCACTGCTGGGCTTAACTTAGGACAGCTAGTGGCAGCATCTAAGTAGTAGGCTCTGAAAGCTGAGAGGAGGTGGGGAACATCGCTCAAGAAACCCCATAAGAAGTCAATTAGTTACTTAACTTTTGGATTACACTGGTGAACACTGACATGAAATTGAATGAAATTTTCACAATTGTGCCCTCTGCCAAAGGAAACATTACATCAGAGTTATTACAATTAGTTCTTCAAAAATATACCCAAAACATAAAACAATGGCAGGTAACCAGCACAGAAAAATTTACCAAAGTACTAAAAATACATTAGGGGGAGAAAAGGAGACATACCACGCATTTTGCTTTTGAAGGACACTTTATCAACAGTTACCAAATTGCTGCAATGGTTCTAGTGCTTGGAGTGTTTCTTTAAATGGCCCTTTTCTCCAGCGCCAAGTCCCCATCAGCGCTGCCGCACGCTCCTTCTCGGCTGAGACTGTCTTGTACAGTGCTAGTCATAGAAGAGCATTGGGACAGTTAGTATATGCACAGTGCTTGTCGCAATCAAATGATTCTCTTGTCTTATTGAATCACTGAACATAATGATAGTCTATGACAAGCCGTGACGGCACTGCGCATGCCTGGTTATGAGAGCCGGAAAGGAACGGTACCTGGCTCCAATATCCAGAGGGGTTGGAGGCGCTTAACTGTTAGGACAGGTCCTCACATAAATGTAATCAGTAGGAAACATTTAAAAAGTCAAAACAGATTGTTTTTTTTAATTTTTTTTTTGCCAACATGTACAAATAACTTGGTGCACAACTTGTATTTCATGATGACGTGTTTTTCGTGCGGTTCTCTAAAATTCAGTGGAGAAATTTAGCTCATGTATTATGGTTCAATTGCTCTATATGCATTCATTGATATTTATTGCATGATTGTCCGGTTATCCCAGTAATTTACTTAAGACATTCCCTGCCAAATGTGTGGTTATAATGTTCATATGATGCACACAATAGATATTTTAGTTACATGATAGTGATCTGTTATTTTTTTTTTCTTCCATATGAATATTTATCTTTCTGTGTTAATTGTGAGCACAAACATGGTTTACTCCTTCACTGTATATAGTGTAAACTGACATGGTAGCACTTTTTTTTTTGGTAACTGAGTATTCTGTTAAAGTTTATTAAATGTTTTTTTATTTAAACATGTTTAGAGTGTTATTATGCAGGATGGAAGAATTTTCATATAAAACAATCACCACTTAATATTTACGGTTGTAACCCTCCTAATGGGGGAAAAGCCATTAAGAAATATTGCACCTACTCTTGAGAAAAAAAATGAATTGGTCTTAATTTCGAACCTGCAGTGTCATGTTGACATGCCTGATCCTGAATTTAAAGGGACACTATAGTCACTAACGCAACTTTAGATTAATGAACCAGAGAATTGAGCAGTGAAACTCCTGGGGCATGATGTATACTGAAAAAAACTGCTTCATTAAGCTTTTATTTTTTTGGTGACTCTAGTGTCCCTTTTCACTATGTCATTTAATGATCAGTAGTTTTAAAGTAATTTTAATGTCTGGCATCATGAAAAATTCTATATTCTTTGTTCACACAAGGAAAAGCCATAACAGATTTAATTGTCTCATGTTTATTAAGAAATTCTTAAAGAAGTAAATACTTTACAGCCAGAATGCAGAAGACTATCACGATGACTGACCATCACGGTTATTTTAACATGATGAACCATCTGTAAAATTGTGAGTTTTTCAAACTACCGGTATATACTTTTACTGTGTCTTCAATAACAAACATACCATTTTGAAAAAACTGATCACACGCTTTTACTTTAATATTTTTATTAGCTTTACATATTCCCAAACAATTCATCTGTAGTTTAACACAATATGGAAAATCTGTTCACAAACCTTTAACTGCGGTAGGTAAACTTATATTAGCAGTCTGCTAATGTTGGACATCCGCTAATATCTGTAACAGTCAGACGTGAACAGTCGATAAGAGTTTTTCTTATACAGACTACATGTACCCCTGTGCCCCCTCCCCCCCGTGCATACTCCAAAGAAGTGACATAATTTAAATGCCCTTTGTGACAACGAAACAGTGTTCACCAATTTTGTAACCCTATTTTAATTAACTTGAAATAAACCCGTTAATGGTGAATTCCAGTGATACAAACTGGGAAAATTCCAACCAAATTAGAAAGATTCTCCCGTTAGCTCAGTCATCAACATTTATGGTTTAGTTAAAAGAAATTAAAAAAAAAAAACAAGTGTACATTTTCTTTTATGATTCGCAAAGCAATTTGCATAAGATTGTACATAACGTCTTAAAGACTCTTTAAAAACCATCTTCTAAAATATATTTAAAGCAGTATAAATGTAGAGCTTTTAACCCCTTAAGGACTAAACTTCTGGAATAAAAAGGAATCATGCGTGTCCTTAAGGGGTTAAACAATCTATATATTGATACTGCAAAATACAAGCCAATATACATAATCCAAAAGGAAAACAAAGTATTATTTTCAAATGCCTGGTATCACAAAACCATACACATGATTCCACTCGAGTAGTTCATTTGAATGTGGGGAAGTAAACGGTAGCAGAGTCAGCACATTAAAATCCTTTTTTCTCAACATGATTTATTAGAAAAAAATCAGGATTCTAATCCACAACTTGGGAATATGTGCTGCACCACTTTGACTGTGAGCGTGACACTGATGTCTGTGTCAAACAATCCCAGTAATACCCAATTTGCCCACTGCCTTAGGCTAGATATTGTAGGAAATGCAGTTTACAAACATCTGTAATAACACAGCTATTGCTTTGGACGATAACTCTAATCAGAAAATAGAGATATTGTTGGCTTCCTATAATTAAACACATAGTGTGTTCATGTAAAGAGCTCCACAACCGTACATGATCTCATTTAAGCATACAGTGGATGTGCAGCTATTTTCAAATATCCATCTGCCATTTTAATTTATTTTTTTTTTAATTTGTGCAAATTTAATTGTTCGAGTTTGAGCACAGCAAAAGCAATAAACACAGGCTGTAGTGTAAGGAGACCTGTTGAGCTGGTTTCCTCCTATGTTGTGGTAGGAGGCCCGTTATCTACCCCTTTATCACATAGCAATAAAAAGTATAAAAGAACTCTCAAATAAAGGCAGGAAGTTCCAACCATGCAGCGGCTGCCTAGACCAGGAAGGACCTCCGCTAATTGGGGTGTCCCCCATCATTTTCAATGGAAACAATATATAACGTAAAAATTTGCCCAGTGGTTTATAGGATCTTTAGCTCTGTGCTTGCTACAGTTCCATTATCAGGACCATAAGTTATGGGGCTTTAATTGTACCTTTAAAGGGATACTCCAGGCACCCAGACCACTTCCGCCCATTGGAGTGGTCTGGGTGCCAACTCCCACTACCCTTAACCATGCAAGTGTAATTATTGCAGTTTTCATAAATTGCAATATTTACCTTGCAGGGTTAAATCCTCATCTAGTGGCTGTCTAGTAGACAGCCACTAGAGGGACTTCCGTGTTCACAATACACGAAAAGTGTTTTCAGCAACGCTGGACGTCCTCACGCTATGTGAGGTCCTCCAGCGTCGCCGAACTCCCCATAGGAAAACCTTGTTTAATGCGCGAAGCCTGACCCAGCACCGAGGGACATCGGCGCTGGACTCCGGTAAGTCACTGAAGGGGTTTTAACAAATGTTTTCCTGGCACTGGAGAATCCCTTTAAACCTTTGTATGAGAATTTCCACATGGCTTTAAACCTAAAATAACTTAATGAGGTCACTTAGAGTGTGAGACATGAATCCAAACTTAGTCTTCACCAAAAATAGCAAACATTATTTTAAGGTGAGTTTAGTTTGTTTTGGACCAATATCTGTCTGCTACTGCAAAACTGAAATCCTCAGAAAGCCTCCTCTGACATGAAGCACCCCGCACCTTTAACTATAGCAGGACTTCTAGTAATAGTCATGAAGGGCTATTCACCAAAAGTCAGCATACAACAAATAGTCATTTAAAGTGAATTTCAAATTGAAGGCCAACACTTGAAACATAGCTGACTTTAATCCTTTTATTTTTCAAGGTTGGCAATTTTGATCATTTGAAATTAATTTAGCATTTCCAACAATGCTCACTTTTGTGCCTAAACCTGATGAATTTGGATAGTGCATGCAGACTGGATTGTGATGTCATGTATAATTGGTTCTTAGAGGTTAACCAGTGTTGCAGAGCACTGTGTGTGTCTCTCAATTTCCTCTTATATCCTATAATCTAATCACATATTATGGTTATAGTAATATGACATGAGCTTGTCATTTAGACTTCCTCCAGCACTCTCTGATTAGCGTTCGAGAAAGCATATGGACATCTTCACACATAACCGCACAAGGTACACGGGACTAAGGTTATGCTGAGTGCGCAACTGAGATTTTCTGATGCTTCACCTCAAGGCTATAAGGACAGTCCATAGTGGGGTAAATATGTCTGATGGAACCTTTGATTTAGAGTGTAATTTAACATAGAATCACAGAGATACAGAAGAGACGGCCATGGGTCTTTACAAACCAACCCACAGGCTCTCCCCAACAGAAAGGGGAGACTCCTACATAGATTGACTACCAAGATTACATTACTTACAGAATGTCATTTTTGGTGACATTCAGTTAAATATTGTATTTCTACTGGCAATGGATGGAGATAGTTAGAAAGTGTTCCATGTGCACCAGCACAGTGAGTATGCCAAACAAAGCAACATTCAGCGCTGCGGAATAGGTCGGTGCTCTATAAATGCCAGTAATAAGTAAATAAAAGATACAGCACTGTTGATAGTATGGCTGTGCAGTAAAGTTGAATCATGTAGTTAGCAGCTTTGTATACACTCATATCACTTTCCCCAGCAGCTCACAATTAGCCAAGACCATTATGTGAGAAAACCAAAAAACACATTAATAGGAAAGGAAAATAAGCCACAGTGTTGACAACAGCCTGGATTGAAGGGGGCTTAGTATTGACCCAGATACCCTGAGAAAAAGGACCTTTGGTTTGTTCATACATTTATCCCTCAGCAATACAATAACAGGTATATAATCAGCCATTACTTAGTTAAAGCAGGGACAATTAAATAACAATGGAATGCAAACTCCTCTTGCTGAAAAGAACATTTAGTGGCATTCACAAAATGTGAGAAATCCCTCAGAAATATGCATAAGATTATAATTAATATCCTATGCAGTGTGCACATAGAGTATTTCTCCTCCATACAGTGTAAAGGGAAATTAAGCACCATTACCACTACAACTAAGTGTAGCAATCTTAGTGCCAAGAAGCTGTCCCTTCAGTCTGATAAATGTTATTTCTGAGAATAACAGCAATGTTTCCATTTGTCTGCCAGTCACCCTCTAGTGGCTGTCAATCAGAAAACCATTTGAGGCACTTCCTCCTAGAACATCCTCATTTTCTGAAGATATTTAGATTCAGCATCATGACCATGCAAACACAATTTAGTCTCCCTATTAGTCCCAAACTTTTAAGGTTCAAGGCGCCCCCAAGTCAAAAATGTTATTAGGTTGTATATATGTACAGCGCAGCGGCATTTTCTGGGCCCCTGGTCAGCAGAAATGCTTGCTGTTCAAGCGCAGATTCAGAACCTAATCTTGATAGGGGCACTGGTAGATTATTTAAATAAACGTTCCAGGCACAATAACCACTACAGCACTTTGTAGTGGTTATGGTGCCAGTAGTGCCCTCCAAGAGTAAGTAGTAAAACTGTTTAAGAACAGTTTGAAAACTTACCTGGGGTCTGCTGGGATAGGGGGGAGAGAGAGAGAAATGTGTTTGGATGTGGGTTATTGTTATTGTGTGGGGTGGGGGTGAGAGGGCAAATTCATGAATATATCATTGATCATAGCACCGGGAAAACACTGTCGGTGTTTCCCCTATGGAAAAGCACTGGATTGGATTTAAGATTATCCTAGTGATGATCGCAGATGAGGGTGAAGCAGTGGTTTTGGTGAGTTACTTTTTTTTTTCTAATTTGTAAAGGGGAGTGCATAATCTAGAGCAGAGGTGCCCAAAAGGTAGATTTCCAGATGTTTTAAAACTACAGCTTCCATGATGCTTTGTCATTCTAAAGGCATGCAAAGCATCAAAGTAGCTGTAGTTCTACACTATCTGGGGATTTACCTTTTGGGCACCCCTGATCTAGTGTTCCTGGGTGCTTTATGGTTATATATCCATTTATAAAGATAGTGTCCCATGTGTGTATGAAACCTATACAAGCAATGTATAACATGGCTTGAGTCTTCGTATACGACTGGAGCAAAGACTGCAAAATAACAGGATGATGGAAAACAAGCCTGGAGAAGGCACAGCATCCAGAAAGCATGCAATTACTACTCTCCGTTTTAGGTTTCTGATTACATAAGGATTGTTTGATTAGATGGAAAGGGCGAAAAAAAAACAATGTCAGACTTTTCCTCCACAATAACAGAAAAAAAGTTAATATTTTTAATAACTGAATAAAATCTCCCTGCAGTCTATCCCCAGAAGATCTCCGGACTCTGTGAGAAAGTGATGGGTTTATCATCAAATCCTATTCTTAAACGTTAATGAATGAGAGGAGACACACTAAACATACAAAGTATGTTGTAAACTCCTCTCTCAGAACAGACTGGGTCTGGCAAAGATCGGCCAAGAATGAATCCATACACTTGAATTAAGGCTCTCTGAGCCGTATACATGGGGTACAAGTAGGTACAGGGAAAACCTATTCATCTGGAATAAAATGCTCTAAGGAATTTTAATATTAAAGTAAATAAATTAATAATAAATATTCTTTATCTATCTACACACAGATCATCATCATTAAAATAAAAACTTGCTTGATGTGTTAATTGCAACAGGCTGCCCAGGCAGTTAAATCATGTGTATTCATAGGGTTACCATAGCCACTATGTTTTCAGGGACACACAGAAATTTGTTATATTTATGAAAACGCATGAAAAGGGTTTCACTGCAGTATGTAAAATAGATATTCTGCAGGATTCTTCATTGCCTGATTACTTAATCTTATACACCACCATTGGAATTCTACATACTATAGGGCAACCCTTTTCAGGTGCTGCCCATCATTCTGTATATGTGATATATGTCCCTGGAAACATGGTAACCGTATGAATCACTGTATTTGAAATAGTCTTCTATGTCAGTGACTCCATACAGTATAACTATACTCTGAGGCATGTTCATTGTTAAACTACATTTCCTGGTAGTAGGACATACATTTTATCAATAAATCAAATGTCATTTTGGTGAGACTATATCTCTTGAAGTGGATCAAGATGCAGTGGATGGTTTTAGAACTTTCTCCATGATACACAGAATATTGGTATTTTCCAGGTGGCAACTGATCACCAAATTACAGCAAATGGAAAATGGTCTAATTGCATCTTTCTGAAAAGTGATAACTGACTTGCTACAGATATGATACAGCGACAGGAGATGTTTAAACACAGACGGGACTAAGCGAGAGATACTTAAATCGACCTTTGCAGTGCTCTTGGTAGCTGATGAGGATGCTCTGATAATGCAGTAAAAAAAAAAAGGTAGTACAAAATTAAGCACCAAATGTACTTCATTTTAATAAAGTGATTTATTGCTGCTGATAGTCTGTAAACCTCGATTGCCTGTCGTTTATATACCCACTAAGAACGTCAGACTAAAAAAGATGAAATAACAGAATTTTGTGTGGCCAGAGACTTGTTTTTTTTTTGTGTGTGTGTGTCATGCACACTTCTCCTATCTTGTCTAAAAAGAAAAAAAGTGTAACTGTGTGCGCCAACAGAGCAGTGTCATAAAAAAGCAACATAAAAATAAATATATAAAACCATCCATGTTACCAGCATTGTTCCTGCTTCAATCAACATTTTTTCCCCAATTTATAACAAGGCATCTAGCTTAGGTATAAAATGTGGCCAACTGCAGCTGTCAAACACTGGGCTGCTTTGATTGTGCCTGCAAAGGATTTAGGGATCTCAAGGATCAGAAGAATCTATTTCTTGTTTATTGAAAACTCACACAAGCAAAGGATTTTAACAGCAGTAGCCTGAGGGGCTCCCATTCAGCTCCTGGGTATATTAATATCTCGTGTTGAGCACTAGAGTAATGTAAAGATTTACTTCCATTTCACAAATGCAAAAAAAAAAAAATTAAATTAAAAAAAAAAAATGGTTTCCAGATAATGTTATTAATTAAAAACACATCATTATTTGATCATATCAACGAGGAAAAAATAAATAAAATTGACCTGTCACTAAAACGTAAACATAAAACTCTTTAAGAAGCTGTCCATTATCTTGAAGCCCAATTAAAATACGCCCATACAGGCTTCATCGATTACGTGGCTGGCAACATTTCTCTGTGTTGGTGTCGTGGATGGGATGTTCACACCTTGGAAGGATCTTGTGTTGGAGGAGCGGCGGTTTGTTCTTCCACTGAATATTTTACTAAAGTGGTAAAACGTATGAAGCAGTTAGTATACAGGAAACTAGAAAACTAGAAAACTGAATGAAAAACCACTGCTCACAGAATTTCACTTCACCCCCTTGTTTGTTTTAAAATGGCCTAAGACTGTGAGAAGGTTCCCGCACTTGCATACAAAACTTGTACCCGGGTTTACGCTCATGTAAATACTATTAAAGGTTCAGCAATTCTTGTATAATTATTTTTTTCAATCTATACTGGGTATTAATGCAGGAGGATGTTTTGTATTTATTATTTTTTGTGGTAAGGTTCCAGTTTCATTTACCCATCACCTATCAGGCTTCTCAGAATGGAGTGGTGAGAAACCGTATGTACATAGTTTTATTACTTTTTTGTTACATTGTGCTACATACCGTAATTTTCTAGTTCCACAGCAAGTGGCTAGAAAGTTTACCTTGAGAAATTGGCTGAGGAGTTGTAGTGAGAGAATTGTGCATATTTTGGTCTATTTTTCGCTAGAGACAATGATTTTATATACTTATATTATATTATATTCCTGGAGGTTTGTGATATACTGTAATTATAATTACAATTAAAAAAATATAGATTTTTCTTCCCAGCATCAATCAGAGGTCAGATACTGGATCATCAGTTTGGATTCTTGTATTGTTTAAAGAGTTCTTGTCTATTAAACCCCAAAAAGTGTTTTTAATTACATGGTTTCATTCTACTGAAACATGGTGACGTGTTTGTTACAGATCACATATCTAGACATTCACAGGAATTAAAATGAGATTTAATTTAAAAAGTACACAACAGTCAAAAGCAGTAAAAGAGGTTAAAACATTTTAAAAAAAAAATTATTTAGTATTGTAAATGCTTGTGTTTGTCTCTGTGTACATGTAGTAAAGGTATTTTGTTCTAGGCACTGAAGGAATTTAGAGGAAAATATAGAATTTATCAGGGAAACACACATTACAGTCAAACATAATCCTTACCTAGCGGTTCTTCACACACTACGCCTTCTGCCTGTTCCCCCTTGACATATTCTGCATTAAGGCTCTCTGTAAGTAGAAAGTACAAGAAACAGCATAATTGAATGGCTTTGAAAACTAACAGCACTGTACAATAGAACAGATCCTAGCACTCTGCTAAAGCAGGGAGAGAATGAGTCTGCCTATTGAATGCTTAATCTTTATAACCATAATGGCAGACCTATCACTTTCCAAAACAGTTCTGACTATAACAAGCAGTAACGGACGTCTCCAGGAAACTTGCCTACCAACGACTACTTTATTTAGGGACAGACCTGAGAAGATACATTGACATACAGTAGCAATATAATAGCCCCACAGACTGTTAACCATGCACTCTTTTGCCCAAACCACGCACCAGTCAATAATACCCTTATGTCCATCCCCACCGCAACTACCTTCCATCCACAACAAAAAAACAAAACATTAAATAGTACGGAGTTTGTTGTAATTAATTAGCCTTTCACTTGGCATAAACCAAAACATAAGAATCAAAGCAAAATCACATCCATGTTTTTTTCCAGGGGAGAGTGGGCCCTTTTTTTTTTTTTTTTTACAATTTTTCATAGCTGTGTAAATATAATGCATTTTAATATAGCAAATAGGGTGAGGAGGGCAGAATGTCTTAATTAAATCCCATAAAATATAATCTGTCTAGTATATGTTATATCCAGTTGTAGGCTGCTAATAGAGTGCTGTGCAGACTGTCAATATCACATTACTAAACCCTCAAGGCATAAACGGCATGATTCTTTATGGCTCACTGGACATTTCTATTTCCAGGATAAAGTGTTGTGTGCTGCAGAATAAGCAAGTCCTTGGAAAAGACCTCTAGAAAGCAAGATCCACGCTTATAGTCTTCTCTGGATCTTTGTGTTGCCTTGCAACAGGACTATATATACACATAACCTTGAAAGTTGTTCAAGGATCCAGGGAACTCTGATCTTCCACAAATGGTTTCCACATTTTTATGGAAATTCACGAGACAAACAAAACATGGAGTATAATTATTTGATCTAGTGATACACGTGTGCAGAACTTAAACACATGGGCACCTGCTCAGCAAAAATAAATATGTGGAGGCCATTGCTCTCTCAAAATCTTGTTTCACCAGAAAATAGCCTGTGAGTTGGCAGAATGATGGACCTAATATAGGCCACCCATTGTGCCAGGCTCTGGGCCAAGTTCTTTTTCCAGAAGGCAGTGATCAACATCCTAGCTGTATTAAGGAAATGCTTGGTCAGGGATTTCTTAAATTTGGAAATAGGTAATATCATATGGCTAAGAGGGAACAATCCCAAAATAAATTTATAGTAGGGTACACTTTTGCCAATATGAAGCTATAAGTGGGCAGTCCCATCAGCTGTGTATCATTGTTCCAACCACAGTTTAGCCCCTCCAGCATGTATTAAGAATACTAAGCAAGATTCAATGTAGGAGTTGAGATGTGTGGTACAAGCGAGAAAACAATTTGTGGTTTGTTTCTTATATAGTAGAGATTATGGAGGGAAAGGTCCATCTTGTCGATCACTGTGCCTCTGAAAAGATGATTCTAAGGTTGTCCCACCACTTCTTCAAAAATGTAGGATGCTGCTAGACAGTAGACTTGCCTTTAGTGATTTGAGGGGGGAGGGGCGAGAGACTCTGGGTCACCTCAGTACTTGCACTCTTGTGCCAGACAATCAGGCCTGAAAACTCTGTTAATGGTGTCTACAAAATCTCAGCACCAGATACTAGTGTTTCCTGTGCTCCGAATAATCTTTAGATCATGTAAGTGAATTGTGTAAATAAACGTACCTTGTATACTGAAGCAAAACTTCTTTTGTTGATATGAAATGTAACTCACTACAGCACCAAGTAATGCCATAGCCAAGCCGCTTGCCACCCCTGCAATAGTTACAGGCTCTGCTGAACCTCCTGTGAAAACCAAGCAGCCATTTTAAAAATGGTTATAGATGCGTACAGTGCTGTTGTAGACAGACATAACACAGAGCCGTGTATCAATATACTGGATAGGTTGTGGATTAAATGTGTGACACTTTTCACCTAACTGGCAACATTTCACCTCTACTCAGGGATTCCCAAACCTAGTGAGTATGTTTAATAATAATACTGTGTGTAACTCACATGTGCAATAAAATAGGACCTAGATAGTTTCTAGGTATTAAATAACATCTAATATTTTTCCAATATTTAACATAATCTTTGAAATTACTTTCTTTTGAACAAGCTGAGATACTGTCACAGCTCATATATTTGCAAGAATGTTGCAAGTCAGAAGGAAGCTTTAATCAACTCACTGCTAATGTTTAATGACACCCACCAGAACCAGAGTCACCGCCTGCTCCTGAATATCCGTTTGAGCCACCACCACCACCTCCATGACCACCTGAGGAAAAAAAAAAACGCATATAAACCCTTCTTTGTTGCATGGTATTACGTCAGTACACCTCATTAATCCTCAGGCAGCAAGAAGGAATGCTGCTCCAAAAAAACAAAATGTCAAAGACGATGTCCATTTGTGTGTCCCAATTAAGACCTGGATTGACCAATGAGTAAGGACAGGCAAACTCAGACTGTGCGTACAGGCCAAGCGTCTACAAATATATTCTTTCTCCACCATATCTATCTCAACATCTCATTAAATTCTCTCTTTCACTGGTCTATATTCCGTGTTCTGTAGTTTATCTTTTCCTGCACCTTATCGTGTCCTTGTCCAGGTCACTGAACCCCGTTCCTTCCAAGTAATTCCTCACCCCTTTCATGAATAAGCCCACCACACTGCCAATCTATAAGTGTAGTAAGGACAAAAAGGAAGTGGGGGCACACCCGAAACATGCCCAGCTCCCCAGCTTCAGAGGCCCCTTTGGAGGTGACCACAGCTATATATTTGAGGCGGTTTTGGATAGTAATGTCACTTTAATTATAATTTTCATACAGCAGATGTATGAATTGCATTTTGCGTATATTCATCAAAGCTCTATCACTTGAATTGTTTCGTTTTGACACTGCATTTTTGTAAAAATTGCGTTTCACACATTAATTTTGAATTATATCATTTTATATATATATTTTTTTATATATTAACAATGCTCTTACAACAGATTATTTAAATACACTTTAGTTTATTTAGCACTAGCACTATTAGATTTGTCTCTCGCGTTTGAATTAGTGTAGGATGCTGTTAAGTAGTGGTGGGCTTAAAACAGTATGGCCATATGATGGAACGGATTTCCCATATTAGTTTGCTGAGATAGGTGATTTTAAGTAGCCTTGTTAAATTTAAAAAGGATTTTTTTTTATGTGTGTGGTGTTCCTGAATATGTATTATGTATGAATCCATAAGTGTAGGACATGGGAGAGGGCATCAGCCCTAGTGGTCCATGGTGGGAAAACGTTTAGAAAGAAGTGATTTAGTGTTCCTTTAGCAGCTGAATGTGTCATTCATCAGATAGAGTATTAGTCCTGATAATGGTATATGCCAACCAATGTGTTCATGTGCTATTTTGCAATGCAGAGGCCAGTAAATGGAAAATCTTAAATTCTTTTCAGTAGGCCAATGGACTTGCACAGCATCCCGTTGGTCTTCCACCTTGGACAAAGGCCTTATTCCCCTTAATGTAACACAAGTCTTACTAACCAAGTTGACATGGGGGCTGATCTTCTGGCCAAACCTAGTCTTACAAAACCAGGAATGGAGAATGTATCGGACTACAAGTGAATTCATAGTACCTTTCTTTTTGTCTGGACTGTAGCCACCGCCACCCACGATGTCTTCTAAATCTGAATCCGAAAAATCTGCAATACATTGCAACAGTGATTAAGGAGGAAAAACAAACAAACTCATCATAAGATCCTGGCTAATCTGAAAACGTGACTGACTGGTCACTTAGTGAGATGCTCCGTAGGCTTGGTTGATTAGGTGACTCTGTAAAGAGAGGTTTCCTTTCTACATAATGCCTCCAAGATTGAATAATATAATGGTTCTTTTCCAGTGAACAGGGATCCACTGAAAATACATGGATACATGGGGTCTATTCGCCAATTATTATTAATTTTTTCTAATTAATTAAACACTGAAATGCAAAATTCAGACTAAAATAGCGAAGCTGGGATTATTTCCCGATTTTATTGCAAATGCATTATCCTGTAATTCGTTGGTAGTCACTAAACCCTTTAGTTTTGGCTTAGGAGAATGTACAATATAAATGTTTATTTCAAAGAGTCCTTTAAAGACTGCACTGTTAGGTACTATTCTGGATTCAATAACTTGGAATTTGTCATTTTCTATTTAGTAACAGCTAAATGGGCGGCAGTCTTGTTTTACTATGGAAACAATGCTGTGTGCTGTGTACAACTAAGAAAGGTCAAATTCTCACCACAAAGACACATTTGTTGACAATCAGCACAAAAACGCAGACAGATTATTTCATGTTAAATGGGAGTAGAGTATTTGCCATTTTAAAAGAGGGACACATCGCACAGTTAAAATAAGAATATGTTAACAGATGAGCATTTTAATTTGCAATGCGCAACCACAGCATGAAACGGAGGTAAGAAGATACAGTAGTTAGAATGCAGAACCTACAAACAAGTGTATTAGGAAGCAAAAAGCATCAATCCAACCAACAGGTTCCTTTGTAGACCCTTCTAGCATTCAAGCAGCTGCCTATTCTCATGACAGTGTGAATCCACAGCAATTGAAGAATCAGAGGCTGCCTATCACTGCAGTCTGAATAGAATAAATATCTGGGAGAAATTTATCAAAGCAAAAGCAGGTGCTATTCTGAGCAAAAACAGCTAACTAAGGACCAATTACCATGGAAACCAACAGAATGTATCTCACACATATTAGCACCCGTTTTGCCTTGATAAATCTCCCCTGTTCTGTACGATATGATTCCCAGTAGTCTCAGCCAAACAAAACACGTGACCACAGTTGGACAATGTGAAAGCAACACAGAAATCCCCTACAACATTCAAACGAGATTCTTGGAGTTTCTAAAAGTACATCATCCACCTAAGATTGATCTCACTGTTACTACTACATTTTGAGATACGAATACTCTGGGGTTTCAGCAAATGGTTATTTTCTCACATTCTTTCCCGTGCTGTAATATTTGTGATTTTGAAAAAGATCTTTATTTAAATTGGATATTTTTCCCTTTTTTAATGTACTTTTAAATTCCTTGCTTCCCAGAGCATGACATGAAAGAATTGATGAACAGGTCAGTGCATATGACACGTACATTTACAATTCTACTTATTATTTCACCAACTTTAAACAGACCAGCATATTATGTCTGTAAGTAACCTGGCTGATAATTTCTGATTTGTGATGTATGCAACAGCTTCTATCTAATTTTAGTTCTCAGTCAACAGTAAAACGGAAAACTGCAGTTTATAAATGCCATAACTATATTACCATATAACAATTTAAAATAGAATACATAAAATCCTAATGTTTGGTGAAACTTAATATTTTACTAAGCAACTTTTCTGGGCTACACACTACCTGGATCTGTTTCCATGGTAACATAACGTAATATAAGTACGGAAGGGCCACTTTGATGAAGCAAGTGTAGCCCATTAGGAAATGCTGAAAATACTATTAATATTACCACATCATAAAAGTATTCTAAATGACCATGATCATCGTATGTTGAATGAAATCTGGCCCTCGATAACCACAGACACATGGGTACAATATACATTTTTAGTGTAAACTGTGCTTAGCAGAACATCTGGCTAGCGAAGGTTTACTAGCGTAATGTGTTTATTTGAGACTAAAGAAGAAGAAAGCAGAATAGGAGAGGGCGTTGAAGTGGAAGAAAGAAGTGAGTTTTGTGCCAGAAGACTTGCTTCTTACCAGATCCCCCAGCCGGCTTATCTTTCTCTTTAATCTTGGTACCTATCACCATGAAAAACTTATATTTATGTAGAATTGTTTTTTAAAAATGCTTACAGCACAGATTTAGAACTCTCAAAACAGCCGACATAATTCTGTAGAGTTAATCAATAAAATATAAATCAGTTATCTGTGAAGAGGAATGTGTTTTTTTTAATCTTACAATTTGCACTCGTTAAAGTTCAAATGTATATTTCAAAACAACGATTACACATTTATAGGTATTTCCATCTCATTTGAAAGGGTTCTAAAAATAAAAACCTAAAAAAATAAATAAATACGATTTTAAGAAAGGGAATGTTATAGCTATTCGATAACTGGACACATCGGGCATTTGCTCTCTATTTTTTCGTTTTCAGAAACCTTATCTTATCTCTCGTTGCAGTAGCCTAATTAATTGTTCAATTGTGTCAAGACTGAAGTTTGGTAAACATTTAGGAAGTGGTTCTTGCATTATAAAGAGGTTTTGCACTAAATGTTAGTAATGCAGGAGGTAATATATTAAATACAAATTAAAAAACAAGTCTGATAAACTACTGCTAGATTATCTGTGAAAGATCCAAGTGAAAAGTAACAAAAATTAGTTAAAATGAATTTCACTTAGAGGATCTATTGTCATTTGTAATGGGTAACATACGATGAAGCAGGTACTTAGACATGTTTAATGTAAAGAGGGAGACTTAGACTTGTACTGCAAAGTGAGGACGTCACTGACAGCACGGACCCATTCCCTTTAACGGATTGTACCATCTGGATTACATTTTGCATTTGTAATTGTGCAACATTATACAGAGTGGCTTCATTGTAACAAGGACAAAATGTAATTTCTAAATTTCAACTGCCCCATACCTGAACCTTTTGGATCATTCTTCTCATCCAAGGCATCTGCCAGGTCAAAGCCACCCGAATCTTTCAGAAAAAAAAAAAAAAATACACACACAAAATGAAGATACAAAAGAAAAGATTTCAACAATCTCAATTATAGAAAAGAGAAAAAAATAAATGAATCTGTAAGAACTAAGAGGACTATTCAATGTGAATAAGTGTCCGGAATTCGAAGAATATTTCAAATTTAAGGCCAGAATTACCAAACTGGGAAAATTCTCCAATTAAATTAAATCTGAAATTCACTTTAAATTATTGGAAATTCAGTAAATAACCCTGATAGTCTTATTCACATCAAAAGGATGTCTTGACAGGAAAAATGGAAAGAAAAAAAACAAACAATACAAAACAGAAGGTAAACTTCATAAATAGGTCTTTAACCCCTTAGTGACCAGACCGTTTTTCAATTTTCTTACCGTTAAGGACCAGGGCTGTTTTTACATTTCTGCAGTGTTTTTGTTTAGCTGTAATTTTCCTCTTACTCATTTACTGTACCCACACATATAATAAACCGTTTTTCTCGCCATTAAATGGTCTTTCTAAAGATACCATTATTTTCATCATATCATATAATTTACTATAAAAATAATTATAAAATATGACAAAAATTTTAAAAAAACAACAACTCTTTTTGGAACTTTGACCCCCAAAATCTGTTACACATCTACAACCATCAAAAAACACCCGTGCGAAATACTTTTTAAATTTTGAGTTTAGAAATACCCAATGTTAACATGTTCTTAGCTTTTTTGGAAAGTTATAGGGCTATAAGCACAAGTAGCCTTTCTATTTCCAAAACATTTAATTTTCAAGATTAACGCTAGTTACATTGTAACACTGATATCTGTCAGGAATCCCTGAATAACCCTTCACATGTATATATGTTTTAAAGAAAACAACCTAAGGTATTAAGCTTGTAACTGGTATATCAGCTAAATATGGAAATGGGTATAATATCTAAAGAAAGGATAATGATGAAAGATTGACTGTGTAAGATACAACAGATGTAATATATCATTTTCTCTTTCCTCTTTTTTTTTTTTTTTAAAAAAAGGAAGAAGAGAAAGCTATGTGACCCCACTTACATGTGTATATAATGCAAATGATTTTAAAGAAAACTAAAGAAGACAGGAAGAAAAGAATAACAGGTCCTGAGAGAGGGGGGGAAGAGGAAGAGATTGAGGAAAGGAAAGTTCGGCATGACAGTGCCGCTTTAATCTTGGTACCTATCACCATGAAAAACTTATATTTATGTAGAATTGTGTAGAAATGCTTACAGCAAAGATTTAGAACTCTCAAAACAGCCGACATAATTCTGTAGAGTTAATCAATAAAATATAAATCAGTTATCTATGAAGAGGAATGTGTTTTTTTTAATCTTACAATTTGCACTCGTTAAAGTTCAAATGTATATTTCAAAACAACGATTACACATTACAGGTATTTCCATCTCATTTGAAAGGGTTCTAAAAATAAAAACCTAAAAAAATAAATAAATACGATTTTAAGAAAGGGAATGTTATAGCTATTCGATAACTGGACACATCGGGCATTTGCTCTCAGGGCCGGCGCTACCTGTAAGGCGGACTAGGCAGCCGCCTAGGGCGCCCCTTGGGAGGGGGCGCCGCCAGGAGCGCCGGCCCCCCCATGGTGCAGCCGCCCGAGCGCTCTGTAAAGAGCCTCAGGCGGCTGCAGCTTTGCCCGGGCGGTGCGTCCATGAGGGCGGACCGCACCGCCCGGGCGCAGCCTGAGGAGAGGGGCTGACAGGAGGGAGCGCTGAGCGCTCCCTCCTGTCAGCTTCCTTCTCTGTAGCGTGGCCGAGCCCTCTATTGGTCCGACCGGTACAGAGAGCAGCTGTCTCCTGTACCCGGCCGGACTAACAGGAAGTGCACACTGAGTGTTCACTTCCTGTTAGTCCGGCCGGGTACAGGAAACAACAGCTCCCGGTACCGGTCGGAAATTCACTTTAAATTATTGGAAATTCGAACCTTAGTAAATAACCCTGATAGTCTTATTCACATCAAAAGGATGTCTTGACAGAAAAAAAAAATACAAAACAGAAGGTAAACTTCATAAGTAGGTCTTTAACCCCTTAGTGACCAGACCGTTTTTCAATTTTCTTACCGTTAAGGACAAGGGCTGTTTTTACATTTCTGGAGTGTTTTTGTTTAGCTGTAATTTTCCTCTTACTCATTTACTGTACCCACACATATAATAAACCGTTTTTCTCGCCATTAAATGGTCTTTCTAAAGATACCATTATTTTCATCATATCATATAATTTACTATAAAAATAATTATAAAATATGACAAAAATTTAAAAAAAACAACAACTCTTTTTGGAACTTTGACCCCCAAAATCATGGATTTTCAGTTCCTGTTATGTGTTCCTGCCAAAGAACACCCCAATATGTGTTCAGCAACATCTCCTCCAATGTTTTATGGGTTTTTGCAAACTTACAGGGGTCAAAGGTAGGGCTTTCCCGTTTTTCATGTTTGCACATTAAAATTTGCCAGATTGGGCTTTCCCGTTTTTCATGTTTGCACATTAAAATTTGCCAGATTGGTTTGCTGGGCCTATGTTGCCTTTGTGACCGTATAGCAGCCCAGGAATGAAAATTAACCCCATCATGGCATATCATTTGTAAAAGTAGACAACCCATGGTATTCAAAATGGGGTATGTCCAGTCTTTTGTAGAAGCCACTTAGTCACAAACGCTGGCCAAAGTTAGCATTCATATTTGTTTTTAGTGAATTTTTTATTTATTTTTAACACAAAAAACGCACTTTGACTGGTGAGTTCATTGTTGTGATACCTTTTACTGTTTTAAACACTCATATTTGTGTTCAGCGAAGTCTCTCGAGTATAAAAATACCCCACATGTACAGGTTTTATGGTGTTTTGGAAAGTTACAGGGTCAATATAGGGCTTGCCCAATTAAGTTTGCTGGATCAGTGTTGTTTTTTGAGACCATATGGTAGCCCAGGAATGTGAAATAATCCCATCATGGCATACCATTTTCAAATGTAGACAACCCAGGGTATTCAAAATGGGGTATGTCCAGTCTTTTGTAATAGCCACTTGCTCACAAACGCTGGCCAAAGTTAGCGTTTTTTTTTTTATAAATGTGTTTTTGGTGTGTGTGTGTATATGTATATATATATATATGTGTATATGTATATATATATATGTATATATATATATATGTATATATATATATATATATATATATATATATATATATATATATATATATATATATATATATATATATATATATATATATATATATATACACACACACACACACACAGACTCACACACAATTTTATTTCCTATATATGTGAAATATAATTAAAGAATTGTATATTATAAGTGTATTTCGAGATATATGTGTATATATGTGCTATATAAGAGATCTGACTATTTCAGTTTTTACAATAATTTCCATTGATGACTTTGATGGGCTTATTCTGCATTTCGTGAGCATTGTAGCACTTTCACAGTTCAAATCATCAAATCATGTAAGACTATTTGTGAAAGTAGACCCTACAGGGTATGTCAAATGATATATTTTGAGCCTTATTATACAGCCATTTTAGCAGCAGTTTATTTTCAAGTGTATATTATTATTTTATTTTTGCTTTTTTTTTTTTTATTTATTTTTTTTTTCAAACCCGACAGCTTGCAGATATATTTAGGGGCATTTTAGTAGCTCACATTTTTAAATTACTCCATAAATGCATATTATTTACAAAATATATATATTTTGAGCTTAATTAAGAAGCCAAAAAAAAATCAATAGTTTTGCCAAGATTGTGGTATTTATTTTTAAATTGTTACATATATATTGTATTTTTAGGCTTTTAAATTTTTTTTTAAAATTCTTTAAAAATCTTAACTGCTCAACATCTCCTGAGTAGAGCAATACCTTTGCAAAGTAACAATCTTAATATTAATCCTAAACCAAATCCTAATCCCAAATCTAACCCTACATCTAATAATAAACATTACCTTTATCCTAAACATGCACATTCCCAAATTTAGCCTCAATCCTAATATTAATATATATAAAAAGTGTTAGAAGAATTCCCTTGCTAATCCAAACACAAATTACAATCCTAAAATTAATTCCAAACCCATTTTAAATATAAAATAAATAATCTTAGTCCCTAATTTAACCTAATCCCAAAGTTCCCTCTGCTTATATTAATAATATTAGCAAAAATGTGAAGCTAAAATAGAGTGGTATGTTTGCCCTATTGGGTATGACAATTTTCAATTTTAGTGAATATAGCATGCCCAATGCCTTGTAATTTTTGGACCAAAATGCTATTGGGGTATGAAGGGAAACATTCAGCTGACAGAGGGGAGCCCCAGGCCCCGGGTATCTATTGATACCTGGGTTTCCTGGTTTCAGAAGGGATTTAACCCTGCTCACACAGCATTGTAACAATGGGGATTTAAATCCCTCATTGCAGTGCTCCCTTTCTGTAAACAGAGTATATTTCAGTCTGGCGCCTCTAATTCTGTCCGCAAGTGATTGAGGGAAGCCCCAGAGATTAAAAAAAAAAAAAAATACCTGGGGTTCCTTTGTAATAGGACATTAAAGCCTGCATGACGGCATAAACAGTCCTATGAGTTAAAATATAGTAAGAAAAACTTAAATTTAGGATTTTAAATGAGACCACTCTCAGCACCAAAGATGTGCATATTGCTGATAACAAAGGTGTAGAGTAATAGAAATTCTCGTTCTCTTACCTGGCTTTTTTCCTGGATTTTTGGGTATATCTGCAGACAAAGAAAATAAAAAAGATTATCATTTAGAACACTAGTAAAGCTACAGCAGTAGATAGGAAGCCTGTTGTGGCTATATAAACCACTAGAGGTGCTACCTAATCACTAAAAAGGCAGTGTTTATATTGAAAAGCCTGCAGGGACAGGCTATAGACACCGGAACCACTACATTAAATGTCCCTCTAAGAATTGTCTTTTTGTAATTGAAAATAAAGCTTTGGAATTTTTAAAAAAGCATGGCTCCTAACTTTTTTAGCTGGCTCCAAGATTCAAAGCAAATTTGTCAAACCCTGCCTTAGCAGGTCTTACATTTAGGTAAATACAGGCTCAGATGAACAACACCACATGACAAATTACAAAGCTAAAATGGAGAAGCCATTTTACACACTTACTGCTTCCATGGGAGTTATGAGGCTAAGTAGCAGACTGGTTCTTCTAATAATGAAATATCTTTGATTAAAGGACCACTATAGTGCCAGGAAAACATACTCGTTTTCCTGGCACTATAGTGCCCTGAGGGTGCCCCCACACTCAGGGACCCCCTCCCGCCCGGCTCTGGAAGGGGGAAAGGGGTTAAAACTTACCTTTTTCCAGCGCCGGGCGGGAAGCTCTCCTCCTCCGATCCTCCTCTTCTCCTCCCCGTCGGCTGAATGCGCGCGCATTCAGCTGGTCACATAGGAAAGCATTCATAATGCTTTCCTATGGACGCTTGCGTGCTCTCACTGTGATTTTCACAGTGAGAAGCACGCAAGCGCCTCTAGTGGCTGTCAATGAGACAGCCACTAGAGGAAATAGGGGAAGGCTTAACCCAATCATAAACATAGCAGTTTCTCTGAAACTGCTATGTTTATTGAAAAATGGGTTAACCCTAGCTGGACCTGGCACCCAGACCACTTCATTAAGCTGAAGTGGTCTGGGTGCCTAGAGTGGTCCTTTAACTGATCATCAGCAAGTGTGACCACTGTAACGGATCACCTGTACTCTGAGCGAGTACCTTCCGTTGATGGTCGCTTCCTAGCTTGCGCCGAGGACCACAAGCACCGCAGACTCCACAACCGCCGTAGCTTAACTGGAGTCTAGCAGTCTTCCTTCCACCCTGGATCAGCCTCTTTCCTCCAGGACCGTGTGGGAGAGCAATCAGGAACAGCTCTTAAAAGAGCAAAGTGATTAAAGCTAAGGGGAATATACATGGTATAGCAATCCCCAATGTGATTATAGCAGTTCCCCTCCAATCACGAGACAAGACTACGTGTTGAGGGTCAAACAGGAACAGAATGCACTGAGGTTTTATTGCTTCTTTTATACACATTTCCCCACAAGGTTACCACCCACGTGGATATTCATCACAGTTCAAATGCCGTTCGAACGGACGAACGGCGGCCGTTCGTGAAAATAGGTAATGTTAATGTGGCGTTTGTATAGTCGAATGACGTTAGACTACTGTCGAAGCGTCGAAGTCACAAAGAAGGTAAAACTTCAGCGGTGTTCGTGCCGCCGAGTATCCGATTTTAGTTCCATGAACTCAACGGCAAAAGCCCGCTGACCGCGTTCGGCTGAATTAAAATGTCCACCACCACGTGTTCGTTTGTCGAATGGCGGCCACTTCGACTACTTCGGCTGCATCCGAAGTGCCATAGCAAAAGAACAGATCTTTTCCCAGAGCATTTAAAGGGCCAGAAACAGTCTAATAAAAGTCCATAAGCCCGAATAATGTTTATAAAGGGCAATATATCCCAGGGGCCATAGTCACAAGGCAAGAGGCAGGCAAGCAGGCCTCTCCTGGAGTAAATGGCAAAGGGCAAAATGTCACAATCACCTTTATAAAAGCCAACGTTTTAGCAGTTTGCTGGTCTGGAACATTCAGGTGTGTGTTAGCACAATGCCAATGAGGAAGCACATCGGCAATGATCTTAGAGAAGCAATTGTTGCTGCCCATCAAACTGGGAAGGGATATAAGGCCATTTCCAAACAATATAAAGTCCATCATGCTACAGTGAGAAAGATTATTCAAAAGTGGAAAAAACATTGAAGACAGTTGTCAATCTTCCCAGCAAATTCAACCCAAGGTCAGACCGTGCAAATATCAGAGAAATTGCAAAAAAAACAAACAACAAGAGTTACATCTCAGACTCTAAAGGCCACACTAAGCATGTTAAAAATCAAAGTTCATGACAGTACAATTAGAAAAAGACTGAACAAGTATGGTTTGTTTGGAAGGGTTGCCAGAAAAAAGCTTCTTCTCTCAAAGTTGCACCTGAACAAACCACAAGACTTCTGGAACAATGTCCTTTGGACAGATAAGACAAAAATGGAGATTCCTGGTCATAACGCACAGTGACACACTAGGCAAAAATTCAACATATCAGCACAAACACCTTATATCAACTGTCAAGCATGGTGGTGGAGAAGGGATGATGATTTGGGCTTGTTTTGCAGACATTGCACCGACCATGAATTGCTCTGTATACCAAAGTATTCTAGAGTCAAATGTGAGGCCATCTGTCCGACAGCTAAAGCTTGGTCAAAATTGAGTCATGCAACAGGACAATGATCCAAAGCACACCTACCAATCTACAATAGAATGGCTTCAAATGGCTCAAGGTGTTGCAATGGCCCACTGGAGGTCAATTGAAATGCTGTGGCGGGACCTTAAGAGAACTGTGCATGGACAAATTCCATAAAACCTCAATGAACTGTAGCAATGTTGTAAAGAAGAGTGGGCAAAAATTCCATGTGAGAGATTGCTAAAGTCGATTACTTCAAGTTTTTAATGGTAAAGGTAGTTCTACAAGCTATTGAATCAGAGGTGTACTTAGTTGTTCACACATGGCTTCTCCATTTTGGCTTTATTTTTGTTAAATGAATCACGACACTGTGTAATGTGTCGTGTGTTGTTGTTCATCTGATGTTGTATTTACCTAATTTTAAGATCCGCTAAGGAACAGATCATTCTATTATACCTTAATATGGGAAACGATAGAATGCAAAGAGAATGTACTTTCTTTTTCCCTTGACTGTATATTTCTAGACATTTTAACATAGGGGTACTAGATCTGAAGTATAGTACTGCCAACAAGCATAACAGTCTCCTTAGCACATTTATATTAATACACCTAAGTTTGAGAATCTGTATCTCTGTAGGTAAAAAACAAACAAAAAAACAATAAAACCACTGCTGAGGAACTTTGAATAAACTGTCAAACACATGGATGGTGTCCGCCTATTGTTGTTGCTGAAAGTAAACATACAACTAAGTGTAATTTCACCACCAAAAATGCATACGTTCAAGAAATTCCAAACTGTAAATAAAGGGGTGTTCAATCCTGTCCCTTAAGCTTTCAAGGTACAATTTTTAACACATGATAGCGATGTCTGGCAAATGCGGTCTAATAGAAGCTCATCTGTCTATACTGCAAGAGAAAGTCGTCCAATGGCTAGCTAATGTGTGCTTTATAAGGGGGTATAAATCAAGTCAAAGTTTGTGCAATGAAAAAAAAACAAAAAACAAAAAAAAAACGTATTTGTTACTCACCGGGTTTTTTGGGAGGGGGTTTTATGGTTGGTCTAGCTGGCTTTGCAGTGGGTTTACTTGGGGTATCAAAAAAGTCTGACAAATCCAGGTCACCTGCAGAGAGACATTTATAAATAATAAGTAAATGCCATGAAACCACATTATTGGTGTTAAATGGGCCTTCTGGGCACCAATACTACTTTAATGCATTTAATAGGATATGGCCTCATTAATATGCTGTATTTTTTGCATACTCAAATCTTTATAGTTTTGCAGAAAATAAATAAATGTTTTGCAGAATGCTGCACAGTAAGCATGCCTTTTTAGCCACATTCCCCTCATTCAGAAAAACACTTCCTTATCAAATGTATGCACACAGCTCAGCCACTGACAGCATTGAGTAACAAAATAACCTGTGTTAGACGGCGAAGACACCCTGGGAGGCATATAGTAATTAACGTACCTGAAATTGCTCCCATATAGATTGAATACAACATATATCACAGAGATGCATGGTGTGTTCAATGTAGAATTTTAGATTTACTCACTTTTCCTTCATTCCAGCGCCGCTTTGTGTCCTGGCCATCCTTCACTCCACCTGCGCTCCTCCCAAGGTCTTCTTTCATTTTTCTTCATTGCCAGAGGGACGTCATCTGAACGGAGTGTCGTCACAACACTTCCTGTACTCTAGAACCAGTGCCAGAAGCGCCAGCTAGGGAATTTCCATAGCAACCACAACGCAGTGGGTGGAGAGCTGAAGGACCTCTTGTCTTTTCTGCTCTCCCTTGTCAGTCAATGCCTCGGCACACAAGGCTTTGACGGACAGCTGGGAGAAAAAAAATTATTTTTAAATAGGTGTTGCTTCTAATCTATTAATTTGTTAGCAAAACTCTATAGACTGAATCTTATGCTCAATCTAATGAAATTAAGTTGTTTGGGCCATGACAGGTTCCCTTTAAGAGGTGATGGTGGGAAAGAGCCATGACTGAGAAATGATGAAATTCTTCTCCAGATATTTTTGCACCCTCTCAGCTCCCCTGGGCAAATACATTCGTTACATATAAGTAAATAAAAATATTCACAGACCACGAAGTGATCACATATTATAAATGTGTAGTATTCTGAGACACTGCATATAATGGAACACGCTGTAATAGTACCTAACCTGGTTTCTTTGGAGGTGGCCTGGGGGGCTTTGCCGTTGGCTTGCTTGGAGTATCAAAAAAATCTGACAAATCAAAGTCATCACCTGCAAAGACACGGATAGGTTTGGATGTAATTTCCCTACAGCGGATGAAAGTCAGGGGCAAATCTACGTGATGACATCACATTGACATATGCTCTTTTTTATTTATTTAATATAAAACACTGACTGTATTCACTAAACACCAAAACGTTAGAGGATGGAAATTCAAACTGCTAAATTTAGCAAAACAAATGGCAGATTTTGAGAAATTCAGCAATTTATTTTTTAACTTAACAATTCAGGCTTTAGTAAACACACCTCTATGCGTTAGTCCTTTTCCATCTCTTTGGCGGAGGATTGTTGACCACCAGGGGCAGACTGAGCAATCGGGCCTATCTGCCATGGACTGAGGGGCCGTCTGTGGTGCATAATGTAATGGCAGCTGGGGAGTTGAACAAGCTCCCCAG
The DNA here is from genome assembly GCA_933207985.1 of Pelobates cultripes. Lineage (NCBI taxonomy): Eukaryota > Metazoa > Chordata > Amphibia > Anura > Pelobatidae > Pelobates > Pelobates cultripes. The sequence continues at coordinate 44,829,059 of OW240920.1, read as the reverse complement.
CCATCCTGCACTCAGTAAGGGGCCAGTACGACCTTCTGTGGGACCCTGCTGTTACAGAAGTTCCCCCCTTGGTCGGCCGTTTTATAGTTATTGTCAGCAGAGAGCTTTGTAGCACACTAAAAGACAGCCAAGGGGCCTTATCAAAGATCCACTAGGCTGCCTCTCAATGTGCCGGTCTTGTGCAGTCTGCGGCTTTTGCCTGGAAAAAAAATATCGTCAGAGGCTCCAGGAGCAGAGCCTCTGCTCTGAGATGAGCACAGCATGCAGGCTGCCTGTAACTGATCAGGGCAGCCTGTGCAGAACTACTCTATCAGTGTTACAGGAAGCATGTCCCGCAATCCCATGGCCGACCAGGAGGAAGCTCTTCAGAACACTTGCATGCCGAGGAGGAGACTGGACTGTCTGGACCCAACTTTTTTCTTTTTATTAAAAATGTTTTTGGGTGTATAAGCTGCCCAAACAGCTCCTATCCATCCATTCCCCTTTATCCACCAAGCCCCAACACACACTACAACCCCTATTCCCCCCCACCCCCACAGCCCTTATTAGGCCCGCTGAGCTAATGCATCATCAGTAGAATCTGTTAAACTCTGGGGTCGCAGGTTCAAATCCCAGCAGGGTTCATTCAGAGGTAGATAAAATGAGTACCATTAAATTGGGAAATAGTAACATCCCCTGGATGTTGGGCTAAGGTAACATCCCCAGGGCGTACTTGAAAACCAGAGTAATCTGAATGTACCTTTCCTGGCTAAATACTTTGTTGTAACTATTATTAGCCCTACACATACTACAGCCCCTATGACCCCCTACACATCCTACAACCCATATGACATCCTACACATCCTACAGCCCCTACACATACTACAACCCCTATCACCCCTACACATACTACAGTCCCTATTACCTCCTACACATACTACAATCCCTATTACCTCCTACACATACTACAATCCCTATTACCTCCTACAACCCATATTACCCACTACAGCCCCATCACCCCCTACATCCTACAACCCCTATCACCCCCTACGACCCTCAACTCCTATTACCCTTTACACATGCCACAGCCCCTATTACCTACTACAACTCCTATTACCCCTTACACATGCCACAGCCCCTATTACCTACTACAACCCCTATTACCCCTTACACATGCTACAGCCCCTATCACCCACTACAACCACAATTCTAAAACCCCTGTTACCCACTTCAGCCTCTATTCCTCCCCTGCACCCTCAATAGCTTATATTACCCCCTGCCCCCAGTAATTTCACACTACAGCACTTATAACAACTACATGCCCCTGTGTTCACACACACAGATGTTCCACACATGCAAACCTGAGTTCACACACAAACTACACCCAAATATGGCCTTGCATTTACACACATACAGACCCTCAATACAAATACATCCCTGCACACACACTGATGTCATGGACATACTAGAATTAATTCCAAAACAAGAAAAAAAATGCATTTAAAGGAACACTATAGGTTCCGGAATACAAATGTGTATTCCTAACCCTATAGTGTTAGAAACACCATTTAGATTACCGCATCCCCTTGCTCCTCTTAAAAAGGTAATACATTTACCTTTATTTTAGCGCCACACGTATCCGCTTGCGCTGGCTCCTTAACGGAGATCAGAATTGATGATCTCAGCCATTCCAATGCTCTCCCCATTGGAAGCTAATTGACACAGATGGCAAAACGCTGCTCTGTGCCAATAAGCATCTCCTCATAGAGATGTATTGAATCAATGCATCTCTCTGGGGAAAGTTCAGTGCCTCCATGCAGAGCATAGAGACACTAAATGTCAGTGCTGCACATTGTCTATCACTGTGTGAGTGACTGCCACTGAAGGTGTCCCTATGCAGCAATGTAAACACTGCCTTTTTCCTAAAAAGGCAGCGTTTGCATTACAATGCCTGTAGGGACTGGCTATACATACCAGAACAACTACATAGTCGTTCTGGTGACTATAGTGGACACTATAATGTCCCTTTAAGGTGGCTCGTAACTTTTAGCACATGGTTAGTTTTTCAAGATCCAAAATTAGGATGCTTGCATACCTCATATAAACACATTGCCATGAGTCACATACACACTGTAAAAAAACAAAGAAAAAAACATGTATTTATATTACTCTGAATCCACACATCGTGACACTGCACACAAAAACATACATACATTCACTTAAACCAGGGATCACAGTGAATATACATACACAAACATACATGCACATATAGTCAAATACACGGTACATACACCATCTTATATACCAGCATATATGGTTCTGCCAGGGGCCCAGGTCCTAATTTTGCCCAGGGGCCCAGGTCACTGTCAGTCCATCCCTGTTGACCACTCTTGTATGAAGCATATATTATCAGAACTAGGTCCATTGTTGCGTCATTTAAACCCTGCTCATTCTTTTTTTTCTGAACTGTATAGTTGCCATGGCTGACATTGATAACCTGCCATTAGCAGATTGTGACTGTGACAGGTGTCAGCTAGTTCGCAACATGTTGATGTCTGCACGTAAGACTCTCTATAAGTAAGTCTGTTATTTTATGTCAAAATAAATTACACTAATGGTTTAATATGATGCATGCATACAATTTAAATGTAAAGTACAATAAACGTTAAATAGTAGATTACATTGTAAAAAAAAAACAAAAAAAAAAACAGACAGCAGGCACAGTTCTTGCATTACAGTTTTATTTATTTTTTTCAGCCCTGTTTGTATTAAGCATTAATACATTCATTTGATTCTATACACTGCAGTTCTGATAAGGTTGATTATTTAGGTTATGCAAGATTTTTGCAAAATCTAATCATAATGAAAATCTAGCAAAAAATAGTTCCTAACAGATTTTTAATTTTAATTTATTTGTATATCTGGCTGTCCTAGCAATTTAATGTAATGCCCCTCTACCTACTGTGCTGCGTGCAGGCGCTTTGAGGGAAGTTGCACGCCTACATCACTTCGGAAGAAATATCTGAGCGTGCATTTACTCATACAGCTTATCTCAGCAGATGTCCAGAGCATAGAAAGATGACAATACAAGAAAAAAATATCAAATTGAAATTTCCAAGAAAAAAAATCAAAACTATGGTTACTCTTTAATGAGTGGTAGGGTTTTTTACCCGAGGTCTTGAACAGGCTTTGACACACATAATGTTTAAAAGGAACACTATATGGTCAGGAACACAAACATGTATTGCTAACCCTATAGTGCTAAAAGCCTGCTAAATATAGTAAAATCTTAACTTTATTCCAGTTTCCTGCTGCTGGCTCTGCCCTTGATTTGCCTGCCCGACTGACATAATCACAGTGCTTTGCCGTAGGAATGCTTTGGATTGGCTGAGACTGTCAAGAAGCCAGATCAGAGCCAGAGCCAGCACAAGCCACTCACAGCCTTGGCCAAACAATTTCCTCATTGAAATGCATCGACTCAATGGCAGTCACACTGTGCAACACTGCCACAGGCAGCACTTCTAGTAGCCATCAGAGGAGTGGCCAGTGGAGGTATCACTAAGCTGTAATGTCAACAATGTCTTTTCTCTTAAAGGACCACTATAGTGCCAGGAAAACATACTCGTTTTCCTGGCACTATAGTGCCCTGAGGGTGCCCCCACCCTCAGGGACCCCCTCCCGCCCGGCTCTGGAAAGGGGAAAACTTACCTTTTTCCAGCGCTGGGCGGGGAGCTCTCCTCCTCCGATCCTCCTCCGTTCCTCCTTCTGGGCTGAATGCGCACGCGCGGCAAGAGCTGCGCGCGCATTCAGCCGGTCGCATAGGAAAGCATTCATAATGCTTTCCTATGGACGCTGGCGTGCTCTCACTGTGAAAATCACAGTGAGAAGCACGCAAGCGCCTCTAGTGGCTGTCAATGAGACAGCCACTAGAGGAAATAGGGGAAGGCTTAACCCATTCATAAACATAGCAGTTTCTCTGAAACTGCTATGTTTATGAAAAAATGGGTTAACCCTAGCTGGACCTGGCACCCAGACCACTTCATTAAGCTGAAGTGGTCTGGGTGCCTAGAGTGGTCCTTTAAGAAAAAAAAAAACAGTGTTTACTGCAAAAGCCAGAATGGATTAATTATACTCACCAGAACAAACACAATAAGCTGAATTTGTTCTGGTGACTACAGTGTCCATTTAAGATAGCTTTTCTCCCAACACATAAAATCACAAAAATGTGTATTCCCTAAACAGTAAATTGAGGTGGGGAAAATAAATAATTTGGGCCAAACTAGCCAGGTATAATTTAGTTTTGCAATTTGATTTCCAGCTCATTACAGTTCATGGTTTATGATTTTAAAGAGGCAATCACATCAGAGCTATGTACTAAAGTGGGAACTGTATAGAATTGACAATTTTTAAGATAAAATAGTCCAACTGCAGAAATATTCATGTTTGGCTAAAATGTACAATTTCCTTCAGGATATTCTACAAACATTCACTTAGTTAGTGACCCAGATTATGACATTCTATACTAAGAATTGCTGGAAAACACCCACTACCTTTTAGCAGAGGACATGAAATACCAATGTGAGGAAATAAAGACCGCCCGAAATGTATGAACTACAAAGAGATTGCCAGCATCCACTAAAAGCTGCAGTCTCTGCTCGTCGCACTATGCTGCTAATGTGCTGACTCTGCTCATTGCTTGCGGAATGCTGGGGAATATTAATTCAGCTGTGGGTGACACAGCTCCAATTTAAAGAGAAATTATCTTGATAAAAGAGCGTTACTGTTAGGATAGCGTTTTTACCATCATGATGCAGCTAGACGTCCTCCTAACCTGAAGTGATGGATTTTATATAAAGTCATAGATATACACATCTTGCTTATTTATAGGAAGTCACTTTACATTTCGTTATATTTAACACCCGGCTTGCATCCAATCATGTGTCAGGGCATACTGGAGACGTACAGCAAATTTTCATATTACAAACTGAATGTCGCTAAGAAACAGGCTTTACTCAAGGGAATCCCTGCAGATACACTGCAAAGACTGAAAATGTCTACACATATGACTGGAGAAATGACCATATTATCTTCCTAGGCATTGTCTTTACAAAATCACTAACAAACTTGTACCAGGCTAATTTTAATTACTAAAGACTATTGATGGAAGTAAAACAACAACTACAAGAATGGAAACCTCTGTTTATATCCTGGACAGGGCGCAATTAAAATGATAGTACTCCCTAAGATACAATACTTATTTCTGATCCCTATCCATATGAATACTACATACATACTTTAGCACTTTACAGCGTTGGGTCTATAACTTCGTGTGTAATGGTAAGAGAGCACGTATAGCACTGGAAATCACGCACAGACCTCTCACTGAAGGAGGCATGAGCCTACCTAATTTTAAAAGGTACTACCACGCAGCCATATTGAGTAGCGTTCTATATGCAAGAGCGCACCCACATGACCCCCAATGGAAACATATAAAGTCCAGCTGGACAAATTAAATGACCATAGATACCATGACATGGATTCCAGCGAACAAAAGACCACAAACCCCGACTGCCTTCCAACAACCAGCCTGACACTGTCAGTACGGGACACAAATCAAAAAATATTTCTACATATACCCCTATATCATTGCCGATTAAATCCCTAATACACTTGATTCCAGATTTCAATTACAGGATATGGGAAAGACATGGTATTTATTTCTTATACCAACTATTTACAAGCCATGCCATGACAACATATCACGAACTAAAACGCACTTATACACTACCTACAACAGCACACTACTACCGCCAAATGTGTTCATGGATTACTATATAAAACCTAACTAATGCGATCTCTGTACATGGGCATAGGCTGACTGACTTCAAAAGCATTTAGGTGGGTACCAAACCCTCGAAAAAAACGTATTTCATCCATATATATCGCAATACCTAACAAATTCAACATGAAAGATTTCAGCTTTATCAAAGCATGGGAAAAAGAATTAAACAAATTCTTCACAGAAGCAGAATGGGAATAAACCCTGACTCGCTGCTCCAAACATACAGAATTAGTCTGAAAAAAAAAAAAAAAAAAACGTATCTATAGGTGGTATCTCACACCAGCATGCTTAGATCGGATTAGCCCAACTATATCCAACCAATGCTGGCGGTGCGGGTCTGGAATTGGGAACATGTTACACATATGGTGGGAATGCACACGTCTGCCCAAATTTTGGAAGAACATAACCAAATTCATTCATAACAGTACTGGAGTACTTCTACCCCACCTACTGGAACACTACATTCTATTTAACTTACCAACCTCAATCTCAAAACCAGGTCGTTATCTCATTTTCCACATAATTATAGCAGCACTTTCCATCATGGCACAAAACTGGTCTTCCCCACAATACAAATGTGCTTACACCAAATTAACCAAACACACTTAAATGAAACAACCGTAAGACGCTAAAAAGGAAGCATCCGCACTACAGACACTACTGGGAAATAGCCTGGGATACCTGGGCCAAGTTCATCCAAAGTCAGAACTGAACTACTTCATTAAAAGTGAGTTGAAGTCTGACAGCCATACCAAGGCACACCAAACTGCATTGTATGTACCTGGTTAAATGATACAGTACCAACATCGATTATTGCATGTGCACAGATTCAGCATATGCCTAAAATTTTAACTTTGTGTTAGTTACACAGTTTAAACCCCCATGTTCTTCCACCTCCCCCTTTTGACCCCTGTTTAAATATGCTCCGTACCAAAAAAAAATCAATAAAAAAAATCATTGTACTTGGTACATGTATTGGTTTATATAGCTTACTGAAACAACAATGGTCAGTTGAACCTATGCATGTGTTACGCGTGATGCTTATAAGATACCTTTACTAGCCGATGTATATGAAGTACCGTACGAAGACTAAATTAAAATTACTATTTGCAAAAAAAAATTTTTTACATTTGAATAAATAAATGATAACTAATGAACGGTCTTACCTGGTTTATGTGCTGGAATTTTGGGTGGTCTGGCTGTAAAAAAAATAAAATAAAAATGATATAAATTGTGATGTAATCAGAAATCTGACAGGTATTCTTAATGAACAATAACAACCATGTACAATAGTAAATATAGGATCTCTCTATTGCAGGACAATATACAGGGGGGAATAAAGAAAGCAAAAAACAGAACCGCGTTATTTACAGCTGGACATCTGTTGTCTGGTTACACATTTAAAAAAAAATGTGTAACCCTTCAATAATCACAAGTTACATAAACCCGTTTAGATCATATCATCATGTTATGTCACTGGGCATCGAGGGGTTAAATAAATGCAGCAGATTCCTTTTCTTGGCTCACTTTTCAAGGTTAAGGGTTTTGATAAGTAGCACTCATACAGAGAATAGGTTAATACAGTGATCTCAGAATAGAATTCTATTTAAAGAGGGTTTTTTTCATGTTCAACTTTTTAACAGGATTTCTGAAGAGTTTCTTAGAACAGTCAGAAGCCTTTCAGATATTCCAAGGTATAGATTAGAGAGGCTGGAATAACCGCACAATGTACAGTGTCAAGAGAGCAACAGGTGCTTGCTGGTCAAAAGAATCCCGCAGGCTAATGTGTTATAGACTAGTGCATAACTATAAATTGAACCAATTTACTTCCAACGAGTTTGTTAAATAATCCTCCTGGTTTAAAAAGATTTTGTAACCTTAAAAGGAGCACTCTGGGCATCAATACTCCTTTAATGCATTTTACAGATTTTGGTCTCATTAATATGCTGCATTTTTGCATGCTCAAATCTTTATAGTTTTACACAAAATAAATAAATTATTTGCAGAATGTTGAAACATAAGTTTGTCTCTTTAGCCACGCCCACTAATGCCAGAAAGACTCCCCTATCAAATCTATGCGCACAATCTCAGCCCTTACAGCATTGAGTGAGCTGTTTTGAATTCATAACTTTGCTGCTGACAGTCAGAGACATCGCAAACAGAAAGTGATATTCTTACTAAATGCTTCTGAGGGTGTCCTCTCCTAATGCAGGATGTTTTGATGTTCAGATCACTTCGTGCTGTCAGTGGGTGAGCTTTGTGTGAGTGAGGGGGTGTGGTTAAAAAGGCAGGCTTATGGTGTAGCATTCTGCAAAACATTTATTTTATGAAGAAAAATAAATAAATTTGAGTATGCAAAAAAACAGAAACAAAACCAAAAAAAAAAAAACCCCCCAGCATATTTATAAAGCCAATAACTATCAAATGCATTAAAGTATTGTTGATGTCCAGATAGTCCCTATTAACATTGTTGCAGTGTAAGCATGCAGAAGCCAAACACAGAAATATTGGACACAGGTCTTCAGGAAGTAACAGGCCTTTATTCACATTACCGATCGGGTCTCAGATGAACTCCTGTTCCAAATGATCTGAGAGACCAACACATAGTGTACATTCCTTATATAGCACTATAACTCCTCCCATTAATAGCTACACCCACATACACCTTTAACCAATCAATGAGCAGAATATAGACTTGTACATCTAGTCAAACCACATGGCTCATCCAAGACAAAGGAAATAAGTGCAATTTCAGTTCCTGCATTCCTGCACATGCTCAGTACACTGATGACAGTATCCTAGCTACATGTAGCTAACCAACTGACACAACATACACATATGCCACATGGAGATTTTGGCCTACTAAATTTTGACCATGCTGGAATCCCATCACAACATATCAAACTTTGGTTTGCCTGTGTAAATGTTTGCACACGTCTGCACATTCTTTTTGATGTAACAAAATGGACACACTGAGAATGTGAAAAATCGCTTTTTAGAACACAGTTCATACATCTTCAGCCTGATTCACTAGACAGATTTGTGTGTGTGTGTGTTGCAACAAAACTATACTAAAAATGCAATTTACTAACTGGTGTAACTTTCCCTAGGAAAACCATGGATGTCACAAGGCTATTTGTGATTTACTCAGCAGGCCAATGTTTCCAGGGTTGAGGAGGAGGGTACTTAGTATAGTGTCTAAACTATGTTCTCAACAATTCCAACTTTCCTGAGTAAACCAGTCAGCATTCTATTTTACAAAAGCCTATTTCTTAAACTGTATAACCACCCTACACACATCTTAAATGTCCTCTAGAGGTTATTATACACCCAGGGTCCCTCTTGATGATAAATTAGCAACACATACTTAATATGCCTGGCTACTATAAGCTTTGTTTCCCCCAGGATTGGAAGAGGTTATCTGAAGGTTTTTCTTTCACTTCAGGAAGTACATTTTATTAATGATATGGACTGTTGTATTGGCGCTGATATTCATGAGATCTCTCCCACAATTTCCACCAGATATGGTTCCCGTAGACCTTTCACATTAACCCAAACAGTACAACCAATTCTGGGGCTTAGAGTCCCCAATGGGAACTTTTCTTAGTTTCCCATGGGGTAGGAGAGGAGATGAGTGGATAAGACACCGGTGAGGCTCTGGGATGAATTCAAGACAATAAAATTCCTGTTTAAAAACTCTGCTATATTCTCAGGTCAATATAATCAAATTGTTCTACTACATGTCAAACACAGTTACTGATCGTCATATTCATGTATGTGTTATGGTATCATGCATACCAACTGTCCTTAGTTTGACTGTGTTGTCAGAATTTGGGTGTCTGTTTTGGAATTCCAACTTTGTACACAGTTTCATTAGAAGTACTAACTGGCATTAGAGTAACAGTGTAAACTCAGGGTTATCAGCGTTTACAACATGCGCTGTCTGCCCCTTTATCAGACAGACCTGTGCACATTCAGTGATTTATCTTAATCCCATGGCAGCCCACCCAGCCCTCCGACCCAGGTTTCAGACCAGCCATTGTTAGGGGTGTGCTGTACTAATTATTAAAATCCTTTGGCAACATTTGCCATTTCAGGGCACAGTTAGTGAGTAACAATTTTATAATTTGATTTTGTATCAATGAGAGCAACAAGTAAAAATTAGCTTTAAAAAAAAAAAAAAAATAAAGTCCCAAAAGTTCCCAAACAAACTTACGTTTCTCTGTTGCCATATCCAAAGCATCTTCCAAATCGAAGTCATCGAAATCACCTCCATATACTGAGGGGGAAAATAAAAATAAACAATGCAATCAAACACAACACACCAGTCAGATATCATTAGTAGACAAACAAACATATGAAGAAACACACAGGATTACTTCCTAAGTTTTATATACACATATATTATACATATACTGCTTGACAAATGTAAAAATTATTTGTAACAACGCCTAAGAGTCCAATTACTAAACACCAAATTTGAAGATTAAGGCAAAAAAGGAAAGTTCAATGCTGCGCCTTCCTTTAATTTTCTACACTTTGGCAAGGTAGTTTTAATGACCATTTAATTGCCTGTATAAAAGTTAAACAGTTTGCAGTGCTATCTATCTATATCTATCTCACTTTCTGTAATATTTACGGTAACCATTATCATTACACCTAAAATATCTCACTGGTGTTTACAAATAAAAAAAGGAAATACCATATTTACTCGAATCGAATGCGCCATCGAATCTAATGTGCACCTCAATTTTTTAAACTTGGAAGCTGAAAAATATTTTTGCTGGCGAATGTAATGCGCAGTTATACTTTATTTTCAAAAATATGGTGTGCATTAGATTCGAGTAAATATGGTATATAATTTACTGCCTGCATGCCCTTTCCGTTATACTCCAAACGAGCATGCCTGAGCAATGAAATGTCTGGCAATTGTAGAGGCATTAGATTTTTGTCAAAATAGCTATTTAATAGCATAAAATAATATAGTAAATTAATTTTGCTGCAGGTAAACCAATTTGAAGTTGTGTTTTTATTGCCTTATAAAAAACAATTATCTGCTGGATATGAATAGCAAATAGTGAGACAATCATTAACAACTCACCAAAACATACAAAGAAAAAAAACTAACTACAGATCTACAGGAAGATGCTTGCTTATTAAAGACCTTAAGTTTCCATTTCAAATACATTATTGAAAAAGACAGATCAGAAGTCAAACTGAAAGTATGAGTTTTCCCCCTCATTATTTGTGAGAAGAGAACACAAGCAAGCAACTTCTGATAATTGCATCTAGATGTAGTTCCAATTAATATTCCTCTAACATTTCAAATACTGGTAGTGTAAAAAAAATAAAAAATAAAAATAACAAAGGGGACGGACCTTGACCATCAACCTGAACGGACGCCATTCATGTATGCTCCTCTACAAAAGCCAATATTCAAGGAATATCAAATTATCCCAAGCCCATCCAGCTACAAAAAGTGGACAGCAAGACTCATTAACTCACCCTGAGGCAGAAAACCGGGGCCTACCGCATACTGACACTTACAGGCCTTGAGGCAAACTTAAACAGCTTCCCCAACCACGACAGTCCTGCCTGCCCACATGCCAGCCATGGGACGCCACTCACAGCGACCACAACCCGCGGCAGACAACAGGGACATTGGGGCCATGCTACAACGGCCCACGCAGCCAAAACCGCTCCTGCTGAATCCCCGCGCCCTGCAGCCCACACTTACCACCCAGAGCAATCGGAGCCAGAGACCTCGATGGACACTCAATTAGAGAGCCCAACACAGCTGGACAACTCAGCCGACATGACTCCAACCACCAGGTATGATCTGAAAATACTGCTGACTGACTTCCACAAAACCTTGGCGGCAGAATTCGCTCCCATCAAGAAAGACATAAAAGCAATTACAGATAGGGGGCATGCATCCAAAAAAGATATCATGGGCCTACAGTCTCACCTGTCCGAGCTTCAAGACTCGGTGCAGCAAGTATGGACACAACAGAGAACCATGACTGCATAGATGACAGCCATGGAGGAACGGCAAAGGCGCTCTTATATAAAAATACAGGGCATCCCTGCAAAAATCTTACCGGACGAACTACTGCACTACACTAGACGCCTCCTGGCCACAATTTTATCACAGGCTACAGCAAAGAAGCTAGCCACAGAAGAGATCTATCTCCTACCCACATCAGCAAGGGCACCATCAAATGTAGCTCGTGACATGATACTCAGATGTCTAACCGTTCATGATAAGATACAGATCATGTCTGCTCTTAAAGGTAAAGCACTGCTGGCCTTTGAGGGTGCTGCCTTGACTTTCTTTCAAGACCTCACCAAAGCCATCCTCATCTGGAGTAGAACTTTCAGCTCTCTAACCAATGGGGACTAACGGATCCCTGGTGGTGCACCAGAACAGAACGCAGCACACACTCACCTCGAAGAAGGACGCACCCACCTTCCTGGAGACACTGGGACTGGTGATTCTGACTGCTGTAAATCCACCCTCAAAACCAACTACTGACAATTGGGACCCGGAACACGTCACCCCATTTGTCCCGAGGGCCAGGACAGCCTATAGGGACTGGTTCGACGCAAGGCACTTGAACCCACAGGTGAAAGCATATTTCAGATCCAGGCATCGTCTTTGCAAGTCTAATGACTGCCAAAATGTCCTTGCTCAACTTTTCTGCTGTTTTGGCTTATATGTTGTGTCTCTGCTATTCTTTTCCCCATTTTAATTTGTAATACTTATTACTGTATGAGACTACATGTACAGCATAGTCCACCTAAAAATGTCATAGCATGGCAGACACACACAAACAAACTTATACCTGGACCAGGTAGTCCACCTAAAGCCTAGAACGGCAACAAGCAAACTCCTCCTACCCCCCACAACTCCCTTGGTCAGGAGTATTTACACTCTTGGCATAGAGTACAATCACCAGCCACATAGATACACTATGGAGAAGCTACATCCAAACACTCTAAGGACCTCTGAGATCTGATGCACTCACTGCATCCTCACTTCAATTCTCAAACGCACGTATGCCAAAACCTGTGATATGCTGCCTCCTATTTAGCCTCCGGCATCACGGGAACATGGCACTAGGATCGAGTATGCGAACTACACCTCTACAAAACACGAAGAGTTCTATCCCTTACAGTAAGACCTAGGCTCACATCCATAGCATGCATAAAATTAGTACAGTTACTCAATGTTTTCCACCCATACTAAGTTATGCAATCATATTTCTCTACCACAAACCACTGTTCAATGTATGGCATATGCAATGCACTGCAAAAATAAAGAATAAAAAACAAATAAACCATCAAAGCAACGTGAGCAACTTCTCCATAAAAACTCATTCTGCTCCAAATTAAAATTTAGGTTCACATAATGTTATCTAAGCTACAGGAAGTTTGCACTTGGCTCGTTAACACGCAAGTGAGACACATCAATAAAGACTCTGGCTCACCACACTCTGAATGAGTCATGTTTACCTCAACATATGAATACCACAACAGCCACCTAAATGATCAGGGTATAGATTTTATTAATTAGTATTTGGGATGTGGGTGGTTACCCTCAAATTATGGACCAAAAAAATAAATACGTTAAAGAAAAATCACAGTGCTAAAAAGTTCTACACATTCTTTCTGGTTATGGTTTGAGAACCACTAAAGCCACCCACACAATTTCATCTTAATGAAGCGATATGGGTTCAGTGGTCCTGTCATTTTAAGCCAATGTAAAACATTGCAGTTTTGTTGAAACTGCAATGTTTACATGGCAGGGTTAAATGGTACTGGCAGGGTTAAATGGTTGCAACTAGGTTTTTATTAATGGATGAATGTAGTTCCTTGTTTGGCTTTTGAACTATTGGACTTTAGCACTATTGGAATTTGTTGCACCTCCATTTCGTTACTTCTGTGTTGCTAAAAAAACAAACAAAAAAAACACATGATTGTATTATATATGCACTTTGAAAATGTATGGCACTATGGAGTCGTGGGCAGCCTAGCACTTTTTGCTATGCAGATGAGGAAGCACCTTGGATATTACAAGCTTTTGAATACCCAGAGTTCTGAAACTGTAATTAGAGATTTGGAAAGATCTCTTAAGAAAACAGAGTTTTAAATTGCACAGTATCACTATTGCGGAGTACTGTATTACAAAACTAAGCGTACCTCTAGGTCAGGGTTTCCCAATTAATTTTCCCTTGGAACCCTTTGACATGGTATAGCAACACTTTGGAACCCAAACAAAAAAATGTGTGCCGAAGAGTAGCGCAGCGGAAACCTTTCAGTGAGCAGAGTGTAATGTTCTCTTTTGCTGGCAAATTCTTTTTATATCTGGTTTAATTGTTGACAATTGTATTCGCATGTCTGCAGTTGCATCAAGTTGATTTTGATACTTTTTTTTGTTGCAGAGGCGAGAATCCAGTTTCACATCAGTATGTGCTGGCGTATGGCAACAGAACTTTGATTGCTCACTTGGACAATTCTGGGTATTCTTTGTGTAAATCACCCCAAAAAGCAATAAGAGAAACTTCTTTAAATTTTTGGCTTAGTTGACCGTCAGAAGTTAAGTCAATCAGATACTCAAATTCTACATCAGAAAAATTGGCTTGTCTTTTATAAATGGATTTCAAACCCACTCATTGTTTTCATTCAAGAATTAAAAATACTGATTAATAGATGTGATTAAATGGTTGCGAATTTCATCCTCAAGTCCAATTTCTTATTCTTCAAGAAAAGTGTTGGCAAAGAGTTCAAATTATTTTGCTCAACAGATGAGGTCTAAAACTGCATCTTACGAGACAGTGAAAATATTTTATCTCTTGCAATAAAAATATTTGTGTTTTTTCCTTGGAGTGATAAACATACGTCATTTAATTTTGTGACTATGTCTGCAAGATATGCTACTTTGGATAACAACAGAGTGTTTGTTAAAATCGATCAGATAATCCAAATTTGTGATCCTGGAAATATGCAAACTACTCAAAGCAATTCAAAACATTCTAACAAGGACTGTACCTTGTGATAGCCAACGGACTTCTGAATGCAAAAGCAGAGCGGTGACTACCCATATTTTCACATATTATTTTAAATAGTCGTGACTGCAATGGTCGACTTTTTATGAAATGAATAATGTGAACCGATTTGTCTAGCACAGTTTTAAGTGAGATTGAAATATTTTGAGCTACCAGTGCATGTCTGTGAAGAACACAGTGAGAATTGGTGCTGTTTTTTGCTACATTTCTTATTCGTGTTACAGCGCCTGCCACTTTCCCAATCATTGCTTTGGCACCATCACTGCACACATCTACACATTTGTCCCAATCTATACTATGTGTGTTCATGAACTTCTGGATACAGTTAAATATGTTCTCACCAGTGGTATGCGTTTTCAAAGTTTCACACAGAACCAAATCTGTGTCAAAATGATATCTAACAAAAACGCAGTATACTTTGAATATTCCAGTTTAGAAAAGAGTGTGTCAGATTGCATCCCAGCCTCTAACACTGCATCAGCTCGTGTTGTGACCTTTGCCAACAGAATTAGAGGAAGAGTGCCTTTGTTTCTTTTTTACTGCAATATATATATGCCTGATATATATATATCTCATTGTGTATTTTAGTTCCTAAACAGATTAATATATTTTTGTTGTTGTTGTTGCTGCTTCCCTTCCCCTGTAATAACATTGTTGCACATCATTCCCTTACAAGATTTGCCTTGAATTTACTGCGCATCTAAAAGTGAATTTTTAGAAACAGGTTTGCATTGTGTAGGTTGGAACAAAACACATTTCCTGTGTCAATGTCTAGACTGCTGCAGACTGTACTTTCTGCAAGAGAATTGATTTCACAACAAGAAACCGAAACTGGAAATACATGAAAAGTTTTTTTTTTATATAACACAGAGAGATGGGGAATAACATCTGGTTTCCCTAATACGGAACTTAAACTTTATCACAGAAAATGCAGCCTAATCTTGGCAGAGCTGGCTTTGCTGTCCATCAGGACCAGCTGAACAAGCACTTTGATTTTAAAATACTAAATTCATTTTAAAGTTACCTTACATGGAAAAACTCAAGAAATAATAATGTGTGTGTGTGTGTACACACACACACACACACACACACCCCACCCCACCCCCCAAGGACACAACAAAAATTGTAGTGCAATTGCGGCGAGAACCTCAAGGTAATGAATTGGCCGTAGAATAGTAAAAACATTGACCAGGTGTGGTGGTTTAGAGTAACGTGAGAAATCACACATGTCCATTTGTCCCCTGGTATCATGCATGAATGTGTAGCAAAATAAACTTTACTGAACCATACAAAATTCCATACAAGAGCACACTGATCTCTAATCAATCAATCAATAAATAAAAAATATAGAAAAAAAATCACTGTGCTAAAAAGTTCTATACAACTTTTTTCTGGTTATGGTTTGAAGGACTGCCAAAGTCACCCAGACCACTTCTAGTCCCAGAAGATACAGGTACGACAGCAAGTCCTTCCAAGTGAAGGTAGAGATGTGTAGCCCATTCTATCTACATCTGCCCTTTATATACAATACTGACCATTCAGAAGACAGAATCGCAATTTAAAAAAAAAATTTTTAACAGGACTAACACATTTCTTATAGAGGCAGAAGAAGGGGGTTATTGGTAAAGGGGAAGTGACCATTTATGAAACTGTGGCAGAAGAACAAGACCCTCAAAGTCTTATACAAGATAAGAAGTGTTAAGTCAGTTGACAAACTACAATAAAGATGGAGGTACATACATTTCCAATCCCCACTTCTAAGCCTTACATTTCCTTAAATATTGAACTTCACTTTTTACCTAAGAGGTACTCACACATGTTGCATGTTTTTTTCTCACATAGTATTTCATACATTTTAAGCAGTTTACACACTAAACAACACCTTGAGATGGGTACGTTTCTAAGAATGTTAATTCGCAATATGAAAAACAAAATTGGTTCTACATTTGGTATGCGATCCCCCGTACTGGGGCAATATTACACACACAGGTACATGTGTAGACCGGCAATTGATAAATAGATGTAGTCATTATTATGATTGTAAAAATTTCCATGTTAAGAGCAGTGGGGTAAACATGCACTTCACTCCTTTAGCAATCCTTTACTTTTATTTTATTATTCCTTAAATTTTAAAATTCACATATTCACCATAGGTACAGAGGAAAGAAAGCAGTGGTTGCATATTGTCAGAGTCTATATGGTTAGCGAATGGTAATGTCCCCAACTCCCTCAGTGTATTTTGGATTTGTGCTGCCCTAGGCACGACTAAATTCGGGCACCCCCAAAATCTAAATTTGCCACACGCAATTCGTGTCAAGGCCACTTTTTTGACTGACAGACACATGTCCTCATTGATACATGCACTGATATACACTCACTGACAGATAAACAGTCATTGCCACACACTGTTTAACCAACACACGCTTTCACTGACAGACACACACTTACACACCCACTCACTGACAGGCACACACTCTCAGATACACATAAAATGACATACACACACTGACACACACTCACAGGCACACCCATTCTCACTGAAAGACACACACTGACAGCTACACTCACTCACTCACAGTAAGGTGGACAGCCCCCGAACACAAGGCCATCAAGGCATTTGCCTGGGAGCTTGGGGTGGTGTTTCTTTGGCGTCCCCTCTGAAAGTGCCGCCCTAGGCAAATGCCTTGTGGTAAATACATCTCTGCTGCACCCTCCACAACCTCTTCCAACTGTTGTCTAGCGATAGAGAATTTTTAGCAAAAGACTTATTTCTGCTTAAAATTTAAATGTTCCTAGAGAGGAAGCAGAAATGAGCACTGTGTTGCTTGATGCATAGCTCCCTGGCTCTACTGCTAGGTATTAAGGACAGACTGAAAGGCCTCTTACCCTCCCTTCTTCCTCCCCATCGATGACTGACCGGACCTATGGGTTTGATTAATTAGAAATGTATGTGTGAGGGAGAGTGACTAATTAGCTTTGTATGCATGTGTGTGAATGAGTGCATGTCAGAGGATGGATCATTAACTACATTAATGTGTGTGTTGGGGGCAAATAAAATAAGTCTAAAATGGCTTGGTTGGGCAAGGCCAACATGCCACTTGGATCATTTGCTACAGTCCAGGAAAGAATCAAGCAGGAGAAGGAAAATGCCTGCTAAACCCAAATCCATGCTGGTAATTAAATCCAATATGTGTGTAAGAACAGAAACCATGTTGTTTTGCCAGCTGGTGCTTACAGAGTCAGTGAACCAAATATGGCGCTACAGTAGAACAGCTTGTTGGTGGATATTTGAGAATGCCTGTTGGTATGTTGGGCGTACGATGGAACACAGACTAAATTCTAACACCTGAACATGTGATCTGTGATTAGTTCAGAATATTAGAGTGTCTGTGACACCTGCTTCACGGAATGACAAGATGTATTACAGAGACAGATCAGTCTACAGATACCGTACAATATTAAAAGGCACTTAAACTGCTGCATTGTATTGCAAAACCTATTCAAGAGCCTTTCTGCTTGCCAGCATAATACATTGACAGCAATGTCGTACAGCTACATCAAAAGACTAGTGGACATGTACCCCCTCGAACTCCAATAAATAGGACAATTAAAAGAAAACTTACAGGAACGATGGGTTAAAGAGGACCCTGCTCAAACGGGCTTACAGTCTATAGGAGGTGTGGTATAAAACATATTAGGACAGGAAATAGTAATCAAATAAGGTGGGAGTGAAGCAGAGCTGGAGGAGAGAGTAGAGTGCAATAGACAGGTATGTAAGGTAGAGGTTACTCTGGGAGGCCATAAGCTTTCCTAAAGAGATGGGTTTTAAGGCACTTCTTAAACAATTGAGGACTAGGGGAGAATCTGATGGTGGTAGGCAGGCTATTCTATAGGAAGGGAGCCGCCCGCGAGAAGTCCTGCAAACATGAGTTGGCCGTATGGGTGCGAGTAGCGGACAGGAGAAGGTCACAGGCAGAGTGGAGAGACCGAGAAGGGGCATACGTATGGATCTGTGAAGAGATATAAGAGGGGCTAAAATTGTTCAGTGCTTCATAGGTATGGGTTAGCACTTTTGGACTCATATAGGATACAGGAATCCAATGTAAGGACTGACAGAGGGGTGAGGTGTGAGAGGACCGACTAGAGAGGAAAATCAGTCTGGCGGCAGCATTCATTACAGACTGTAGCGGGGCAATACGGCTTTTGGGAAGACCAATTAGGAGAGGGTTACAATCATCCATGCGGGAAATTAGCAGAGCATGGACAAGAAAGGGGCGGATGTGGGCTATGTTTTTAAGATGGAATCTACAGGATTTGGCAACATACTGGATGTGAGGCTCAAAGGTGAGGCCAGAATCAAGTATGACGCCAAGACAGCTTGCTTGCAAGGATGGACTTATGTGGATACCACTAATTTAAAGGGAGAGCAAAAGAGGAGGATCAGTATTAGGAGAAGGAAAGACAAGGAGCTCAGTTTTAGAGATTGAGTTTCAGAAAGCAGAAGGACATCCAGTCAGAGATGGAAGAAAGTCAAGCAGTGACACGTTGCAGGATGGCAGGGAAGAGGTCCGGGGAGGAGAGATATATCTGGGTGTCATCAGCGTACAGGTGGTAGTGGATTCCAAAAGAGGTAATAAGTTTGCCAAGAGAGCCAGTATAAAGAGAAAATAGAAGGAGTCCAAGGACAGAGCCTTGGGGCAGTCCAACCGAGACAGGATAAGTGAAGGAGGTATCATTAGAGAAGCAGGCACTGAAAGAGCGTTGGGGGAGAAGAGGAAAACCATGAAAACGACAGTCACAGAGACCGAGCGATTGAAGGGTTTGAAGAAGGAGAGCATGATCAACAGTGTCAAAGGCAGCAGAGAGTTCAAGAAGCATTAGTATGGAGTAGTGGCCTTTGGATTTAGCTTACGATTAGGTGTTTGTAACTTTGATAAGAGCAGTCTCAGTAGAGTGGAGAGGGTGGAAGCCAAATTGAAGAGGGTCAAAGAGAGAGTTGGAATTGAGGAAGTGAGACATATGACTAAAGACAAGTCTTTCCAGAAACTTTGAGGAGAAAGGGAGCAGGGATATGGGACAATAGAGGGGGAGGACGGGTCAAGAGATGTTTTTTTCAGGGTAGGTACTACAGTGGCATGTTTAAGGTCAGCAGGGACAACGCCAGCAGAGAGAGAGCAGTTGAAGATGTGTGTTAAGGAAGGTGCAAGGGGAGATCTGATAAGGTGAGATGGGATATGATTGAGCGGGCAAGTGGTGGGGCGAGCGGAAATGAGAAGCACAGCCACCTCTTGTTCAGTAGCTGGGGAGAAATTCTAAAGGGTAGGATAGGCATGATATATGTATGATTGAGAAAGAGAACGGCACAGGAGCGAGAATTCTTTCCTTAGCTGTTCAATTTTGTCAGTAAAGTAGCATGCAAAGCTATTGGCTGTAAGGTTAGTTTGAGGGATGGCCACAGCAGGGCAAAGAAGAGAATTAAAGGTGTCAAAGAGACACCTGGGATTACGGGAGCATGACCTAATGAGAAAGGAAAAGTATGACTGTTTGGCGAAGGCAAGGGCTGTGCTGTATGAACACAATATGAATTTATAATGGAGAAGATCTGACTGGGTGCGAGACTTCCTCCAGGAGCGTTCAGTACAACAAGAGCATCTTTGCAGGTAGTGTGTTGATTTAGTATACCACGGTTGGGGGCATGCCCTCCTCGAGGAGCATGTTTGGAGCAGGGCTGCAGTGTTAAAGGCAGATGTGAGCGTAGTGTTATATGTGGAGATGGCCAGTGAGGGACATGAGGGAAGGGATGGATAGCAGTTGTGAATCAATATCAGCTGCTCTTGGTCAATAGAATTAAGGTTCCTCCTGAGTTGGGGGGGTACTTGAGAGCAAACAATAAGAGGTGGTGATCAGAGAGAGGAAATGGAGTGTTGCAGATATTAGATACTGTACATGCATAAGAGAAAATTAGGTAGAGGGTATTGCCAGCTACATGGGTGGGAGAATTAGCCCATTGCGATAGCCCAAAGGAGGAAGTAATTGAAAGTAGTTTAGAGGCTGCTGAGGTCAAAGGTGGGTTAATGGGAATATTGAAGTTCCCGAGAATTAGGGATGGAATATTAGAAGAAAGGAAATACGGTAGCCAGGAAGCAAAGTGATCAAGAAAGAGGGGAGAGCAACAAGAGGGGCGATAAATAACGGCAATGTTAGCAGAGGAGGGTTTGAAAAGGCGAATCAAATGAATTTTGAATGATGGGAAAGAGAAGGAAGGGTGGGTGGGTAGGGGTTTGAAAGAGCAGTGAGGCGAGAGGAGAAACCCTACACCACCACCTTTACATTCAGAGTATCTTGGGATGTGGATAAGTTGAAAACCACCAAAGGATAAAGATGCAGGGGTAACAGTGTCAGAGGGGGAGAACCATGTTTCTGTTAAGGCTAGTAAATCTAGGGAATGAGAGATAAAGAGGTCGTGGACAGCAGTGGATTTTGTAATATTGCAAATAGAGCGTGCATTCCAGAGGGCAGTATTGAAGGAGGATTTAGAGGAAGAGTAACATGAGATGGGTATGAGATTGGTGTGGTTCCTTGAGTTAGTACGTGGTGAGTTTGCCGAAATGGGACCGGGGTTTGGAGAGACAGCGCCAGCTGCTAGGAGCAGAAGGATAGAAAGGAAGTGAAGGTGGGAGTAGGATTTGAAAGTTTTGTAGGATAGTATGTAGAGGATTTGGGAGGAGTTAGAAGAGATAGGCTGGAAAGGTATATGTAGAGTGCATGGGATAAATAGAGAGGGGTGTAACGTGGAAGTAATGAAGATGGTGTTGCCAGGGACAGGTGAGCAAAAGCATAGGGATGTTTTAGTAATGAGCGACGTTACTGTGAAAGTGAAAAATAAAAGGGAGAACATGATTTAGAGGAAAAGTGTTATTTATAGAATTTTCTAATTTTATTTTATTAATTTTAGGGATTTGGTCTGGCTGAACTCTACCTTTAAATATGATGAATGAATCCTTGATACCGGTCATGTCGATAAACACCCTGAAAGTTACTTAGAACTGCAGCAATTTGTAAAAATCATCGCCGCTCCAAGTCTGCCCCTCACATGTCAATCTGGCTGCCATAATTATATGCTGGATAGGAGTTTATGTGGTTAAGAGCAAACCCCATGAACCAGAATGAAACAATCTTGATTGAACATATCTTCTGAGCGAGGGACAACTCTGCCGGTAGCTGCAAGCAGACCCACTAAACAATGTCTGGTGAATTTTAAAAGAATGAAATATTTTATTTTTTTTAAAAACACATTTAAAAAAAATGCTGTGTGCCATCTACATGAAAAATGGGGGTCTCAACAACCTAAAAATATAAAAGATTAACCAATGGAATTTTAAAAATGTACAAAGTAATAATGATTCAGCAAACCAAGTGTTACCATAACCAAAAACAGAGTTTTTTACGACACATGTTTTTGGTTGATATTATTTGCCATTGTTCTATACTAGAATTTAAAACATTTTACAAATGATATAAATGTAATAATTATTAATCTCGTTTAGTTTCCCAGGCTGTAGAGCTATACTGTTTTAGAATTTATGTATACATTGACTATATTGGAAAGTCATTAGTATTTGTTTTGAAATGGCGTGTTTTAAAACATATGGTTTGAAACAAAATATTAGCTTTCAATCTATTTATCCGCTTTCAAAAAACTGCCATAGTAATCCTCTAAACATGTGTATTAGAATTGACGGCATTATTCATCTTAATATTCATGTGAAAGCATTGGTTTAAAACATCACAGCAAGAAAGATAGCAGCTATGATTGTCGGCATAATAAGTCCTTGAAACAGATTCAAGATAATTTTGTATATTTTAAAAAATGAATTATGTGAATGCCTATCCTGTAAGCTACTATCCGTTTCAAAGGACAGCTAATGTTGCTAACAAATATTTAAAGGGTTACTATAACCAAAAAACACAGATTTTGGATAGAGTAACCACATTCATGGTGGTATGCCCACCCCCAACGCAAAATAAATAACTGAAAAGAGGCTTAACCCGTTAAGGACGGAGCCAAATGTACACGTTGTGAACACAACAAAACGTAAACAAAACCTGGCATTTGCGCTACATGTCTGTTCAACTGTAATTCACCTCTTTCATAGTAAATGCACCCACCCTTATTATATATCATTTTATTCAGGGGAAACAGGGCTTTCATTTAATATCAAATTTAGCTATGAAACATAATTTAATATGAAAAAAAAATGGGAGAAAATAAGATAGTTATTTTTTTAGTTCTACATGACATTTTAACTGTCAATGTCATAATACTGTTTGCTTTTACTGCAATAAAATACACATATTTGTATCCAGCAAAGTCTGACGTTTAAAACAGTATCCCCTATGTATAGGTTTTATGGTGTTTTGTGAAGTTACAGGTTCAAATATAGCACGTTACATTTGAAATTGAAATTCGCCAGATTGGTTACGTTGCCTTTGAGACTGTATAGTAGCCCAGGAATGAGAATTACCCCCATGATGGCATACCATTTGCAATAGTAGACAACCCAAGGTATTGCAAATGGGGTATGTCCAGTCTTTTTTAGTAGCCATTTGGTCACAAACACTGGCCAAAGTTAGCGTTAATATTTGTTTGTATGTGAAAAATTAAAAAAAACGCCAATTTTGGCCAGTGTTTGTGACTAAGTGGCTACTAAAAAAAAGACTGGACATACCCCATTTGCAATACCTTGGGTTGTCTACTATTGCAAATGGTATGCCATCATAGGGGTAATTTTCATTCTTGGGCTACCATAGGGTCTCAAAGGCAACGTAACCAATCTGGTGAATTTTAATGTGAAAAAAATGAAACACAAGCCTTATAGTTGACGCTGTAACTTTTGAAAACACCATAAAACATGTACATGAGGGGTACTGTTGTACTCGGGAGACTTCGCTGAACACAAATATTTGTGTTTCAAAACAGTAAAAAGTATCACAGCAATAATGTCGTCCGTGTAAGTGCTGTGAAAAATGCAAAAAACTTCACTATGACTGGCGATATCATCGTTGTAATACATTTTACGGTTTTGAAACACTAATATTTGTGTTCAGCGAAGTCTCCTGAGTAAAACAGTACCCCCCCATGTACAGGTTTTATGGTGTCTTGGAAAGTTATAGGGTTAAATATAGTGCTAGCAAATTAAATTCCCTTTACTTTCAGCATGGGTTGTCAGGCAGGTCACGCTAATTGTAATTAATTAAAATGCCTAATTATGTAAAAAATATTACATAAATATATATGTAGAATTAATATATTATATATACACACACACACACACACATACAGTGATATATACGTATATATTTATACATATATATATTATTTCGTTCTACGTGTATTTTGATATATATATTAATATCACAATACAGTTAGAACGAAA
This sequence comes from Pelobates cultripes, assembly GCA_933207985.1. Taxonomy (NCBI): domain Eukaryota; kingdom Metazoa; phylum Chordata; class Amphibia; order Anura; family Pelobatidae; genus Pelobates; species Pelobates cultripes. Next base: position 44,804,733 of record OW240920.1, on the reverse strand, counting down.
TAACACATCTATATATTTTTTCATTTAATTTTTTAACGTATTTAAATATTTTTTATACACTATATATAACAATAATTATATATATTTAATCAATATCAGTCTACGTGTAATTTGAGATAAAATATATATATATATATATATATATATATATATATATATATATATATATATATATTTTTTTTTATAGTAAAATACACCTAGACAGTGTATGTGTGTGTATGTGTGTGTGTGTGTGTGTATGTATATATATGATCTAAGTATATAATTTTTATTTTTTTTTACACTGATTAACATTATTTTATTTGATTTCCAGCCAGCAGGGGGACTAACTGTCATTACAGGCAGTCCCCCTACTGGCAATGCAGCAGCCAGCTAACCCGGCCATGTGATTGTGAGGTCCTCGCAAGGACCTCACTCTCACATGGCCATGGGGGGCCGGAGGAGGCAGGATCCGCCGCGGGGGACTCCCTGGGATCCCAGGTGAGACTCCCCAACTATCGCCTGCGTGGGATCGCCGGCGACCGGGTAAGTAAGAAAAAATTGAGGGCATACTATTACGTCCTGCAGCGTTTAGAGCCGCTTAGAGTAGGGCGTAATAGTACGCCCTCCGGTTTTAAGGGGTTAAACTAAACGCTTTCCCATTGCCATGGCCAAGTTCTCCCATTCATTCTCGCCCGTTCTCGCTCAGTCCTCTTTGGCTGATGTCACAGCCACTCACCGGAGAGGAAGGGCAGACAGAGGGTGGACTGAGGGGAGGACAGGGGCTGCATTGGTGGGTGTAGCAATTGGCTGTCAGACTCCAATTTTGCACGGAGTTGGTATTACCCTGCCCAGAACTTTTGTTCAGAGCTGGCTACTCACCATGATACTACTGTAGGTGGATTGGTTAATGGCTGTATGTGCCGCGTAACATACAAAATGGCACAATTACCACTTCAAATCTCTAAAAATGGGTCATGGTGCTTGGAGTAACTCAAAATATATATTGTGCATATATACACACAAATTGAAAGCAATTGAATGTGGCTCATATGTTGCGTTTAGATTTTTTTTTATGCTTAAATAATGAGTATAGTATTTTTATTCACAATGAAACTAAATTGACTATATCAAGATCACATAAGATTGCCAGGGATCCCCAGTTGCACCGTACAGGATGGGAGAATGATCAGATAAGTTACTATCAGGTCAGAGTGATACCTTTCAATAGACAAATATTAGGTCCACCACACTCAGAGCAATTTTTTTTTTATCCTTCAAATGAAGAAGGGGATCCACTAAGTAGCTCTAATTTTGTGCCTCGTTTTTAATGAAATTCTCTTTTGTACAGATGTTTGGGCCACTTTAATACGTAAATAAGACAGTAAGGCCTCAATTTAATATTTTGGATAACCTTTTCAAATAATTTAATATTTTCAATAAACTTTTAAAATTAATTTTTCCAAAATATATCATCTTACATAAAAATATCAATATATTAAAAATATATTAAAATACTACAATATTTTCTAGAATATGAAATAATTTGAAAAGCTGATCCAAAGTTAAAGGGACACTATAGTCACCAGAACAACTACAGCTTATGAGTATAATCATTAACTTCACTGGCCACGCCTCATATAGCTGTTAGAGATCCTTCCTGGGTCATGGCTGCCTAAAATGCATCCAAACATTCAGTATCTCCTCCCTCTGCATGCAGACACTGAACTTTCCTCATAGAGATTCATTGATTCAATTCATATCTATGAGGAGATGCTGGTTGGCCAGGGCTGTGTTTGAATTGTGCTGGATCTGCCTTTTTGTCAGTCTCAGGCAATCCTATGGGGAAGCATTGTGATTGGATAAGCCTACCACTTCTAATGAGGTCAGCAGGCAGGTTAAAAGGAAACAGGGACAAAACCAGCAGCTTCAGGCTTGAATACAAGTAAGATTTTACTATAATTAGGGAGGCATGAGTGGGACAGGGGACTAGATGGTGGTTTTAACCCTATAAAGATCAGGAATACATGTTTGTGTTCCTGACCCTAGAGTGCTCATTTAATAAATTTAATCCTAAATTAGCAGATTTTAACTTTATTCCCCCACATCTTGTTTAGTAAATATAGGAAGAAAAAAATTGGGGTAAAATTCAGAGACTCATAAAATTGTAGACTTTAGTAAATTATTCTGAATATATCAGGACTGCAGAAAATCAGTTAGTGGCTATGATATTCCGGGCTGGGTGGGGGGAGAATTATACTTACTTACTAGGTTGGAAAAAAACAAAATATTCTAAGTTTTATCAAGAAGTTGCCAGTGAAACACTAAGCCTATAATTTCTTATAAAACCAACACAGGATTGTAGACTCCCCGAGCCCCATATACAGTGATTAGAGCAGACATCTGATAAATTGAACAGAATGAGCAGAAACCATTTCAGTTGCAATAGAAGACGCTTATAAACGGATGTTTGGACTCATACCACAGAACGTTTTGCCTGAGGTTGACAGCCAAAATAATATTTTGTTCCCAGTAAATTGAAATCTACTCCCACATGCTGCCTGAGAGAAGGAGTCTGCGATAACAGACTGGTAAGATCCACAGTTTACACAGAAGGGATTTGCTTGTTCAGCTGGTACTACAACATCAATAACCTGAAGACAAAAATCAACCGATGCCTAAGTAAAACAACAAGACAGCTCTATCATCAGTTTGTTAACCACAGTGACAAAGTTTGACAGCGCTCTAATACCCAACATTTAAAAATAAAGCTCAGTTCGGCAATTCTTGCACGACAAGAAAGTCTCCGACGTTAAAAAACAAAATCACAGCAGTTTTGCTGGGGCAACTTCCTATTCACTGGGCTGCATTGCTTTTAAGACTATTCATTAAAATAGAACTGTACAAAAAGTGGTATAAGAATGCAAAATTTTAAACTAGAATAGCCAATACAATTGTAACCAAAAATTTGAAATCTGTGTGTCAATTTTTCACAATCCCAAGTTTTTAGTATGACCATAATTGTGTTAATTCCACTCAGAGGGTCACGAGAAGAACTCACAGTTCACTAAAATCTGAAATGTCCAAAATAAAATGTGACATTCAAAAATTAGGTCAAAAAGTCAAAATGAAACACTGCAGATTTTGAGAATTTTTCCTAACATTTGAAATCTCAAAAACTCACACTATAGTGAATAATCCTATCGGCAGGGACTAGACAATTTGCCAATTCCTATTAACGATGTGAAATTATTTTATTTCTTATAGGATCAATAAAGCAAAATCACACAAACTATGTACCCTAGAGCAGGTATAGGCAACCTTCGGCACTCCAGATGTTTTGAACTACACCTCCCACGATGCTTTGCCAGCATTATGGGGGATGGAATCCACCACATTTGGACTGCCAAAGATTACCTATCATTGACCTAGAGGAAGCAGACATCCTTCACTACAGATAGCTACTGATCCTAAAGAGGAAGCACAAACCTATGCAAGTAGATTTAACTTTTCCGATTAAACTCCACTACAGAAATTATATTTGCATCATGTGTCTGCCTCATGAAAGACTATTTGCATTTAACTCATTTTTATGTGCAAAACACTAAATTTTTATAAATATCTAGCTAAATCCAAACTAGATTCTACACTATAAAGCGATTACTTAAAAAAACTGTCAATAAGAGCATTAAAAGGTATCCTGATGTAAGGGTTTCCAATCTCAAAAAGGCTTGAGACCCAGGTCCAGAATACATATCCCAATGGCTCGCATAGCTGCACTTTATATTTGTGTGCCAATGGGGTATAGGTTTAACCCCTTAAGGACACATGACATGTGTGACATGTCATGATTCCCTTTTATTCCAGAAGTTTGGTCCTTAAGGGGTTAAACTCCTATTATTTTATTGCTCTGTAATTGCTACCAGCCTGTTTGGCACAGTGTATAGATTGAATGTTACTAGAGGCCTATTATTGTGCTGTTCTTGCCCAACAGGTGACTGTAGTTTTACGAACACCCTCTCATTTGTCATGAGGTTAATTAATGTTTTACTCATTAGTTGCATTTCTAATTTTATCAATTCGTTGTGTTGGAATCCTGTTCAACAAGGAGACTGAATGGTTGGTTTCCTATACTAATTGAAGCTCCATGGGTCATTGAGAAGCTGTGAGCATGAAGAAAAACAGTCAGAGACATGACTGGTATTGGAGATATACTTGACTTAAAGGAAAGGATGCTTTAACTGAGCTAGCAACAATGCCTCCTGTTTTTACAGATCAATATGGTGCTTGATACTCAAGAACATCTATTTCAGAATAGTCTAATGCAGTGGTGCCATTGGAGTCCTAATTTGAAAGCTACAAAACAAGCATACATGACATCACCTTGGAGATTCCGTCTTTAAAGGGACACTATAGTCACCAGAACAACTACAGCTTATTGCATTTGTTCTGGTGCGTAGAATCATTACCTTCAGGCTTTTTGCTGTAAACACTGTCTTTTCATAGTAAATGCAGTGTTTACATTACAGCCTAGTGATAACTTCACTGGCCACTCCTCAGATAACTGTTAGAGATCCTTCCTGGGTCATGGCTGCCTAAAATGCATCCAAACATTCAGTATATCCTCCATCTGCATGCAGACACTGAACTTTCCTCACAGAGATTCATTAATTGAATTCATCTCTATAAGGGGATGCTGACTGGTCAGGGCTGTGTTTGAATAGTGCCAGTTATGCCCCCGATCAGCCTGTCAGGCTCAGCCAATCCTATGGGGAAGCATTGTAACTGGATCAGGCTACCACTTCTGATGATGTCAGTGGGTAGGTCTAAAGGAAACAGGCACAAAGCATGTAGCTGCACACTTGAATACAAGTAAGATTTACTATATTTAGGGAGGCATGGGGGGACCAGGGTAGCTAGATGGTGGTTTTAACCCTATAGGGTCAGGAATACATGTTTGTGTTCCTGAACTTATAGTGCTTCTTTAATTGTAAAGTAAACTCATTGACTCATCCTTCAAATGTAGTATAATGTGAAAAAAAAATACATTTTGCAAAAAAACATTCTCTGGACTTTCCAGTGTAAAATGGGTCTCCATTGCAGGTGCCTTACAGTAACCAATAAGTGTAACCAATGGATTACGCAGTGACTCTTGTAACCACTGGGTGTTCCAATAGAGAATATATTATATATATTATATATATATAAAAAAATCAATCATACAAAATCTAGTGCACTCACTCATTCACTAAACAGCAATTTCGAGTCTCACAGAATGTAACAGTTTTATTTAAAAACACCTAGTCAAAAATGAAAGCGTTTAGTTACAGTATATGATCATATCTTGCATAAGCCTGCCACAACGACAATGTACCCCATTCTTGGCAGGTCCTATTGCATGTTCAGGTGAGTGCAGTCTCTTGGTTTCATCTATATGTGATTAGAGGTCGATGTGATTTGACCTGTTCTTGGGAAATAGACCTATTTCTTTGAATAATAATACCAGTAAGTGTCTTTCTTCTTGGAAATTTAGGTTACTTGGATGAAAGAGCACCATGGCAAGTAGTATATAGTGTGGTGGACCAAATATATACACACATCTCCAGGCCGTGCACAGACCAATCTGTGCACGGCCTGGATTGACTACAAGAAAGCCTATGAAATAAATTATCCAGGCACTCAAGGCATTAAAGCCACAGGCAGGTTTCAGGAAACAAAAAAGAACAGCAACGTTTCGTCTTTGTCCTCTTCCACTCTTCCATGACGACATCATAGAGCTGGTGGATGTCAGAGACCTTGTGGATGAAAACCCCTTCATCCTTGCAGTAGTGAGAGTACTGTTAAAGTGAGATTTCTGTGGGAAAAGCAAGTCTTATGGCTTGACTGGTGTGCAGATTAAATGCAATCCAGACAGCATAGTGTGAGCTTTATCTTAGTGAACCGCATGGCAATTGCAAAAAAAGTACCTATGGTTCTCACCAGGTTACCCCAAGCACGTATAATGATGATAACAAGTAATTATGAGAAATTCACTAGTTATTAATCAAACAAAACATGTGTCTAACACATAGATTAATCAGAGTGCCACCAAAAGTACAAGTGTAGTATAGACAACACATAAACACAATAATAATTGTTCATATAACACCATGACTAGTGAGAGCTACACACCGAGACATATGTGCATGTAACAAATATTTGTAGATACAGTAATTGCATGAGTAAACATTTATATTCCAAGACTATTAATGGCTCATAAGACATTTATAATGTAAAACCTAATCCCGTCATAGAACACATTATACAGTTGCTTTGAAACTACAAGGAGGGAAAAGGGTGATAATCAGATTGGGGCAGGGTGCATGATTTAAGGTTGTCAAGTCGAGACTAGCTCAGTTACGAAGGCTGAGTTAGAGAGCAATCAACTTGAATACTTTTAGGCCAAAGTAAGTATAAATGGAAAGAGGGGAAAAAGGTGAAACTCATTTTTTTATATTTTAAATTCGCTAGAGTAGTCTAAAGTATATAATTCTTTTGTCGATTCCCAATATAGTGAATAAAATCAGTAAAAAATGGAAGTGACAATAGGACATGAACCATTTTATGCTGGTAGACAAGAGATGGTGTATACATTTAGCTCTCACTTAAATTAGTCACTACCCTTATGCATCCAAAAGTTTATCAGAGCCAGTATCTACATTACTAAAATACCAAGGTATATAAATATAACTTCCACATTTATAGCCCCCCTGCTTCGGTGAAGTTAATTGCAATTAACTGATAGCAAAGGCAGTTTGAAGGGTATAGTGCAATTCCCATGACACCTAGCCAGGTATATATACATTTTTATAAACCACCAGTTATCCCTTCTTAGACCACCCCCATTTATCAATCAGTAGCCCACCCAAGCATTAAACCATTTAATATCATTGATTTGGTTAGTGCCTGGAGTGTCTGGCGCTGCCCCTCCATTCAGGGTTTATCCATTTCTGATCAGTTTAACAAGGAAACATAGAAACACAGAAACATAGAATGTGATGGCAGATAAGAACCATTCGGCCCATCTAGTCTGCCCAATTTTCTAAATCCTTTCATTAGTCCCTAGCCTTATCTTATAGTTAGGATAGCCTTACCGTGTTTCTCCAAAAATAAGACCGGGTCTTATATTAATTTTAGTCACAAAAAACACACTAGGGCTTATTTTCAGGGTAGGGCTTATTTATTTATGGTACCGGTATGTACATTGAACAACATTTAAACAACTTTTCTCCACCCCCTTTAATTAATCCACCCCCCCTCTAATTAATCCACCCCACTTTAATTAATCCAGCCCCCCCCTTTAATTAATTCACACACCCCACCCCCTTTAATTAATTCAGTCCCAGACATAAAATATCTACTCACATTTCAAAGATTCCTTGCCCGCCGAGTCCGACCACTGGGTGCCTCACCGCCCGGAAATGGATCCTTCCGCTGAAGATCCGTGAAGGCAGACTGACGGCGCTGCGAAAGGTCGTCATCACGTTGCGCGATGCCGCGGCCCGCAACGCTCCTCCCCCTCCTCCTCATACGGTAGAAGAAGGAAGTCTCGCCGGGCCGCAAAGGTGCAATGCCTAGGTCTTATTTTCGGGGTAGGGCTTATATTGCAGCCCACCCCGATAATCCGGCTAGGGCTTATTTTCGGGGTAGGGTGTATTTTCGGGGAAACAGGGTATGCCTATCCCACGCATGCTTAAACTCCTTTACTGTGTTAACCTCTACCACTTCAGCTGGAAGGCTATTCCATGCATCCACTACCCTCTCAGTAAAGTAATACTTCCTGATATTATTTTTAAACCTTTGTTCCTCTAATTTAAGACTATGTCCTCTTGTTGTGGTAGTTTTTCTTCTTTTAAATATAGTTTCCTCCTTTACTGAATGAGGGTCCCTAGTCACCCACAGCCAGGCACGTACTGGAGGAATAGCTAAGATTATACACTTTTTTTCATGGTAATGCTTCCTCATTAGCCCGAGCAGCATTTAAACATTAGAAAATGGTTTATTACTAAATAGAAGAAGAATGGCACCAGCGAACACCAGATACTATAACCACCTCCATGAGATGAAGCAGTTATAGTGCCTAGAGTGTTCCTTTGGCTGAAAAGGAAGGCAAAGGATTGCAGTGACCGCTTGACCATGCCACAAGTACTCAGGTGGGCAACCAGAGGGGATGGTGGTGGGCAATTTATCACTAATGCCAGCCTTGTCAAAAAGGAAGCAATGAATTACTGCCAAGCTCTGATTCAAATAGTGTTATCCAAGATTATTAACTTTTTTAAAAATATTTATATATTTTTTTGTTTAGTTTTTTCCTTTAGTTCCTAAAATATTTATTTAGAATGGATATAAGGAAAAAAATATATAAAAAGCAAACTGCAGATTGTGGTCCTGTGATTTCTCGTTTCAGAATCCATTTCTACATATGCAGATTTGAAAAGCGGACTTACAAATAACATGATGGGCTTTTAATGGACTATTGAGGGATTTTTTTATATTTTACGCATATAAGAAGATTATGCATTGAGCACATTGTTCTTGAAGTAGAAAGGAATTTTTTTTAACACCTGTTTAATGTTTCCTTTTTGTTATTTTATTTCTTATATCAGCTCTGGGCTTAGCATTTTTATTGGCTCTAAATGTCTTTTGATATAACTTGTACTGAGGGTGTATATGGTCACTATCAGACACGTTTGAGTGATATTCAGTGGATGACGCCTGTTTCCATTTATAATTTTTTTGGGGTGACTTTACTTTGATTATTTTTCTTAAAGAAAGTGTAATACGCGAAAAGTGTGAGAATGTATAATATGCATTATATGCAAATTTACCACTGCAATATGTTCAGCTCTGAAATCAATAAACCTATGGAAGGTTATAATGTATACGGAAAAAGTGCAAGCTCTTAGCAAATAATCCCCTTAGACAAATAGTTTGGGGTACAACAAACTGTGTATATTTGACCTTATATCTATAGAGTCCCAGTTCGCATTCAATACAGTGCAGTATAAATCTAGGAGGATGGGGATATACGTCATTTACTCCAAAAGTATCCGAATGGTAGCTTGTCCAAGTATATCGATACCTTTCAAAGGATAAAAAATGCACACACAGAGTAATATTGCGCAATTAATAATAATAATTTAAAAATAAATAAATAAATAAATAATCCCCCAAATGGAACTCTTACATAAAATCAATGTGGTACGGTTTCCAATAACTACACAAACAGCAATGTAACAATATTGTGCAGATGTTACCACTCCGTCTGATGGTCGTCTCTGCACACAGACCGGGATGGAACTCCCACAAAACGGAAGGACGTCCGCACTGCACACCCCTGTGTTTGCCTAGAGGCTCTGGATGCCGCTCTCCTTCAACGTGTTTTGCCCGCTTCCTGTGGGCTTGGTCAAGATAGGAGGCGGCGATCGGTAGTGGTATATATAGGATTCATATCGTTATCCCAATATCTTAGATTTAAAGTCACAGTGTCTTATTAATTCATTCAACATTAAAAGTTGATAAAAATGTTGATGTTTCCTTCTCCTTGTTCGTAAACAGTATATTAGCATGTAACAACATTTCTGGTATTACACTCGATACATTTTAAAACTTTACGTATCCTAACATATTGCACATTATTCCTTAACGTATTGAAACTTAGTAAACGTATTGCTAATGACATAACTGTATCCAACGGTATTCAGTACACACAGATTTAAACCGTCCACGTCTGAACATATTGAGGAATTATTCAAAATACAGTAAATGGGATATTCTCGTAAAAATCATATTTTACCATAAAATCTTTGATAAATTAAAACAGTATGAGATCAGTGTAAGTAGGGGAATTGTAATTGTACAGATATCCTATTAAAAATTTCAATAAAATCGTCTTAAAATTACACTTTATAAACAGTTTAAACCTTAAAAGGAACCCACCTGTCAATTATTTGGCCCAGACTCGATGCCAAAGAACTAATTAAGAAAAGAGAGCAGGAGAACACTGGTGGTTGTTCTGCTCTCTAAGCATGGAAATCACAATCACCAGTTGCCATGGTAACCCTAAACCATATGCTACTAGTATTGGCTAGGGAGTATAGGAATGGAGTGACATTTAGTCACCGGCATTCTAGCAATGAAGCCAACATGTCGGCGTCATCGAGTAGGTTTGCACTGCTTAGGGAAACAAATTGAAAATGACTGTGAAAGGAGCAACGGAGTACCAGAGGTGGGACAAAGAGCCGCGGGAGCAGAGGGTAAGGCAAGGCTGTGACAGGTTCCCTTTAAGGAAATAAGCGCTCAGGACTTTCAGAAACCATAACAACATCATTTAGATTAAATTCGTAATGGTGCCAAGAGTGTTCCATTAAGTGCAATGCTCGCTCTATATGAAACAAATATAAAACGTACAGTGAGGTTGTTTTTTTTTTGTTTGTTTTTTTTTTTGTTGTTTTTTTACACACAAAGCAATGATTTGTGGTCATTGAAAACCGGATATAAAATGTCAAGATAAATGAAACTACAGCTCAGTGAGAATTTCGCCATCAGCTTTGTGGCTTAAAGAAACACTATAGTGTCAGGAATACAAACATGTATGGGTGCATAGAGGAAGCATACATAAAAGAAAAGAAATGAAACAGTGTCTATTTCTCCTCCTCCACAGGTTTGCCCTGTCTTTGTCTTGTGTAAAATGGATCAAAGTTGTCAATTGCTAAATCTAAGATATTTTAAAGAAAATGAAACATGTCTGGAAAAAGGCCAACATGTTTCAGGTGATTTCAATGGCGTAAATTGCAGAGAAACAACAGTTCTCTTTTTAGAATAAATTATAGCGGACAGTGTCAATCATACTGGTGGTCCTTACATATAAAAAGTATTGGACCAACTTGTAGAGTGTTTATGAAAGAACATGGAAATCATCAGATAGCTTTAAACAATATGTCTGAATTAAAATATATGGTTTAAGTGCAAATATATTTCTGAATAATATAAGTTAATAGTTTGTAACTTTTTACTATTTGATATCAATAACTACCAAGGTCTTCAAATGAAATCATCTGATAATCGCTTTCTCTTGTGAAAGTACATGGTTATTTCAAACGTGTTAACGCAATCCAGATCATATACCCGCCACATGCTGAGATCTGATCTTAATAACATAATCACAACAGAAGATAAATAGTTTGATACGGGTCGCTCAGTAATCCCAATTCCTTTCAGATGAAGGATTAGCTATCTGTTGCAGTGAACTAAACCAACAGAAATGTTGACAGCACAAAATTCCTGCATATTGTAAAACACAACACATACAAATTGTTTGTTCCTCCCAAAAGATTTCACCCACTGGGTTGTTAAACGGCATACTATAACCTCATTCACTAGCAGTGATATGTAAGAGCGGCCAATAACCAAGTTAGTTTAATTAATTTTTGTTAATTTTTTTTGGGGGGGGGGCGCGTGGGGCAGGTAATTGACGTGCACAGTTATACCATTGAATAATCTAAAATCCAAAGTAGCATTTAACAGCTCACATGTAAATGGCTCATGAAATATACATTTTAAGTAGCATTTAACCTATCTGTACATATGTATTTATTTTAAGCCAGTTTGTGAAAGGGGAGCTATTGATTGGCTTAGATAGCGATGCTCTCAGCCAATCAGAGGTTGCCTTGTCTGAGGCTTCCTGATCCAAGCTTCAGTCAAAAGTACTAGCAGTTAACCGACCGTGGATTCAACACTTTGGGGTTAAACCATTTGTTAATGGTTTAAACCCCCAAAGTTAAGCAAGTATTAGGGCCCTCCTGGCACCATAACCACACGTCTGGCACCAGAAGGGTTAAACGCTGTATGTGCAGTGTTTTATAGCAAAATGCTTCACATACAGACTCCAGGCACCGTGACCACTTTACTCAAGTGACATGGTCATGGTAACTCTTTCAATGTAAATTGGCTAAATAAGCATACGGACGTCAACTAACTAATATAACAATCACTTATTAAACCAGCGAATAGCATATTTTGGCCAAGATAGTTATGCTGGAATGCGGAAAATGGCTAAGCCATGCCAGGTGTTACAGATATTTTAAAGAAGCAGGGTCATTTAGCCCTGTATCCTAAAGTTTAGCTCAAGGATGGCACTAGCTTCATTAGGTTGGTGTAAACTTCCATTTTGCCCCCACAGATCTAAATCTGCAGATTCATCTCTAGGCCTTAGGTACAGACACGTGAGCCTTTTAAACCAAGAATGAACCAGTTGAATCCTACTTCTCATGTCATGCCCCCGTCAATCACCTTGCCAGAGTAGTGTATCCATTATGGTTTATATGGACCAGTTAAATATTGCAGTTACTTAAGGCTTAGTAAGCCAAAATGTGTTTTATAAATAAAAGATAGGAAACACAATAGGACTACTGCCAATGTCTGTGCTGTTAGTTATCCAATAAATGATAAGCGAACAATTAACCCCAAATAGTCGAGCTGGAAAAACAAAAATCTCCCTTTTAATTTCAATGTTAGAATTTGTCAAATGTAATGGTTTAGTGAGAATAACAGGTAAGAAGCATTGAACTTTAATTCAAAAACAGAGAGAGAGACATATTTCAAAGTTGGAGAAACTGGAATCAAGACATCATTCCCTGCGGTTTTTGGACAATTACTAAATAGAATGTTGTAGCAAATAGAAAAATAATCTGCTAATTTTAGGCATCAGTAAAATTCTTTTTACATTCGGGTTTTTCCGTTTACTACAATTCAGTGTTTTAAGAACAAAAAAAAAAAAATACATAAAAAGATACAAATTAATAAATGACTAAGACAGGATTTCACTGTTTTAAAACACTAGAACTGTGGTTTCCAAATATTGTGTATGTTAATATAAACATATAGCCAACAGATACTGAGCAACACTGTGCATAGAGCGGGGATTGCTGCCATCTGGCTCTCAAAATGTTGTGGAATGTCTTCCCCATGATTCTCAGGCAGTCATGATCATATAGGTAATACTGTACTATAAATAGATTGCTGCCATTTGAAATTCCTAATGCCGAGCAATACTGTCCAAATAACTCTCAGCCAGACATGATAATAGCTGGTAATCCCGATAACAGAGAAGTGATTGCTGCCATTTTACACTCTGCTGTGGCATACCATCCCTATCATTCTTAGCCAACAATTGTAATAATGAGCATAGAGCGGTAATTGTTAATATATAGTACTCCAATACCCTCCCCATTAATCTCAGCCAGACATGGTAATGGATGAATACTATTTACAGTGCAGTGATTGCTGTCCTTTGCACTACAGCTGCTGTGGACTACAGTTCCAATGAAGCTTAGCCATCACTAGAAGACAGAGAAAGCCCTATGAGTATGCAGCTTGCTTCCAAAATGTAATTAGGGGGATATAGGGCACTGAGACCATCACCCACAGCCAACACAGGGCACTGAGCCCATCACACACAGCCAACACAGGACACTGAGCCCATCACCCACAGCAAACACAGGACACTGAGCCCATCACCCACAGCCAACACAGGACACTGAGCCCATCACCCACAGCCAATACAGGACACTGAGCCCAGCACACACAGCCAATACGGGACACTGAGCCCATCATCCACAGCCAATACAGGACACTAAGCCCATCACCCACAGCCAATACAGGACATTGAGCCCATAACCCACAGCCAATACAGGGCACTGAGCCCATCACCCACAGCCAATACAGAACACTGAGCCCATCACACACAGCCAATACAGGGCACTAAGCCCATCACACACAGCCAATACAGGACACTGAGCCCATCACCCACAGCCAATACAGGACACTGAGCCCATAACCCACAGCCAATACAGGGCACTAAGCCCATCACACACAGCCAATACAGGACACTGAGCCCATCACACACAGCCATACCATGTTGCTCTTACCTTTCCAACAAACAGTGAGCAGAGCCAGGCTCAGCAGTAAGGGCGAGGCACGGGCAGCCATCATGCAGTCAGTGGGGGTCCCTGGGGGTCTCTGCAGTAAAAGGCCGGATCCACCTAAACACGGGGACAGCACTCACAGCCTCAGCGGCCAGGCAGGGCGGCCACAGCCAGGGAGCTGGGAGGGAGGAGGGGGCCGTGTGGGAGGGGGGAGAGGGACCCGCCCAGACTATGGCTGATCTGGTTACAGTGCATTGCATTGCTATAATAGTAACACTGCACTGCCATTTAACTACACTGCACTGCCATCTAACTGCACTGCATCACCATCTAACTACACTGCACTGCCATCTAACTACACTGCACCGCCATCTATCAGCACTGCATCGCCATCTAACTACACTGCACCGCCATCTAACTACACTGCATCGCCATCTAACTACACTGCACCGCCATCTATCAGCACTGCATCGCCATCTAACTACACTGCACCACCATCTAACTACACTGCATCGCCATCTAACTAAACTGCACCGCCATCTAACTACACTGCATCGCCATCTAACTACACTGCACCACCATCTATCAGCACTGCACCGCCATCTAACTACACTGCACCGCCATCTAACTACACTGCACCGCCATCTATCAGCACTGCATCGCCATCTAACTACACTGCATCGCCATCTAACTACACTGCACTGCCATCTAACTACACTGCATCACCATCTAACTACACTGCACTGCCATCTAACTACACTGCATCACCATCTAACTACACTGCACTGCATCGCCATCTAACTACACTGCACTGCCATCTAACTACACTGCATCGCCATCTAACTACACTGCACTGCCATCTAACTACACTGCATCGCCATCTAACTACACTGCACTGCCATCTAACTACACTGCATCACCATCTAACTACACTGCACTGCATCTAACTGCACTGCATCGCCATCTAACTACACTGCACTGCCATCTAACTACACTGCATCGCCATCTAACTACACTGCACTGCCATCTAACTACACTGCACCGCCATCTAACTACACTGCATCGCCATCTAACTACACTGCACCGCCATCTAACTACACTGCGTCACCATCTAACTACATTGCACTTTCATCTTACTACACTTCATCACATCTATCAGCACTGCACTGTCATCTAACTACACTGCATAACCATCTATCAGCACTGCACTGTCATCTAACTACACTGCATCACCATCTATCAGCACTATCATCTAACTACACTGCATCACCATCTATCAGCACTGCACTGCCATCTAACTACACTGCATCACCATCTATCAGCACTGCACTGCCATCTAACTACACTGCATCACCATCTATCAGCACTGTACTGTCATCTAACTACACTGCGCTATCATCTAACTACACTGCATCGCCATCTATCAGCACTGCACTGCCATCTAACTACACTGTGTAGCGGATGGCATTGGGCTGTCCACAAAATTATGTGTTGTAATATGCTTTCATTTAATTTTTGCCGTATGAATGTGTATTGTATGCAGCATTCGACTGATTGTTCGGTATTATACGAGTGAAACTACCGAACAATCAGACCACCACAGGAATAAGTGTGCCTCCAATTACCGTTCGCAACAATGTTGCAAACCCGTAATTGGCAATCAGTGCAGTGTGTGCTTTGTCCTCTAACTACACTGCATCGCCATCTATCAGCACTGCACTGTCATCTAACTACACTGCATCACCATCTATCAGCACTGCACTGTCATCTAACTACACTGCATCACCATCTATCAGCACTGCACTATCATCTAACTACACTGCATCACCAGCTAACAGCACTGCACTATCATCTAACTACACTGCATCACCATCTATCAGCACTGCAATCTAACTACACTGCATCACCATCTATCAGCACTGCAATCTAACTACACTGCATTGCTATCTGTCAGCACTGCACTATCACCTAACTACACTGCATCACCATCTAACTACACTGACATATATCAACACTGCATTGCCATCTAAATAAACTGCATTGCTATCTATCAGCACTGCACTGCCCTCCAACTACACTGCATCACCATCTATCAGCACTGCACTGTCATCTAACTACACTGCATCACCATCTATCAGCACTGCACTATCATCTAACTACACTGCATCACCATCTAACTACACTGACATATATCAACACTGCATTGCCATCTAAATAAACTGCATTGCTATCTATCAGCACAGCACTGCCATCTATCAGCACTGCACTGCCCTCTAAACTGCATCGCTATCTATCAGCACTAACCTGTGAAATACCAGCTCTCCGCTACACACTGCTATCAGCACTGCACTATCATCTAAATACACTGCATCACCATCTATCAGCACTGCAATCTAACTACACTGCATCACCATCTATCAGCACTGCAATCTAACTACACTGCATTGCTATCTGTCAGCACTGCACTATCACCTAACTACACTGCATCACCATCTAACTACACTGACATATATCAACACTGCATTGCCATCTAATTAAACTGCATTGCTATCTATCAGCACTGCACTGCCCTCTAACTACACTGCATCACCATCTATCAGCACTGCACTGTCATCTAACTACACTGCATCACCATCTATCAGCACTGCACTATCATCTAACTACACTGCATCGCCATCTATCCGCACTGCATCACCATCTAACTACACTGACATATATCAACACTCCATTGCCATCTAAATAAACTGCATTTGCTATCTATCAGCACTGCACTACCATCTATCAGCACTGCACTGCCCTCTAACTACACTGCATCACTATCTATCAGCACTGCACTATCACCTAACTACACTGCATTGCTATCTATCAGCACTGCACTATCACCTAATTACACTGCATTGCTATCTATCAGCACTGTCATCTTAAAACACTGCATTGCCACTGCCATCTAAATAAACTGCATCGCCATCAAGTAAGGGAAAAAAACATGCTACTGGTGCTGATTCATACAACACACAAGATCCAGCACACTCCAGGGTATTTTCTTAAACATCATTCATTATTTAGTCAAACTATCTTAATATTTAAAATAAATATTACGTCATTTATTTCACATTTCAGGTTATTTACTAAACTATGATTTATAGAGAAGTGACGAGATAAAATGGACATTTTGGCCTAAATGGCCAAACTGTAAAAAGAGAATTAGAGTGTTGGGAATTTTCAATATTCGCATTCTACTGTTTTGCTCTCGTGGAGTTAATATTCAGTTGCAGATTTTATTTTTACATTTATTTTCCCTTGGTTTTTTTAGCACAGAGCCTTTTCAAATATAAAGGTAAAAATGGTAATATTTTCTAATTAGGATATGGATCATATGTAGCCATACAAAGTAATGTGGTCAGAACATGTTTCCATGACGACAAACACTAGGGAGCTCCAATCAGCAGTGGCAGGGAATTTGGAAACTGCTTTCCTAAAGCAACTGTTGATGATGCTTGAAACGTTTAATTCTGTACTTGTAAAGACACAGGATGCCGCCACACTCGTGCTGCTATTCAGAACTCCTCAACACCTTTCTGTCTGACTGGCAGACATAATCATTCTTAGATACCTGTCTACAAAGAAGCCTGCCAGTTAGATGAAAAGAGATTCCTACACAGTCAACAAGATCTTTTCTTTGAGAATTCAAAGTGAATTTTAAATTTAAAGGGACACTATAGGGTCAGGGTTCATAGGGGTAAAAACACTATATTTGGGATACTCTCACGATACCTATTGTACTGACATCTTCTTGTCGTAGTTGTATTTTCTTAGTTTCCTTCACACTATACCCTCCCGCCAACTGTGATTTTCTCCATTATCCTGCTCACCTCCTGTTCCCCCCAATGTCTATAATATACCTGGTCAGCATTATTCTGATGACACACACTCCTGTACTTCATTATGTATGTATACCACCCTCTCTTAGTAATGCATGATTCAAGGGAAACTATAGGCTAGAAATGCAAAATTGTATTCCTAGCTTATAGTGCCCCCCTCGCTTTCACAAAGAGTTAAAAACCCTTTTGTCACTTACCTGAATCAAGCGCTGTAGTCGATAGGTGCTGGGTAAGGCTCCACCTTCTCTCGTCCTTCCCCGACATCGACTGACGTTGGGGACCTAAAGCACATGTGCGTTGAGTGCTGCTCTTGCATTAGGACAACCTCATAGGAAATTGACGCTGATGTATTCATGCCGAGTGTGAGGATGTCCAGCATCAGTTAGGCGACCAAAAGTCGCCTAACCACCCGGAAGCGCCTCTAGTAGCTGTCTGGTAGACAGCCACTAGATGTGGAGTTATCCCCGCAAGGGATAGGCAGACTATCTTCATTATAGATTTATATTGTTTTCATACAGCGCAGCCCTTGCCCTCTCCAAACAGTCATACCTTTCCTCTCTCATTAGTTCATGCTCCCGCAATCCCTGGCGTCTTTTTGACACCTTTAACTCTCTTCTCCGCCCTGCTGTTGCCACCCCCAAACTAACCTTACAGCCGATAGCTTTGCATGCTACTTTACCGACAAGACTAAACAGCTAAGGAAAGAATTCTCCCCACCTTGCCGTTCTCTCTCTCAACCACACGTAGATCATGCCTTTCCTACCCTTCAGACTTTCTCCTCAGCTACTGACCAAGAGGTGGCTGCGCTTCTCCTTTCCTCTCACCCCACCACTTGCCCGCTCGATCCTGTCCCATCTCACCTCATTAGATCTCTCTCCCCTTGTCTTGTGCCTTCCCTAACACACATCTTCAACTGCTCTTTCTCTTCTGGCTTTGTCACTGCTGACCTTAAACATGCCACTGTACCTATCCTGAAAAAAACATCTCTCGACCCATCCTCCCCCTCTAACTAGCATCCCATATCCCTGCTCCCTTTTCCTCAAAGCTTCTGGAAAGACTTGTCTTTACCCGTGTGTCTCGCTTCCTCAATTCCAACTCTCTCCTTGACCCTCTTCAGTCTGGCTTCCGCCCTCTCCACTCTACTGAGACTGCCCTTATCAAAGTTACTAATGACCTAATCGCAGGTAAATCCAAAGGCCACAACTCCATATTAATTATTCTTGACCTCTCTGCTGCCTTTGACACCGTTGATCATGCTGTCCTCCTTCAAACTCTGCAATCGCTCGGTCTCTGTGACTCTGTCCTCTCATGGTTTTCCTCTTATCTCTCCCAACGCTCATTCAGTGTCTCCTTTTCCAAGGATATCTCCTCCCCTCGTTCTGTCTTGGTTGGAGTTCCCCAAGGCTCTGTCTTTGGTCCCCTTCTATTTTTGCGTTATACTGCCTCTCTTGGCAAACTTATTGCCTCTTTCGGATTCCACTACCACCTGAATGCTGATGACACCCAAATATATCTCTCCTCACCAGACCTCTCCCCTGCCGTCCTGCAACGTGTCACTGCTTGCCTTTCTTCCATCTCTACTCAATCTTTTCAAAACTGAACTCCTTGTCTTTCCTCCTCCTAATACTGATCCTCCTCTCTCACTCTCCATTCAAGTCAGTGGTATTCACATAAGTCCATCCTTGCAAGCACGCTGTCTTGGCGTCATACTTGACTCTGGCCTCACCTTTGAGCCTCACATCCAGTGTGTTGCCAAATCCTGTAGATTCCATTATAAAAACATAGCCCGCATCCGCCCCTTTCTTACAAAAGATGCTACCAAGGAGCTTGTCCATGCTCTAGTAATTTCCTGCAGGGATTATTGTAACCCTCTCCTGATTGGTCTTCCCAAAAGTCGTATCACCTTGCTACAGTCTGTAATGAATGCTGCCGCCAGACTGATTTTCCTCTCTAGTCGGTCCTCTCACACCTCACCCCTCTGTCAGTCCTTACATTGGCTTCCTGTATCCTATATGAGTCAATTCAAAGTGCTAACCCATACATATAAAGCACTGAACAATTCTAGCCCCTCATATCACTTCACAGATTCATAGGTATGCCCCTCCTCATTCCCTCTGCTCTGGAGGTGACCACCTCCTGACCACTGCTTGCACCCGTACGGCCAACTCGTGCAAGCAGGACTTCTCACGGGCGGCTCCCTTTCTATGGAACAGCCTGCCTACCGCCATCAGACTCTCCCCTAGTCTACAATCGTTTAAGAAGTGCCTTAGAATCCATCTCTTTAGGAAAGCTTATGGCCTCGCAGAGTAATCTCTACCTCACATACCGGTATCTTGCTCTCTCCTAAAGGGCAGCACTTTACTCTCTACTCCAGCTCTGTTTCACTCCCACCATATTTGATTGCTATTTCCTGTCCTAATGTGTTCTATACCCCACCTCCTATAGACTGTAAGCTCTTTGAGCAGGGTCCTCTTCAACCTATTGTTCCTGTAAGTTTTCTTGTAATTGTCCTATTTATAATATTCTAAAGCGCTACGGAATCTGTTGGCCCTATATAAATGGCTATAATAATAATCAATACCTGCAATAATTCCAATTGCAGGGTTAAACGGACAGGAACAGTGCACCCAGACCACTTCAATGCCTATAGTGTCCCTTTAACACAACTTGCATGTTTAGCAACTGCTGCTCTCTGGGGGGCCTGTATTTTATGGTTGGCCCTGGCAAGATGACTGTGGTTTTTTATTTTATTGTCCCATGCTGGACATTTTAGAGGGGCTCCCTAACATGCACCCAAAAGAGGATTTCAAAGTCCCAGTAAGATGTGACAAAGGCACAGGCAGAGGCAAATGCAACGACACGAACACTTATATGTGATTTCTTGCAAAAGGGAGAATGCAGTATCAATGCCAGTTAATGACCGTAGGTGGATTATAGGTCAATTTAGATGACACTAGAGCCAGGAATGAACTTTGCCTGTATCTGAGAAACACCTTCAACATCACTCCCTCTAGTGGCAGTCTAGCAGAATGCAACTAGGGAAATGGAATGTCAGATGTGGACTATAGACCAGACTGGATCAGGGATTTTACTCAAAGACTGCATGATGTATTAGTTTCTTCGCAACTAGGTTTCTCATTGGCTTAAAGGACCACTATAGTGCCAGGAAAACATACTCGTTTTCCTGGCACTATAGTGCCGTGAGGGTGCCCCCACCCTCAGGGTCCCCCTCCCGCCCGGCTCTGGGGAGAGGAAAGGGATAAAAACTCACCTTTTTCCAGCGCTGGGCAGGGAGCTCTCCTCCTCTGATCCTCCTCCGTTCCTCCCATTCGGCTGAATGCGCACACGCATTCAGCCGGTCGCATAGGAAAGCATTTACAATGCTTTCCTATGGACGCTTGCGTGCTCTCACTGTGATTTTCACAGTGAGAATCACGCAAGCGCCTCTAGCGGCTGTCAATGAGACAACCGCTAGAGGAATTGGAGGAATTGGAGGAAGGATTAACCCATTTGTAAACATAGCAGTTTCTCTGAAACTGCTATGTTTATAAAAAAATTGGTTAATCCTAGAGGGACCTGGCACCCAGACCACTTCATTAAGCTGAAGTGGTCTGGGTGCCTAGAGTGGTCCTTTAACTGTGCTGGTCAAAATGAATATATGTTTTGTTCTCTAATTTTCAAGATAGGATTTTAAGGGGCTTCGTATTGGCCAATGCTACACACATAGAGATTCTCTTTGTTTTCGAGCACAGCGGTAGGTCTTCGACCTCAGGTTCTGGATCATTCAATAAAGGTAGGTATAATATTAAGGGAGGAAGAAGCTGATCGGTTCCTTAATCCTTTTTCTGTTTAGTCGAGAGACACGTTGATTCTGGTTTCTTGTTTAGTCTCTTTCATATGTGATGGTAGAAGTGCTATACAGTAGTTTAGAATAAAAGAGGGAGAGGTAATCTCTGCCAATATATGATCTAGGTACATGTGATATATTGTATCCAAGACTAGAGGCACCTAATTCAAGTTTTCGCCTTGCACACACTGTTGGGTTGGATCTCTGACTCCTTAAACCTTTTATAAAGTTCAATTTTAATCCGATTATACAGAATATAGATTTACTTCTGGAAGTTGGTTGCCCCTTAAGAGTTTTTTATCATTAAATGGCTTTCTCTTTATATATTCTTCTGAGTATGTTTTCTTGGGGCTACCCCCTCCCCCTCCCATAGCTGAAGTAGTTATTCACCTTTCTCAGCTAGGTTGTAGGTTATTACTCCCTGCTAATTTTATATAATGAAAATAGTATGAATGACTACATCTTAATGAACAGGAATTCACAAGCCTGAAGCATTAATCTGATCCAATTACCTGTGCATGTAATTGTTATTCTTTGTCTTGACAATTGGATAACTTCTATTCCATTGTGTTGGGAAGTATCTCAGACAGGGGCGGACTGAGAACCCTCAGGGCCCCCGGGCAAAATAAATCAAGGGCCCCCTTACAGGCCCCACCCATACTCTGCAGCAAGCGCCACCCTTGTCCCGCCTCCATGCACCGCCTCCAGCCACACCCTACACAATCTTTAGACACAAGGAACAAAAGGGCAATAAGCCCTTCGAGGCCCCAGTAGAGACTACAATTGAGGGCTAATGGGCCATGGAGGGGGGTCTTTCTAGCTGAGGCTATCTCAGTGTCCTTTAGAGAGTGTGTTAGAAAGAATCCCCTCCAAGCCCCATTAGAGACTACAATGGAGTCTAAAAGGCTTGGAAGGGGGTCTTTCTAACAGAGGCCATCTCAGCGTCCATTAGATATCCCCTGCTGGAAACAGTCGCCTCCAGGCCCCAGTAGAAACTACAATTGGGCCATGGAGGGGATTTTTAGCAGAGGCTAGAGTCTAATGGGGCCTGGAGGGTGGTCTCTCCAACACTCTGGTTCCTATTCACAATATAGCAACACAACATAGCTCGCTGATACCTAAGCCAAGTTGGCTCCTCTTACCTTAATTACTGTTGTTGGCTGGCAGTCTGTGGGCTTGCTGGCTGCGGCTGGCAGGCTGTGGGCTTGCTGGCTACTGCCGGCAGGCTGTGGGCTTGCTGACTGCGGCTGGCAGGCTGCGGCTGGCAGGCTGTGGCTTGCTGGCTGCGACTGGCAGGCTGTGGGCTTGCTGGCTGTAAGCCTGTGGCTTGCTGTAGGCCTGTGGGCTGGCTACTGGCCTGTGGGCTGGCTAACTGGCTGGCTACTGGCCAGCCTGTGGGTTGGCTGGCTACTGGCCAGCCTGTGGGTTGGCTGGCTGGCTACTGGGGCACTTGTAGATTATTTAAAGAAATAATCCATGCACAATAACCACTACTGCTCCAGAGTAAGTAGTCAAACCATTTAAGAACAGTTTGACAACTTACCTGGGATCTGCTGGGATATGGGGCTGTAGTAGGGAATAGGAGCAGTGGTGCAATGTGTGTGAAAGGTTAAGTGTGTGTGGGGGGTGTAGTGTGTGAATGTGTAGGGTGTGTGGGCTGTGTACGTGTGTGGCAATGTTAGTATGGGGGGCTGTGTATGGGGGTCTATGTGTATATGGGTGGGCAGTGTATGTGTGTGTGTGTGAGGCAATGTGTGTAAATGTGTATGGTGTGTATGGGGGCAGTGTGTGAATGTGTATGGTGTGTGTGTGGGGGCAGTGTGTTTATGGGGCTAGAGTTCACTCTCACCACTGCGACCACCAGGAATCCATGGGGGTTGCAGTGTTGAGAGTGAACTCTAGCCCGTAGCTCCAGGGCTAGAGTTGACTCTCGCAAGAGCAGTAACGTTGCCATGGTAACCGCGGCAACGCTCTGTGCTCGTGCAAGAAGGACCCAGAGGAGCTGCAGGGTGAGCTCCCAGGTCCTCTCTTCCTCCCCTGCCCGCACGGTGCCTGCGGACAGGGGAGGGGGGGCATTC